>CM067542.1:25679289-26126789 GCA_034509755.1 Anisodus tanguticus
GCTCGAGAGACCTCGAGCGTAATATACGCTACCATCAGAGAGACTTTAGCCACATCAACAACCGAATGAGGTGATCAAAAAGTCGTGGGCCTCGTAGTACCCGCATACGACAGCTCTGTGGAGCTTTTTGGGTCGAAAACCTGTTCGACGTCAGAACCGATCTCAAAACCCTAATATCACCCTCTGAAGAGAAAGGACTTTCTCTATATCTATGTCTATGCAACTAGTTCTTTCACTTTCTTCCAAATCCATCCATCTTACTTACTCAAAATCTTTTTATATGATACTCGAAATCTTGCTTCTAGCTTTGGGCACTTCTGACATAAACAGAAATAGCGTATATACAAGGCTAGCATTTTCTCTCAAGAGTCTTGGTATTGGATCCGCTCTTTTGTTAACATGAACATGAATTAGATTCTATTCGAATTCTTTATTCTTAAAAGAATCCCCCACCCGAACCATTCTTAAGACCACCAAGCTCTCTCGAATGAATTCGACTCTTTCTGCTTTCGAGCTACACCGGGGGCAAAATCTTTTCCCCACTAAGACGTGCATCTTTATGGATATATCGTCCTGAAGACGGATGCGACGGGAAGAAGTGGCATTTGGAAGTGTTGCTGACTTAACATTTAGGTTTCGGCATAGCAAAGCTTGCACTGTCTTTTCTCACTTAGGCGCACAGCATGCCATTGGTAATGATTCTACTACGGTGCCACAAATTCTCAAGTTGATCCTAAGTAATCATTGTTGTTCATTGGATTCCGGAGGAACTACTTCGTTAGGATTGGGGAATTGCTTTGCGATTCTTCCCGAATAGCCGGATTCTCCCGTCGAGAGTCACTTTGAAAGTATTACCTAAACTCTTCCGACTGAATATGATAAAGCCTATAAAACATAGAGCTACTATCATTTCTTGATTATAAATTGAGATCTTCTTTGAACTTGATGCACGAATAGATAGAATAGCAGCAAATAGCATCTTTCTTGCCTGCATATTCGTGGAACTAAATCTCATTTAGAAAGCATGATCTCTATCTTTCAGCAATTGAATGAGAAGTGGTTTAAGAATAAGAAAGGATTGACGAATCGGATGCGCTCACCCAGCGAGAAAGGCCCTAACCCTGCCAACCAAGTATCAAAAAGAAAGAAGAGAAAGAAAGGAGAAGAGAACTTCGTATTTTGGTAACTCTCTAGGAGTCATCTTTAACCTTGAATGCTATTAATAAATTCTACAGCAATAGTCCCTCGGACTCGGAAAGTAATAACGAAAATAGCTAACCCAATAGCAGATTCCGCAGCTGCCACCGTTGGAACTAATGAAGCAAATGATTGACCCATCATATCATCCGAAGAAACAGAAAATACCAAAAAGTTTGAATTCACAGCTAATAACATTAATTCAATTGGCATTGACATAATAGGAATATTTCATCTATTAAGGAGGATTCCCCAAATACCTGAAATAGAGATAATCATAGAAAATGTGAAATATTTGATAGGATCCATTTCGGGAATGTAGAATGTAAGAGAAATTCAAATGTGAAACAATACGTCAGCTCTTCTACTTGAAATATCCTTCAATTATGGAAGAAATATGATTTTAGATACTCATACTTCCTGCACCATCGTGCTCCGCCGAGTGTTGTGCTCGTGTCAACCAAGTCTTTAAGTGCCATAAATGCACCCTGGGACATTGGGTTTGTGGGCATTATAGGTAGCTTTGCTGGCGAAGCGGTCGATAATTATTTCGACCATCTCCCTTGGTGACGGAAGTTCCCTTAAGTCGCGGTGCCACAACTTTTTAACTAGGCGTGCCTTCTCCGACTAAATCAGGGGGCTAATCTGTTCGGCTAAGCGATCTTTTTGTTCTTGAATCATGTCCAATTCAAGTCGATCCAAGGTTCTTTTGATCTTGGACCGATCCCCTGGCTCTTCTTCAGCCGCGGGAAGGCTTGGTTCTGTCGAAGAGCTAACACCGCTTCCAGCATCTCTACCGTAAAGAGGAATGCCCTCCATTAAAGAAAACAGCCAATTTAGAAATGGAATGTTGCAAACAAAGAAGAAGTTCATAAAAAAGGGTGCAAAAAGAAGATGTAGGCAGATAGAGCTAGAACAGCCCCGAAAGCCCTAATGATTTTGGAAACAAATTTGGAATGTTTCAAATTTGGCATTACTTCTTTCTAATTCATTCACTTCAAGACTGGTTCTGAACGTCGCGTAACATCATCTTCAACCAACCTCCACCGTACTTTCGTCTTTCACTTCTTTACAACATCCATTGCTTCTGACTATGTCGATGAAATGGGACCGCAAAGACAACCCACCACTAGAGCTTTCTTTGCTCTCGCTCCCACCTATCTTTTTCCCATTATAGTGAAGTGAAAGATCTTTCACTTCACCATAGCAGGAACCTCGCTGACCTTCTGGGGCAGTTACTCTAATCTAAGCTGGGGTCCCCACCAGCTTACCCATCTACCGTAAATGATTACTAAGGGACTTGGAATACGAATGAGATCAAAAAGGCCATTATTGGGGAAAACGATGCAATAGCTTCGGTTAGAGCAAATCCCAAAATGGCATAACTAAATAATTGTTTTGCCAATGATGGATTTCGCGCCACGGAATGAATCGAGGAACTAAGGACGTTTCCAATACCGATAGTAGCTCCTGCACCGATTGATTTTGCACCTTCTAACATTTGAATCTCGAATTCTCCTCACGTTTTTTTCATCAGGATTTTCTCTTTGAGAACACTCGCCTCGTCGATTCTTCCCCTCATTCTTTTTATCAACGATTACTTTCATTCTTTAAACAATTAAATAAAGTCAAAAAGTACGTTATATATACTAATTACACTATATACGAAGCGATATTCAGAAAAAAAGGACTATCTATAACATGCGAATTGAAAGCTAAAAAAGGCAGTTCCCCATGTTGTGATTCTTTAGCTATAATAAGATGAAAGTGTCATTTTGTCGAGGTTCGAATATTCTAGTAAGCTTGATGAAAATATCTCTTATTAGAATACTTGAAAAGAGTTGTTGCTTACTTTACTATAGGGGGTCCTAAAGCACAAGGAGATTTTACTCGTTGGTGTTAATTGGGGGGGTCTGTGGGCTTTTATTGCTCTCCATGGAGCTTTTGGCCTAATAGGATTCATGTTACGTCAATTCGAGCTTGCTCGATCTGTTCAATTGAGACCTTATAATGTAATCACATTTTCTGGTTCAATTGCTGTTTTTCTTTCTGTATTTCTGATTTATCCACTAAGTCAGTCTGCTTGGTTCTTTGCACCTAGTTTTAGTGTAGCAGCTATATTTCGATTCATCCTCTTTTTTCAAGAATTTCATAATTGGACCTTGAACCCCTTTCATATGATGGGAGTTGCCGCTGGTGTATTGGGCCATGCTTTGCTATGCGCCATTCATGGTGCTACCGTAGAAAAGACTTTATTTGAAGACGGTGATGGTGCAAATACATTCCGTGCTTTTAACCCAACTCAAGCCGAAGAAACTTATTCAAGGGTCACCGCTAACCGCTTTTGGTCCCAAATCTTTAGGGTTGCTTTTTCCAATAAACATTGGTTACATTTCTTTATGTTATTTATACCAGTAACCGATTTATGGATGAGTGCTCTTGGAGTAGTCGGTCTAGCCATGAACCTACGTGCCTATGACTTCATTTCTCAGGAAATTCGCGCAGCGGAAGATCCTGAATCTGAGACTTTCTACACCAAAAATATTCTCTTAAACGAAGGTATTCGCGCTTGGATGGCGGCTCAAGATCAGCTTCATGAAAACCTTATATTCCATGAGAAGGTTCTACCACGTGGAAAGGCTCTTTAATGGAACTTTAGACTTAGCTGGTCGTGACCAAGAAACCACTGCTTTCGCTTGGTGGGCCGGGAATGCCCGACAACTCAATTTATCGGGTAAACTACTAGGGGCTCATGTAGTCCATTTGGATTAATCGTATTCTGGGCCGGAGCAATGAACCTATTTGAAGTGGCCCATTTCTTACCAGAGAAGCCTATGTATGAACAAGGATTAATTTGACTTCCCCACCTAGCTACTCTAGGTTGGGGGGTCAAAAGTATATATATACTTTGTTTAAATAAGGCCCTAACTTTTGAATATGAATCGGACTAACCACCTGTTCATCTTCTTCTATTTGCAGGTACACACACTTGAGGATCAAGACTAGAATCTCCATGGATGGACTCGACTCTAAACGAAGGAATCGAGCTTTATCAACATTGATAAGCTTTCTAGCTTGTGCGGCAAACTGGTGGAACTCCTCAAAAGTGCCGAGAAATCTCCTCATCAATGGCATAATTAGCTAGGCTATCGCCACAACATTCCATTTCCTATACACATGAGAAAATCGAATTTCTTTATCCCTCAACAATGTAATAATTTTCCGACTATTGTATCAACAAACCCAGGGTGCAGACACCTCTTGTATCATGATCAATCTAGCAATGGTTGAATCACTCTCAATCACCACATTTGTGAAGCCCTTATGCACACAAATTTCAGCGACTAACCGCATAGCCATTATCTCTGAATACATATTAGTTTGAACACCAAAAATTGGGTAGCAAAGACACACAAAACATCACCAAGAAGCATCTCTAAACACCACAAAGCACCACTCTTACCTGGATTACCTCTTGATGCACCATCCGTGTTACATTTAATCCATTGTCCACTAGGGAATTCCCAACATACTCTTCTATAATGTAGCCTGGGGATGTAGCTCTCTAACTCACTAACCAATTCAGGCCAATTAGAAGACAATCTTTTCATCTTAGGAAACCTATACACCTAGTAAATTGTGCGAGTTTTGAAACACGAGAAATTAGCTTGTTCAAGGAGATATTACCACCATACCTTATTTTCTTTCTCCTCTTCCATAGATCCCCCTGAGACAACTACACGGGGCAATGCTTGATATAAGGGCTTCAGATATACATTTGCGGGGTGTTTCCACCACCTTTGAAATACTGCTATAAGCTAACACCATGTGTAAGACCGCACCCAAGGAAAAGTATCGCCATACCTTATCAAGCACATTGACTCTTCGAGAAAAAGATACGCATGGTTTCCACTCTTGGTCGATTACAACACCAAGACCTTGAGGGCATTGTATATCCAAGTCTTGTCAGAATGTCATCCAAATGAAGTTTGCAATGCCACACTCTCCATGAGAAAAAAGATATCTTAATTGGCAACCATAACGCTCTAACGCACGTCGTTATGGCGCTTTGGAACACTGCCGATCGCCACCTCTTGCAAGCAACCGTCGGTCACAAATGGGAATAATCATACGCTATCATAGGCGCTTCTAATTTCTTTAGAGATTCTCAATGCAGCATGCGCTGAAATCCGCCTAGCTACTTACTACTCTACTTAACAACAAATCCAAAATGAAATGGAATTCAAATTGGTCGAGAAAAAGAACCGCGCTAGTCGGAATTTGGGGAAAGATAGAGAGCTCTCTAGACTCTCCTGATCAAATTGAGAGTTCGCTTTGCGAGTCCAAGAATATGCCGCACCCAGCAGTTCGAGGAGTTGGCCAGATATGGGTCGAAGCCCTGCCTCAAAAAAGTTAGGACTTTTGGGTAGATTCCATCTCTTTCTGCCGATTCCCCGGGTTGTCGGAATCTCTAGTTTGATCAGGACCAGGAGTCCCATTCATTCGTTTATGGGAGCGACTCTCTATTCACATTCTCCACCGGGTCATCAAGTGATTAGCCAGCTCAATCCATTTTGCCATCCGATGATCTTCACCCTAGGACTGACTTTGTTCGACCTGCCTTGATTGCCTAGCTAATGCTACCGTCGCAAGAAACCTTTCAAAGAATAGGGAGTGAACGACCCTTCTATCTAGATCGGTGATTCTGTTCGGCCGAGCCAGCTATCGAATGTCTTGCAAGCAACCTACACTAAGCAAAGTGAGCTAGAAGCTAAAGTGAATCTTTTTTTGGCATCTTTTTCTTTGCTTTGACCGCGACTTTATTTGGTCTTCCTCTTTCCTTCGGCCCATGTTTCAAAGCTAACAAAAAGTTCGAGCCTTCGGGATCTCTCTTGAATGGCGGTCGGTCAGTCATTTTCTTCTGTTGATTCTGAGACTGTCTCCCATATCATTCGATAATAAAGATCCACTACTTGCCTTGTCGACGCTAATCTCAGTACCTCGCTTCCTTACTAGTACACCTACTAGACCCATACTCATTACGAATGTGTTCACCGGACATCCGACTTAGCAACCTTCTCGCTTAGACCGGCAACGATAAGGAAGGAGATCTATAGATAATGGGATATAGAAGTCGGTGCGACGGTCGGCTCGGTCAAAGCGGAAGCGGTCAGGCAAGGTTATCGTCAGACAATGTAGTGCAAGCGACGGGTAGCGCTTGCCATATGACGAAAGCAACTACAATAGGAGACTAAGGCGACGTGGGCTTGCCATATAGATGTAGCGCTTGCAAGGCAGTTCAGACGACGTTAGCAAGATGTAGCGCTAGCTAGGTTAGGGTAGCGCTTGCCATAAAGAAGCTAGCCAGAAAGTAGGTTAGGCAGGCGAGCGATAGTACAAGCAAGCTAACACGCGGGCGAGGTTGAAGGGGTCTTGCGCAACCTTCGGATTATCGCAAGTGCAACCTTTGACCACTTCGTCGACAACCTCTTATTTGTTCGACTACTCACGGGGCTAGCTGCGTTTAGGTATAAGAAGCCCCACCCCGAAAAAGAGTGTAAAGCAGTACTCATGTAAAATTGTGTCCCTTGTAAATGAAAGCGCTCATGCCATAAATTGCTAATGAAGACCGGGTCCCCAGTCGCTGACAATTGAGTGTGGCATTCCATGCAATGAAACTATCAGTCAATGAAGTCTTCGTTACAGGGTAGATCTTTTTCTTTTCCTTTCAAGATATTGCGTATAAAGAGAAAGATAGTCGTCCTCTTGGGTGGGCGAGAGTGTTATGTAAAAAGGATCAAGGAGGATCCTATCCTAAAGGAGAAAGAGGAGGAGTAGGAGCTAGCTTTAGGGACATAATCGAATGATTACGAGATAAACAATGAGACAAAGGAGAGCACTTAGATAATTCACTTTGAGTATAGGGAAGTTTGCTGGTAGGAATTCCTCAGGGCGTATTACGGTTTTTCACCGAGGGGGTGGATCGAAGCGATTGCAGCGAATAATTGATCTGAAATAAAGCACTTCGTCTATAGGCATTGTAGAAAGGATAGAATATGTGCCTAATTGTTCTTCTCGAATCGCTCCAGTATGATGGACCGGGGGGGAGAGCTTTTCCAAAGGAACCATTTGAGGGCCGCTCTCTTCCTTATCATTGTGCTCAATCTGTATTCAGGAGAGGCGCTTGACTGCCTCATTGCCGCGTGCGACGCGGGAAGAGGTTCCTCATCTGGCCCTCTTGATCTCTCTCCTATGATAGAACCAGAATCGCGCCTTCCCGAACCCGAGGTTGCGCCCATTCCACGCACCGTTCTGGTTCCGAAATTAGAACAACCTCTCCTTACTGATATCCAAAGGAGGGCAGATCTTCAACAAAGGTTGGCGTTCTATTTCATTGGAAAGAACGAGCGCAGGCACCTCCCACTCTTTTTGGGGATCCTAGAAAAGCAGGTCCTCTTGGAAAAGAGGGTCGAGGCGGCATTGGTGCGGGATGGGTTTCCCGCCCATATAGTTCTGGGTTAGAGGTCACAAATTCGCGACCTCCTCTTTAACCACCCTACTAGGGGAGGGGCGCTTTCTGAAAATACCTTAAATAGGTATTTGGGCCAGGTCGAAAGAGAGGGCACTCGTCGAGCCAGCCCTATTTTAGGCTGATTGATACTATACGCAACTGGGAGGTTTTCTAAGTGGGTTCTCCCACTTAAAAAACCTTTCTGAAGCGTGGCCCACACACGGCCAGGTGGGAAGGGCCGGGGGCCGCTCGCCCTTAGAATCGAATTCTAAACCGGCGTAGTACTGTAGGATGCTTCTGATCAATAGAACACGAAGAGGAGTCAGCAAAAAAGAAAGACCACCAAAAGTAACGACCACCAAGATAGGCATAGTAATTTGATCTTTTGATCACCCATTTTTTGAAAACCATTTTTAGGGGCTTCCGCCTTACACACGGAAGAATGGATTGCCTGAATCACGAGTCTTATATACTGTGTTACGATCACCTCATATTGATAAAAAGTCCAGAGAACATTTTTTTATGAAAATCAAGAAAGAATTTCTGGTCATAAAAACAGAAAGGCATGAATTGCGCAAGAAGTTCTTTCAGTTAAAATGTCGTGCGACTCGGAGGACATAATACTTCTTAGTCAAGCCAAAAGATTGCCGCCTGGATGCTCCTACCCTACCATGCCTGGCCCTTTATCTTACCTTAAAAAGAAAGAGGAGGTATGAAGCGTGGGACAGAATGCAAGAAGTGTATGATACAACAGATAACCTTAAGGAATGGCGGCAACCCTCTTGATTGATCAACGCGAGTGAATTGTGCTTAGACGCTTCGTAAAACCACACCAATCTACGAGAGGAGATGATAGATGAGTAGGCTTCCCTTTTCGATTCACAAAATATGATCTGGGACACGATGGGAGTTTACGTGTCTCGGTACGAAAGAGATCACCGGAGTATAGCACAAGATCGCCTTTTCTTAATGCCATGGGGTCGACTTGTGAACAAGGTAAACCTAATGGGAACCAAAAAATAGGGGGTACCGCATTGGCCAGAAGACGATCCAAAAAGTGAAGGCTCACCCAGCTGAAGGAAGGGGGTGAGATAGGCAAGAGGTAGCTTGCTTCCAAGCCGGCCCAGCCGCGAGGAATCAAGAGATCTTTGCCGGTTCTGACTTGGATCTCGGGTGATGGAATAAGGGGGCCAGAAGCGATGAGTAGTCGCGGTCGAAGCTTGGCTCTAGCCGATAGGCTAGCAGTAAGCTTGGCTACAGCGAAGCGTTTACCAAGCGCGAAGGAAAGGGCCTTCGCCACTTGAGCCGTATGCGGAGGAACTCGCACGTGCGGTTCTTCGGGGGAGAGCTAGTAGGAGCCATCCCATCCCAATAGCGTATATTTGGAGCTCAATATGAATACCTATTTTCTTTCAAGACCCATTCGGATAAGGGAAAACTCCAGAGATTGCTTCGAAATAAGATCATTACGTTGACCCTTTCCTAAACCAGAACCGGAGGAGGATGAGAGGAAAAGGGGATCAAAATATCCCATCAATAAAGTTCGGGCTTTCCATTCTTCCTTCCCCCCCTCTCACTCCCCCTTTTTCAATAAATAAGCCCCGCGGGCCCCTCTCTGATAAGGAAGGAAACAAAATAATCTCAATTTTATGACAAATCCGGTTCGATGGCTGTTCTCCACTAACCACAAGGATATAGGGACTCTTTATTTCATCTTCGGTGCCATTCTTTGGAGTGATGGGCACATGCTTCTCGATATTGATTCGTATGGAATTAGCACGACCCGGCGATCAAATTCTTGGTGGGAATCATCAACTTTATAATGTTTTAATAACGGCTCACGCTTTTTTAATGATATTTTTTATGGTTATGCCGGAAATGATAGGTGGATCTCGGTAATTGGTCCGTTCCGATTTCGATAGGTGCGCGACATGGCATTTCCATGATTAAATAATATTTCATTCTCGGTTGTTGCCTCCAAGTCTCTTGCTCCTATTAAGCTCACCCTTAGTAGAAGTGGGTAGCGGCAACGGGTGGACGGTCTATCCGCCCTTATGCGGTATTACCGGCCATTCGGAGGAGCGATTGATTTAGCAATTTCTAGTCTTCATCTATCCGGTGTTTCATCCATTTTAGGTTCTATTAATTTTATAACAACTATCTTCAACATGCGTGGACCTGGAATGACTATGCATAGATCACCTCTATTTGTGTGGTCCGTTCTAGTGACAGCATTCCCACTTTTATTATCACTTCCGATACTGGCAGGGGCAATTACCATGTTATTAACCGATCAAAACTTTAATACAACCTTTTCTGATCCCGTTGGAGGGGGACCCCTATTATACCAGCGTCTCTTTTGGTTCTTCTGTCATCCAGAGGTGTATATTCCCATTCTGCATGGATCTGGTAACATAAGTCATATCGTTTTGACTTTTTCGGGAAAACCAGTTTTCGGGTATCTAGGCATGGTTTATGCCATGATCAGTATAGGTGTTCTTGGATTTCTTGTTTGGGCTCATCATATGTTTCTTGTGGGCTTAGACGTTGATACCGTGCCTACTTCACCGCAGACTACCATGATCATAGCGTCCCCACTGGAATCAAAATCTTTAGTTGGATCGCTACCATGTGGTGGGGTTCGATACAATACAAAACACCCATGTTATTTGCTGTAGGGTTCATCTGTTTGTTCACCATAAGAGGACTCACTGGAATAGTTCTGGCTAATCTGGGCTAGACATTGCTCTACATGATAATTATTATGTGGTTGCACATTTCCATTATGTACTTTCTATGGGAGCCATTTTTGCTTTATTTGCAGGATTTCACTATTGGGTAGGTAAAATCTTTGGTCGGACATACCCTGAAACTTTAGGTCAAATCCATTTTTGGTTCGGGGTTAATATGACCTTCTTTCCTATGCATTTCTTAGGGTTTTCGGGTATTCCACGTTGCATTCCAGCATTATCCAGATGCTTATATCTTTGGATGGAATGCCCTTAGCGATTTTGGCTCTTATATATCCGTAGTTGGGATTTGTCGTTTCTTCGTGGTCATAACAATCACTTCAAGCAGTGGAAAGAACAAAAGATGTGCTCCAAGTCCTTGGGCTGTTGAACAGAATCCAACCACACCGAAATAGATAGTACAAACTCCTCCAGCTTTTCATACTTTTGGAGAACTTCCAGCTATCAAGGAGACAAAAAGCTATGTGAAGTAAAAGAGGAAAAGGTCACCGATTGCTATAAGAACCTAACAGAACTTTTCCAAATATGGGTTAAAAAACCACTTGTGTAGGTCGGGGTTGAGAATTGTGGGGTCGCGCCCTACCCCGTCGGCCTAAGCCTCACTATGAGAACTGATGCTTTCTAACTC
Source organism: Anisodus tanguticus (assembly GCA_034509755.1). Taxonomy (NCBI): domain Eukaryota; kingdom Viridiplantae; phylum Streptophyta; class Magnoliopsida; order Solanales; family Solanaceae; genus Anisodus; species Anisodus tanguticus. The sequence continues at coordinate 25,690,376 of CM067542.1, forward strand.
TCTATGAGGAGTGAAAGCCACTTGACTGGTTGGAGAGGAGCGAAAAGCCACTTGACTGGTTGGAGAGGAGCGAAAAGCCACTTGACTATAAGGAAAGGAGCGAAGCCCCTACTTCAATTAAAGCTCGCCCCCGCCCCCCTTTTTCCCTCTAAAGCCCCTCGCTCCACTCATTTTGGAACTTCTAATCAGACCTGGCTGAACTTGGAACGACATAGATCAAAGGGTCGTTCATTAGCCCTACTAGTCAAGGAAAAGAGGGATGGATTTCGACCTTGCTTTTTTAGGTCTCAGGCTAGCTTTTGACATATATGGCGCTTAGGCTTAGCTCATCAAACAAGTGCGCCAAAAGTGGGGGATGGTATCATATTCTCTTATAAGAGAGGCACGCCTGCTTTTAGCGCGTAGTTTCACTCTTGATTTTGCCTTACCTTTTATTATATTAGTAATGGGCGAATGGGGGGGGTGTGCAATAGTTTTCTTACTTTCTCTCGATCGCTTCAATGCCTATAATTTGAGAGATAAGAGGAAAGCCCTCTCTCGAATTCGAAGATGTAACACAAATAATGACTCTCTTCGTCGGGATGTCGTAGGTTAGGCAGCTCTAAGGTTTTTTATATTCGGTGGAAGGCGGTGAAACTGCCCCAACCAAGTGAAACTAAGGGTCTGAAAGAGTTCACGATCTGATCTATGGGGTGTTAACCCTCGTAGGACGGCTAAGAATGTCCATTAAAAGGGGCGGACCGATGGGGTCATTTTTCAAGCACAAATAGAATAATCTAAAGGGGTTTTGCAACTAGAGAGATGGCCATATCTTTTTGATAAATGTGGTATCGAGGTTCGGTTTATTTGGAAAAGAGGTCAATCTTAGGGGAGACCATTCGAATGGTTGAATTGATGACTTCACTTCGATCTCTTCGACTGAACCTAAAGGAGACTTCAATCATTCAACTTTAGCTTCTGAAGGAGGAATCATGTCACTTGGAATTCGGAAAGTGAATCCTCTCTTTCAGATCCTGGCCTTGGTAGAACTTGTCTTTGATTGGGATTTTGATTGAAAAAATGTTAGGCCAGTTCCTCATGTGCCTAAGAAGCCGAGGCAATCTCGATTGAAGCCAATTCAACATTTCCCTACTCAATCTTATTTATAGAAATAACACTCGATCAAAGGGGAGCATAAGCAAGTTCAGTGGTAGAAACCTCGTAATCGATGGGAACCTCGAAGCTGTCCGGGGCAGGGAGAAAACTCATATGTTGCACCGCCCAAAGCATCAACTCGGTATAAGGAGGAGGCACGATAGCGAAGATCAATCCATCTCAATCTACAAAAAGCATTGCCTTAGGCATGCAACCCAAAAAGATAGAAAGACCGCTCGCTCGAAGAAAACTCTTTTAGAGCTCGGTACCGCCCAAGCCCCCTCTCCAACCAGTCAAGTGGCTGAACGCCCCCTCTACTCGACAACAAGAGTCGGTCATGGAATAGACTTTTAGTCGCCTTTCTCGTTCTTAAGGACTTTCTGGCCGGTAGGCTTTATAGTGGATCTGCCTTGCTGACAGCTAGGATATTACATATATAGTTGTGCTTGCCTTCACTTAGAAAATCTACGCCCCCATTAGAGTAAGGCATGCTCTCGAAACTAGATTCACTCGTTCTTGTCTCCAGCGATTAATCTATTCCAGAGCAGTCTGGTGATTAGCCTATCCCGCACTACTCGAAGCCTTCGTAAACGCATTGTCGGTTTCTATCGTAGTGGAGGTTGCTGTGATGAGATCCTTGTGCCAGTGAAGATTTCTTCCAATGATCGGGAAATCAAAAATACAAAATGGCTATATTTCCAACACTCCGAATAAGCGGAAGGATCTATGTCCATCCCAACTTCCTTTAATCCACATCGGAAAATTTTGGCTTTCTCTACTAGGAGTCATCAAAGGAGGAATGGGCATACGTTGGTTCGATAAGCCAAGGAAAAACAACCACCGCTTGGTTTTGACACTCAAGCGACCCGCCCTGCTAAATAAGATCGATGCAAAGGTTAGATTTCACCACCTCTATCTACCCAACTAGTACTATTTGATCTAAAAAAATCCAACCTGGAAACTTTCTCTCCCCCAGAAAACCCTCTATCCCCAAGCCCCTTTACTAGGTTGGGCAAGCTTTGATGCCTCTACTCCCAAGAAGTTGCTGGTCGGGATCGTGGAACTATCGCTCGAGAAGTAAGAAGCTGATCCTTGTTTGGTCATAAGGATAATAGTTCTTCTTAGGTCAGGGGCGGCCGGACCGGAGGTTACCCGCGATTGGTAATGGCACAACCAGAAGAGGAGTAGGGGAGACAATGTTAGGAACTGGATAGCGCATCGCATCTATTTTAGGTACAGAGGCGACGAGGGGTGCTAACCCGGCCACCCAACCCAGCAGGTCAGTGGCAGGCCGGCCATAGGTTCAAATCCTGCCAAATTTCTTGTAGATCATCCTGTGGTTATCGGATGATGGGAATAAAAAAGCAGAAATTTGGAATTGAGCACAAAATGTCAATATATGAATTGTTTCATTATTCGTTATTTTCGGGTCTTTTCGTTGCATTCACTTACAACAAGAAACAACCACCAGTTTTTGGTGCAGCACTTGCATTTTGGTGTATTCTTCTTTCTTTCCTTGGTCTTTCGTTCCATCATATTCCTAATAACTTATCCAATTACAACGAATTAACCGCTAATGCACCTTTCTTTTATCAAATCTCAGGGACATGGTCTAATCATGAGGGTAGTATTTTATCATGGTGTCGGATCCTAAGTTTTTATGGATTCCTTCTTTGTTACCGGGGTCGACCCCTAAGCCATAATGTCTCAAAATGAGGAGGCCATAGAGAAAGATTTTTTATTCCTTTGTTTCGAACTTCGTGAAGAACTCCATTCTATCTCTCCCTCGTTACGAACAAAAAAGTGGAATTCAATCACAGTTATACACTCTCTTTGTTCTACGAAGCCTTGTTGATTCTGAACTTCGTTCGCGAAGGAACCGAACTTTTGACGGGCCAGCCCTTTTTTATGCGCCTCTTTACCCTGAAAGGAAAATGAGCTTTGCTCCTCTGGGCGCTAGGCGCTCCCGTGGTTCGCGAGAAGGAAAAAGGATGTTGCATCTAGCACGAGATGATAAAGAGAGAGCTTCGTCTATCGATGAACAACGGATTGACGGAGCTCTTGGCATTGCTTTATTTTTCTCTCCTTTCCTATCAGCGAGTTCGACCCCTTTGTTCGAAATTTCTTCGTTTGTACTGAACCGCTTGCAGAATCAAATCTTGTTCCACAAGATCCTATATCAGCTATACATCCTCCTTGAATTTATGTCGGAGACGTCGCCAGTGCTATGGGCTTTGGCTTATGTAGATAAAAAATGATGAATGGGATTGTGGCACTCCACTCGCCGTTAATGCGGAAGGATGCCGCCGAAAAGAATGGAACATTGTTTCGCTCTGTTGGATGCGTCGGATCCCGTATGACAAGTGAGCTCTTTACCCTCAAATTCAAACATATGGGCGCAAAATGCTATCCAGCTTTATTGTTACGTAGCAATAGAAGCCTGCTTATGCTGCTTCGGCGGCGCTTTTTCGCCCTCTCTTCGCTCTGGACAGGAGCGCTAGTGGACACGGGGAGGGAGCAGGCAAATCGTGTCGTTCATAATGGAAAGAAAGATACCACTACTTCGCCTCTTTGTTGGACCACCGGCGCGAACACAGTGGTCTCTGACCAGGACCATGAACCAATTCGAATTTGGATATTGACATGTCAGTGGTTTTTAACCGTAGGCATTTTGCCAGGAAGTTGGTGGGCTTATCATGAATTAGGTCGGGGTGGCTGGTGGTTTCGGGATCCCGTAGAAAATGCTTCTTTTATGACTCGGGTATTAGCCACAACTCGTATTCATTAAGTAATTCTACCCCTTCTTAATTCTTGGACCTCGTTTCTGAATATTGTTACTTTTCCATGCTGTGTCTCAGGAACCTTTTCAATACTGCCCGGATTGCTAGCTCCCGTTCATAGTTTTACTACAGATGATACACGAGGAATCTTTTTATGGCGGTTCTTCCTTCTAATGACCGGCATATCTATGATTCTTTTCTCCCAGATGAAGCAGCAGGCATCGGTCCGTAGAACCTATAAAAAGAAGATGGTTGTGGCGCGAAGTACTCTTGTGCACCTACGTCATTCGGCTTGCGCACAGAAGTGGGGCTCATAGTCTTCCAGGCCTGCTATGGGGGCTTTTAGTACCGATATGAGTAGTGCGTGTGTCCGAATATGTTCTCGTAAGGCCGAAAGGAGCGCACGCCGAGTTAGATAGAGAAAAGGAAGGTCCTATCAAGTCGGTCTGCTAATGCCTTATCTTTCTATTTATAAGCCACAACCTATTTCGACGTTTCCTATTTCCCATAGAGGAACTGCATCCTGCGTCTGCGGCCGTTGCAGCTAAACTAACGGAGGAATGAGGAGGGGAAGGGTGGCGGACATCAAATGGATTAGAGTTATCACAGAACTGGAAGAGGTTCGATTCCTCTTTGATGTTGTTAAGCCAAGAGCGCAAAGCGCATGCGCAAAATGAGAGCTAGAGGAATGGGAAGACAAGAGAATGCCCGGGTACTCCATCTACCAAAAGAAATGATTGAAATAAAGCGAAGAATGGAAAGGCGGTGCGAAGGCGCCGACTCAAAGGCGATAGGATTGAACTCAAAGGGAAAAGGAAATAGGCTAAGCAAGAGGATTTACCATCGATCGTGAAAGACGAAGTGACTCACCAAGAGCATTGCCCATCAGGGGTTGCGGAGACAGGAGCTAGGCGAACTAAACCAAAAGAAAATGGTCGTAGAAGGCTAGCTTTCAGAATAAGAAAAGGCACCTTATTAGCACGATAGGGGGATGCTTAGACAAGCAAAAAACATTCAACAAAACGGAAAAATGCTTTCTTATGAAGGATTCCCCTTACTGGGGATGGGACTATTACACCAACTGAAGCTTAGGAAGGAATGGAAAGATAGGAAGCTTGGAGAGCTAATGGAAAGAAATGCGTAAGAAATAACATATCTGTGATAGAAGTCGAATACGATGTTGTAACTAAGGGCAAGATACATACTTTAGAGCATCAAGTCATACACAAAGCGGAGTGACTTCACTACCTGAAGAAAGAAAGCTGCTTTGGCAGGGTCGAAAAAGACGTGTAAGACACCGAGGGGCCGGGGCTTCTTTATTGTAAGGCGTCTAGAAGCCCAATTTTGGGCTTTTTTGTCCTGTCTTATGGGCATGTTCACAAAGGAAAAGGCTCTCCATGGGCAGCGTACGCTTCGGCTCAAAGCGAATAGGTTGGCAGTCTTGAAGCGAAGGAGAATTCTTTAACGGTTCGGTGTCGGCATCTTTTTCTACTTCTAACTGTTCTCCTAACCGGGCAAGGTAATCAGCTAACCGAGAATTCATTTTCAGAGCTAAGTCCCAAGGAGGCAGGTTGGAATGTACGGACGTAGGTTAGCGTCTCGTCCTACGAATGATAGCCTTTGAAGGCCGTCCACGGGATGCGTTGTACGGTAGTAGCTTATGTTAGCTGCTTATCCGGTGCCTTCTTTACGACTTTCGACCAAGCCATTATTGAAGAAAATCTTGTTTAGTCAGGACGTCGTTCCCGTCCCTTGTGGTGCTTTTTCAACCCCTTGCATTGACTTGGTAAATTGCATCCGGATTCGCTCCAATTCCAACGGATACCGCATTATCCGCATCACCAGTTCTAGGAGTATATTATGTTCCGAGCCTTTAGTTTAGTTGCGGAGTTAGAAGCTACTATATATAGATAGTGCCCAATTTCTATATCCCGCCTCGCGAATCGAAGCTCTTATCTCTCTAGCTCATGAATAAATCACCCATTTGGAAAGGAATAGCCGGAATTGAATGAAGGAATGATTCAATCTTCCATTATTTCGAGCCGACGCCTCCTTTTCTCCCTTTCTATCTATACTTCCCATCCCAAAGCAAATGGAGGAGCAAGTTGTGGAACAATTGAGCTTATTCGGGTTGGTTATTCGAGCCCGACAATTGGCTATCGGATTTCATCTCGCAACTAGAAGAAGATCGCTTCGAGGTCACTGTGGTATGGCTGAATATAGAGCAGTCCGCCCTTACAGCCTTTGATCAGTAAATTATTTAGAACTTCGGAAGATGGTCAAGGTATCTTGCTTCCAAGCCACTGCACTAGATGGGCATGTAGTCGTAGTAGTCGGCCCAGAATGCCTCTCTTCTTTACTAAAATACTATTTCGGATGAATGGGGAATTACGTTGCTCTTTGATCTACAGAATAAGGCTTAGGAGCTCTCTCTTTTATGGCAGAGATCTCTCCATACCAAGAAAGCGAATCACAATGGATCGAAGCCCTCCTTTTCCTTCTAATTAGTGAGATTCTATCTCTTACTTGGGAAATTGTGGTCAAGCCCTCCCTTTATTCCTCGGAATCGAGCGGGCAGCAAGAATTAGAATCAACCTATATAATATATGTTCCCATGTAGTTGGCATTCTAGAAGCAAAGCTTCCCGGTCGCCTGCCTCCTTGTGTGGAAATGCTTTTCATGATCTCCAGCTCTTTCCCACCAGCTCGTTCTTTACTAGGCATCTAGGCGAACCCGCCGGGTTAATTAACTCAACGTAAAGAGAGCTCATTAGGTCAAAACTAGGGGAGTGCTTACTAATAGCGAAAAGTTAACATCTCTCCGCCCTTATTAGTATTAGTAGTAGCGAAGATCAGGTAACTTCGTGCTGTAAAACGACAGATTGGTAATGAAAGGAATGTACTAAGAAAGCGCAACTCTATTAGACCTTTATCCGGAAAAAGCCTGGAAGAAAGGCGAGAAAGAAAGGCTGCCTACTACTAATAAGGGCGGGTAAGAAAGAGAGGTGAGGTGACTAGCTTAGTAACTTTATTCAATCTAAAAGGTTGGCTTAGTGGGTTGGTTTGTCCGCCTTTAAGTGAAGGGGCGCATCCACCGAAGATGGCAGCGGGAAAGACGGGAGCACGAACGAGGTAGCTTCTGCTTTTTTTCATCCTCACTACCTGGTTTATAGTCGAATCTGGAGAATATGAACTTCTCGCATTCTTCTTTTTGGTATGTTATTATGAGCAGCTCTGGTGTTCGATCTTAGGTCTGAGGTATGGGTCGAATCATGATAAAGAAGGTTCGGTGGTTGTATAATTCCCAAGCAGAAAGTCGTATACTTTAAAAGTAGATGGAGTGATCAAGCGGCCCTTCTTGAGCCAACATACATCCAATGGCATAGAGTGATGCGTCAGTATGAACATGGAGCTCCTTATTCCAATCCAAAAACCGAAGGATTGGGGCTAACAGCAAATACCCATCTACATGCTTAAAGGCTTAATCCTATTCCGGTTCCCAAGCCTTATACCTTTTCTTCTGCAATGATTCCATTCTGGGATTCCGTGCTTCAAAAAGTGTGTTTTGATGCATCTGTAATAGCCTATGTGTCCAAAAAAAGAACGTGCTACGCCCGGCCCCCTTTTCAGTAGAGGAGATTATGATTCAAGGGCTTTCTTTTATTAACATTCAGTGAAGGTGCATAGCTTCTTTGAATGTCCCACTGATTGACTACTATATCTAGGGACGGGACTGATCCCGAAAGAGAGATCTTTCTTTATGGTTATGAAATCGCTTTGATTGAAAAGCAAGTCGGTGATGCCATAAGTCAAACGGGCAGGTGAGGCAAGAGTCCTTCACTACACTCACTGGAGAGAGGGTAACATATCCTATATAGTAGTAAGGTCTTATCCCACTATTAGTAGCCGAAGTGTGGGCAGGCTAATTCAGGAAAAAACTTGTACATGTGCATAGGCGACTAGAACATGTTTAATAAGCCTTAGTCGACCTCCGGAGGACAACAATTTTCTTTTCCAATCTGAGATTCTCTTTTTCATTTTCTCCAGTAGAGGAAGGTTCTCTCTTTATTCTCTTGAGGGACAAGAAAACATCCAGGTACTTGATAGGAAAACAAGCATTTTTTATTCCTCTTCAATGATCCGGAATTTCGCGAGGAGCTCGTTCGAGAGGAAGCAACGGCTCTTATCGAAATTGACCTTTTGGCCATTACAACATTACAATCGGCTTCTTACTTCTTTCCAGAAAGATTTTCTGCTTCTTAAGATTCCGTTTATGGCTATTATATAATATTAGAACATCGTTATCAAAGAGAAAGTAGGAGAATGCTAGGCACGATCTCGAAGCATGGTAAGATGTTATCATTTTCAATGATACCAAGTCCCGGCTTAGCACTTCTTCAGCAAAAATCAACAGGCTAAGTTTGGAACCCTTGTCGCAGCCCTCGAGAAGCTGGAAACTACCCATGTGGCACACCATCCACAAGCACTCCAAAGTCTTCATTACATAAACATCTATGTATCAAATTCCGCCATTTCTCACAAAAGCCCATTCGATCCAAAAAGATGCTTTTGCCATATCCTGACTTTCTTTTGACCCCCCTCCCTCCTCTGTTGTCTTTAGGTTCAAATCCCCTATCACTTAAATCCACCTCGTGAGCCAAGGAGATCTTCTCTACTTAGTCCTTTAACAAAAGCGCCCATTTTTCCTTCACGGGAGAATCAAACGAATTCTTCGAGATAGAGAGAATTTTGGAGATTTACAAAGCTCTCCTTCAAATATCTCATAAATAAAGGTAGGTCGGAATTGGTGAAAGAAGAACTTTAGACTTTCAGAATAAGGGCAATGAAATTGGAATTCAAACTTAGGGCTTAACAGCGCCTTCAGCAAAGAAATTGTGAACCGCCCTGACCAAGTCGTCAACCAAAATATTCCAATAGTGATAATAAGAAAGACCTGGGAATCCAAAAATGGAAAGGATAGGGGAGTCATATCTATTTTTAATAAAAAAAATACACTCACTTTTGTGTATCATAACCTGACAAGCTCTAAGTTTCCGGTTGTCAATGGTCATTTTGAAACTCCTAGTCGAATGTCTAAGTGGGAAACTTGGACTATACTTCCTATAATCTATTTCCCCAATCTATTTATATATAAGCAATGACCTTCCACAAAGGTAACTCTTTCCTTTGGGGCAAGTTCTGTTCCCTTCACAGGGTAACATGGAGCATATCTCCATCAAATATTCGTTTCCTCTCTACAAGATTCAATAGTGGCTTGAGTAGTTGTATGCCGGGTAATTCAATGGTATCTAATTATAGATTCTATTCTAGTAAAGTGAGTAAAGGTACAAATGTTAGCCCGAAAAAGAAGAATGAATCGCTGAGGGAGAACATCAAGATGAAGAATCAAAGAAATTATATTCCAATATTGATCAAAATGGGTTTCGTCTCTTTCATTTTTTCTATGATTTATCTGATTTATTCTCTATCCGGTCATATCCAAGTGAGAGCTTTCATTACAAATAAAATAGACCCTTTACTGGAACTAAACAAAAGAAGAAACTGACAATCATTATTTTATTGTTACGATTTTATTGTCAAAAATATATCTGGATCTAAAAATATTCTAGCTAATTTTCTTAGCAGGTACAACAATGTCAAAACCATTAACCATTTTTTATTTTTTAATCTATTAATAAGGTTACTTTTATATGGTAAGAAATATCCATCGAATATTGTCTTTTTATTTAGTTCTCTATAATCAATTACCATTCTAGCCTTTCCTTTTTTTTGTTTACTATGTTTTCTAACTAAAAAGGCTGAGCTACTATGTGGACTTTTACTCTCTTGTATCATTTTTAATTCTACCAATTCTTTTATCTAGGTTTCAAACTCTTTTTGATCTGTTGGGCTATATCTAATAGGTTTAGTCCTAATTATATCATTAGGATTTATTAACTTGATTTCAGCATATATCCTTTTTTTCCCATAGTTGTATTGGATTTTCTCCAATATTCATTCTCAATATATTGAGGTATTTTTCCTTTAATAGTTGTAGGTTGTTATTTCTATCAGATCTTATGTTACATAGTCTTAATGTGTGTATAGTATCCTTTTTAATATTATCCATTTATTACATGGCGTTTGTAGGCTAAAAGTACTATTATTTATAACTTGTGTCTTAAAGTAGTCTAAGAAATTGTTTCCTAATAATACTTGTTGCTTCATGTTATCTAATTGGTATATCATTGGTAGTCGAAATATTATTTTTCCTAATATGATTCTCATATTCTCTGCTATTATATCCAATTGTTTTACCTGTTCATTAAATCCTGATACTTTTGTCCTATGTGTTTTAGATATTTTCCATTTGTGTGGTTGTAACACTTCTTTCCTTGATAGGCATAAGTCTACTCCACTATCTATAAAGATTTTTTATTTTATCATTTTATTAGGCTTATATTCTATATGAGCTTCTATATAAATTGCTACCATTTAATTAGGTATTACTATTTTGTTCCATATCTATTTCACTTAATCTTCGTTGAATATCTTCATCTTGTTCTATTTCTTTTACTTCTTCTAGTATTTCTTGTCATCTTATCTCACTCAATCTTTGTCTTATTCTATTAAGGTTTGCAGTAACTTTTTTATGTCTATCATTAATGTATTTATTTCATGTTTCTCTAGTAGTTGTAGTTATAACTAGCTTATGGCGAACAAGCCTTTCACATTGTATCTAGTAATTTCTTTCTTCTAACAATTTTCTTTTGTATTCTTGTAACTCCATTTTATTCAGAACTACCTCCACTTTTTGAGCTTTGGTTAATAAAATTAACATTTTCTAATTCTGATTCACTTTCTTCATCAGTTTGAGTGACATAAAAGTCTTCATATTCATATCATCTATCATTATCTTCCTTTATCTGTTGTAGACTCATTATAAATTGTGTTGTATTTATATATTTTACACTCTTTTTTTTATCTTTGGGCATTTATTAGCATAATGTCCTTTTTCATTACAATTCCAGCATTTACATTCTTTAATTTTTCCTCTTCTAATGGTTTTACATATTTTCTTTTCCTAAATTTTCTCTTATGTTTAAATTTTTTTCCTGGTTTCGGGTGTATTTCTATATTTTTTAAACCTCTTTTTCCTATAAGGTTTGGGTTGTTGTTTGTTGTAATTATTATATCTTTTATATCTCTTTGTCTGATATTTCTTATTTTTATGACCTTTCTTATATTTCATTTATTTTTTTTAACATCACATCCAAATACTAGTCTTATTTCCGTAAATCCACATATTTCTCTTAATCATAATTTCTTATCTTTTTAAATTTTTGTTGCATTCTATATTCTTCACATTTTTGCATTAAGTATGCTCTTAGTACTCTTATTCTTTCTCCTAATGTATTTCCATTTGGTTCTAGTTGAGTATATTCTTTTGATACTTCAATATTATATGGTGTCGGTAGGTGGTCATAATAAATTTATTGATATATTAAACCTTCTTGTGGTAAGAATCTAGCTTCATAAAATAATTTACTAAAACTTATTGTATATTCTGGCAGTTTATTAATCTTACAACATTTCATGTTAATTAGATTCATTATTATTTCAGTTTTTCTTTTTGTAAATACGTTTTCTCGTGCTACTAACCATTTTTCTCCTAAAAATTCTCTTTTTAGTACAATATTAAATATCATTAGCATAGATTTTCAGTCTCTTGCATGACTAAATACTTCTCCTCTTAATTGATATGCTATAGATTCCATCCAATATGCTACTTTTCCAATTAATATTTTTGATATCAGGTCATAAATGTAATCTAGGTTTTCAGTATGCGTCGAGTTCATTAATGCTATATACATTCCAAGATTTGAATCATTTATTTTTCTTCCTATTTCTTGTTCATCATAAACATTGTCTAAATCTAGGAAATATCCATTAAAGTTTACACCTTGTGACATTGATCCTACAAATTCTTTAAATTCCATTTGTTGTCCTACTGTATGTGTTCTAGTAATCTAGTACGCTTTCTTGTTATTATTTCTAAATTGGGGTCTATTAGTTATTCTTCAAGGTAATCATTAGTGTCTTCATTTATTATATCATTTGTTTCTACTTCTGTTTCTATAGATCTATTAAATTCATCTTCTACATCGCTTTCAGGTTCTTCTTCTATGACTACATTTACACTTTTCATTTTTTTTTTGTAAAGCTTCTATGATTTGGTTGTTTTCTTTTACTATTTCTGAGTTTTCTTCTTCTACTACTTCTTCTATGAATTCTGCTACTTATATGTCTTGATTAATTAATTCAATATTACTATCTTTGTATGTATCACTATCAGTTTTTTCATTACTAGTTGTACTGTCATCACTTGTTTTAATAGTTTTTCTTACTTTCTTTTTTCCTTTTAACCTTGTCATATGTTCCTTAAGGATATATAATTCTTCTTTTAATTCTTCAAGTTCTTGTTTTACTTCATTCAATTCTCCTCTTGTTTGTTTTAGTTCTACCTTAGTTTCCTGTAGCATTTTCTTTGTATCCTTAAACTTATGTTTATATTTTTTATATTTACTTAACCATTCTTCATTATTATGTGATCTTAATTTTGTATTTTCTGTCTTTAATTCATATTTGTAGCTCCTGTTTATCTAATTTCAGGGATAAGTATTCGGTGGTTTTTTCTGTGTCATTTAAGTAGATGTTTTCACATTTAAAATTGTTATTATTATTTGGTGTAGTCTTAAGGTCTTTTTTATTTATAGGTTCATATTTGTATCTTTCTTTTTCTATAATATCTTTTCCATGGTTTTTAAGAAATGTATTTACGATATGTTCTTGATTTTCCATTAAAATTGTTCCTTTTTATTTAATATTGCCAGACTATCTAATGTTTTTCCTACTAGTTTTGATAATTTGGATTTTATTTCACTTATATCTACCATTATAGGTTCCGTACTTCTTCTCCAAGCATCTATTGGTACTAATTCTGGTTGTTTAGTGTTAACCACTTTTTCTATTTGGCTTGTACTAGGTTCATTTCCTTGTATTACTTCCTTACCTTTATTTATATCTGCTACTAATATGTTAAGTTTTTCTAATATTATTTTAAATGTTGGTACCTCAGATACATTCCATAATCTCGTCAACTCTTCTCTTATCATTTGTTGTATTTATGTCTAGTTTTCTTTTATTTCATCCATTATTACTAGGGTATTTTTTATCTTTTCCTTTACTATTATTTCTTCCCATAATGCATTAATTTTTTCGTTAGGGTTAGTCAGGATTATTTATTTCTTTCTTTCATCTGTTTCTCATATCTATCCATATTTTATCAAATTTATCACATTGTTGTTCCAATTGTTTTATATTATTTTCTAATTTCATTTCTTTTGCACTGTAATCTAGGTATTTAAGTTGAGAAAATATCTCTTCTGATAAACTTGTTTTTATTGCTTTTAATTTTTGTTTTTTTCTTTATTATTTTTCCCTGTATGTTCATATCTTATTTATAAATCTTATTTGTCCTTGGACAGTTACTTCTATTCCTTCGTTATTAATTTGGTAATCTATCATGGTTAAAAAATCACTTCCTAATAATAATTCGCTAAACTATCATATTCGATTACTCCAATGTTTATTTTATACTCTAGATCTTGGATTTTAAATTTTAAATTAATACTTTTGGTAATTATTATTTCTCTTTCATTTTCGGGATAATTATAAGCTTGTGGTTCAATTAACTTACAATCATTTTCGTTAATCTTACTTATATGTAAAAAAACTCTTAATAGCTCCTGTATTTATTTCAGCTATACAATCCGTTGTTATACCATTGAATATTATTACTTTAATCCTTAATCTATTACTGGGTATATTTATTAAATCTAATATTTTAGGTTGTATGAATCTTAGGCTAGTTTTTCTTGATATGATTGGTTATTTTGTGATACTCAGTCTAGATCCTTCTATTTTTTGTATTAATCATTTTGATGGCGTTAGGGTTCTAGTACTAAAATCCATATATATCTCTGCTGATATGGTTATCTTGAATTTTCTTTATGTTCTATTTGTTTTAATATTTCCTGGTACATCTTTGGTACTAAAATATTCATTTCATGTTGTTTCTTTACATGATGATTTCCTGTTAGGGCATATATCATTTTTGTTTCTATACTTATAACTTTACTACCTGGTGGCATATTTATTCCATCTAATTTATAATATAGTGCTAAGGCTAAGTCTTTATGTTCATCTTTTAATGATATACTAAAATCTGGTTATACTGTAAATTTTAGTTTTTGATATATTAAATTTCCTTTTATTAATGATATTAAAGCATCTTGCAAATTTTCTAATATCCTATCATCTAGTATGTATATTTGTATAGGTGTATCAATGTTTTTATGAAAATATGCTTTATAGTAAATTCTACTCCTCCAAATTATATGTTTCTATAGTTTTTAGCTTCTTTAGTAGATAGTTTAGCTTCTAGTTGTGTGTATTATAATTTCATGCTTTTGTGCTATATATCTTATTTCTTTATTTCTTTCAAGCAACATAATAACCTACCCTTATACCGAAGGGTACCGTCATTTTCTCCTAATGTAAACTGTGAAAGTTTTCCCTGTTGAATCCTCTCCCGAAACCTAACAAACTCCGTATCCTCAAACTGACTTTCTTTTATTTCCGAAGCTAAGGCAGACTGAGAGGTATCATACACCGCCACCCTGCCTTCGCTGACCTTGGTTAAACTAACCCCCACCCTGCCTTCGCTGACCTTGGTTAAACTAACCCTGAGGTTTCCCAATTTTTGTACCTCACGAACAATACCTCTCTTTTGTATTGTCAAGTGGGCCAAGTTGCCAATTGATCTCCAACTAAGTGCGTCAGCCACCAGGTTAGCTTTTCCAGGATGGTAAAGAATGCTAAGGTCATAATTCTTAAGAAACTCTAACCATATTCTTTGTCAGAGATTCAAATCCTTTTGTATGGTTATGTACAGTAAACTCTTGTGGCCTGTAAATATATCTACATGCACCCCATACAAATAGTGTCTCCATATTCATAAGGCGAACACTACCGCGACCAATTCCAAGTCATGAGTTGGATAATTCTTCTCATGTATCTTCAATTGTTGAGATACATACACAATCACCTTTCCAAACTGCATCAAGACACATCCTAACCCAACCTTAAGAGGCATCACAAAAGATTGTGAACCCTTCTTATCCCGATGGTAAGGGTAGGACTGGTGCAGTAGTCAACAACTCCTTCAGTTTCTGAAAACTTCCTTCACATACTTCTGACCACTGGTAGTTAACCTATTTTTGAGTCAATCGGGTCAAGGGAGAAACAAGACTAGAGAACTTCTACAAATCTTCTATAATACCCCGCCAACCCCAAGAAACTCCAAACTTCTATTGGAGTGGTAGGTCTTGGCCAGTTCTTCACTACTTCTATCTTTTTGGGGTCTACCATAATTCTATCCCTTGACACAACATGGCCCAAGAAGGCTACCTTTTTCAACCGAAATTCACAGTTTGAAAATTTAACATACAGTTTCTACTGTTTTAAGACTTGAAGCACTACCCTCAGATGTTCTTCATGTTCTTCAACACTCTTGTTGTAAATTACAATATCATCTACGAATACAATCACGAACAAATCTAAGAATGGTTTGAATATTTTGTTCATAAGATCCATAAAAGTTGTTGGGCCATTAGTTAACCCGAAAGACATGACCAAGAACTCATAATGGCCACATCGGGTCCTAAAGGCTGTTTTGGGTATATCATCAGGATTTATTTTCAGCTGGTGATATCCCGAACGAAGGTCAATCTTGGAAAAATAATTGGCTCCCTGAAGTTGGTCAAAAAATCATTGATTCTTGGTAATGGGTATCGGTTCTTAATCGTGACCTTATTGAGTTATCGATAATCGATGCACATTCGGAGTGAACCATCTTTCTTCTTCACAAAAAGGACTGGTGCACCCCAGGGGGAAACACTAGACCTTATAAAGCCCTTATCCAGAAGATCTTTCAATTGTTCTTTTAACTCTCTCAACTCAGCTGGGGCCATTCAATATGGAGGAATGTAGATAGGTCTTGTACCCGAAATTAATTTTATAGCGAACTCCACTTCCCTGTCCGGAGGAAGGCCTGGAAGGTCTTCAGGGAAAACCTCCAGAAAATTATGAATAATAGGGACAATACGTACCTCTGGGACTCTTTTTGGGAATCTATTATACTCGCCAGGTAAGAGTATTCCACCTCGTGACTTCTGAATAACTTTTGAGCCCTAAGGTAGTAAATAAGTCGACTAGAGGGTGTCCCAATCCTATCCCTTATAAACACTTCTGGTTTCCCAGGAAAAGATAATTTTACAACCTTTTGCCGGCAATCCAACGTGGCATAACATGCTAACAGTCAATACATACCCAAAATAATGTCAAAGTCTACTATATCAAGTAATACTAAGTCTGCTATTGTTTCTCTACCATTTACCTCTAACGGAAAAATTTTAATTACTCGAGAGGCCCAAACTGAGGCCCCCACTGGTGTCATGACTTCAAAGGGTTCACTTAAACATAAAGGTTCTGCATGTAGACTCTTAGCAAAACCCATTGACACATATAAAAATGTAGAGACGGGATCATATAATACAAGTGTAGGAATACTTGAGACCAACAAAATACATAGGACCACCGCATTAGATGCCTCTGCCTTATTCCTCTAGGGCAAAGAGTAGATCCGGTTATGATTGTTGGACTGTTGACCTTCCTGACTCTGTAGGGACTGGTTGCCCTGATTTCCCTTGTGGGAGTTGTGGTCGCTTCTGACCTCCCATGAGAAAACTGAGTTTGGGTTCTCTTCTTGCAATCTTTGACATAGTGGTCTGGTTCTCCGCAGTTATAACAACCTTTCTGTGAGAACCTGCATTCTCCAAAATGTTTCCTTTGACAAACCTTACAGACCGGTTTGTCACTCCCTACTTTGGGGTTGGTGGCCTTGGCATTGTTACCTTGATGATTGAACCATTTATGCTCTTGGGGCCTATAATGAGACTGGCCTACTAACTGGCTTGGTTTTGAAGAACCCTACTACCTTATTGCCTATGATTTTGATTTTGATTAAAGGATCCCGACGATCGAAACCTCTTCTGAGAATGCTCTCTTTTTGCTTTAGCAAAGCCTTCTACCCTCATTGACATGTCGACGATCTGAAGGTAAGTCCGATCATGGGCTAATGCCACTACCTTCTCTACCATGTTCGGGTTTAAACCCTCAACAAATCTTTTGATCTTCTCCCTTTCCTTATCATCCGTTATTTCCTTCATCTTCTAGACTTTCTTCACTTGACGTAGAAATTTGAGCAATTTGCCCTTCTAAACGAGGAGTGGAAATCTCCCGGGATGGAGTTGACTATTATCTGTAGTATGACTCCAATCGGATAATCGAAAAAGGGTGCATCAAATAAGTGGCTCTTTTGTCTAGCCCTAAGCAAATTCGTACAACGTGCGATTGTGTCATCCATATACGTGCCAAAATCATCTCCTAGGTCCATCCTACGGTCCATGAACTCTTCCTGAGCTTGTATTATCCTTTTTGTTTCTATGAGCACTTCCCTATTGGTTGGAACTCGTATTGTAACCATCCATATCTACAAAAATAACTGTTAGTTAGTTTATCGTTGCACAATCCCCTTCCAATTTCTTTTGAAGGAGGTAGTACGAGAACCAAGTCTTTGAAAAGACTCAAGATAGGCACGAGAAGAGTATGAAGGAAGTGAAACCGTTTAGGATGTTATTCCGTTCACTTATTACTAAGGTGACGTGCACACCGTCGCAATAAGTAAGTGTTCAAACACCCAACTTAATGAAATTTCCTAGAATCTCCTAACATGGTTTAGCTCTGATACCAACTTGTCATACCCCGACTTTTCTCAAGTCTTCCCTTAGGGCGTGATGGCACCTGTACAACCTTCCCTTTTCCTCCAGGGGAACCATTTTAATACCCTTCTTTCCAAATTAAACATATATTTAAGTGCGGAAGTAGTAATAACAATAAAAGTAAAAATGTCATGTACTTAATTAATAAGAGCACGAGCCCATGCTCGTACAATCATAACTTCTACCTAGACTCAATGGAAATTTCACATATGGAAATAGAAATTTTGAAGTTTGAAAGGAAACCATCTCGCATGGGGCATCCCTCGAGATAATGAGACTAACTTCTTCCACCTACTTATTTAAGAATGAAAGTCACCAAGTCCGAAGCAATGGATTGGTGGAATAATGGGACTGCGGGACGATCGCTAGCCTTGTTGCAGAACTTTCCCCTTATCGCGCTTTCCTGAAACATGTTAGTTAAAAGATTCAGCCCTACCATACGGGGCTGAGTGAGAACCTCGCCTTACAATCCAAAGTAACCTCAGAATATTCTAATTACAATCATATTATAAACATAATAAGCATGTTGTGAAAAAAATAGTCTACAATACTTTCATTATATAAGCCAATAAATATTTACGTGCAATATCTCCTCCCCACTCGTCCTAAGAAAATACTTAATTTAACTATTACCCCTGCTTTATCCCATATAACATATTATATACTTATTGCGGTACATGCAACCCGATCTAATGCATTGATATTATCTATTTGTTGCAGAACGTGCAACCCGATCCAATGCATTTATATATTTATTGTGGTACGTGCAACCCGATCCAATGCATTTATGTATTTGTTGCGGTACATACAACCCGATCCAAGTTTTCTCTTAAAATTCTTAGTGTAACTAGTACCAATTCACGCAAGAAAAAACCCTATGAAAACTGTCTCGCCAGAATTTGTTTGAAAAAAATACAATCTTAAAACAGTCATAACCTTTTATCCGTAAGTCGGATTTATCTCCGTAAATTCTCAAACTGTCGAGAACAAAGAACTATAGAACTTGTATTCAGCACAACCTTTCATATTCCTCACTGAAATATTCAGTTCTTTTATTTTAACAACTCTCAGAAAACTATTTCACCAGATTTTTGAAAAACAAAGCACAATCTTAAAACAGTCATAATGTTTTATCCGTAAGTTGGATTAATCTCTGTAAAGTCTCAAACTATTGATAATAGAGAAATATAGAACTTTTATTCATCACAACTTCTCATATTCCTCACCGATATGTACAGTTGTTCCATTTTATGTTCTGCCTTCCGGATTTCATTCGATCTGAGGAAGAAACTTTGAACTACGATAACTCTCAAAATGTATGTCTGTTTTGGACCCGCTTGGTCTCAATCTTATCGTGGAGGAGATATGTATAACTCTGTAAAATTTCATCCAATTCTAACAGATATAACTCAGCGAAACAAATTGTAATTTCATGACCCAAACTAGTTATCAAATAACCTACTAACAAAAAATTTATGATCATTCTTTAAATATCCGGATCATATTCTAATATGTATTGTAACTTAGAAATAAGGGATTATACTAAGAATTATGAGTGAGGGAAACTCACTTTTATCTTCTGCTTCGTGACCGCGAAAGAACTGTCAAACTTGATTGTTAAAGGTAATATTTGTTCTCTTCTATTTTTTTGATTTTTTTGTTGTTGGTACTTTTCTGAACTTCTGTTCTTTGTGCTAAGTGTTTTTCTTTTGTGCTATGCAGAATATATAGTGAGTTGTGTGTGTGTAACTTGTGGGAGGTGGAAGGAGAAGAGGTTGAGGGAGATGAGGGGGGGAAACGTGTAGATCATGGCCTTAATGCTACATTAATATATATTTTTTTATATTTGTTTTAATTTTGGACTTTACACAGTGCCCCAGCCACAAAGTTCAGGAATAATCATAAGAAGAAGAACTTCAGAGCATCACGCTCACAGTCACAAGCCAGTATGGGTCCAAGTACCTTCAGTAATCTAGTTTGTACTAAGTGTCGTAAGAGGCACCAAGGGGAGTGCCGCTTTGGAATGAATAATTGTTATGGTTGTGGTCAGCAGGGTTGCTTTTATAGGGATTGTCCATCAGCGAGGTAGGGTAAAGGTGGTAATGTGTCCACAAATTCAGCAGTTTCTCATAATTCTCAGGCCCAATCAGAGCGTGGTCCAGCTAAGTCCGGTAACGCAGGCGGAGGTCCAAACCACTTATATGCATTATCAGGTCGACAGGATACATAGGCTCGTGGAGATGTTGTGACAAGTTTACTAACCATTTTCACTTTTGACGTTTATATCCTTATGGATCCTGGATCCACTCTATCTTATGTAACCCCATTCATTGATATGAAATTTGGGATAAAACCAAAAACATTGCATGAACCATTGAAGTATCCACTCCAGTTGGCGAGTCAGTTATAGCTGGGGTATACAGGGGTTGTCCAGTTAAAGTCTATCACTGCATTATAATAGCTGATTTGGTAGAGTTAGAAATGGTAGACTTCGATGTAATCATGGATATGGATAGGTTGTCTTCATGTTATGCCACAGTGAGTTGTAGAACCAAAATTGTCAGTTTGAAATTTTCTGATGAACTAGTCATAGAATGGAAGGGTGATCCAGTAGCATCCACACGTAATTTTATTTCCTAACTTAAAGCCAAAAAATAATATCTAAGGGATATATTTACCATCTGGTTTGGGTTAGGGATGCATATACCTAGACCCCGATTCTTCACTCTGTACCAGTTGTCAATGAATTTCCAGAAGATCTTCTCGAAGTTCCTCCCGATAGGGAGATTGACTTTGGAATTGATCTACTTTCTTACACTAAGTTGATATATATTCTGCCATACAGAATGGCTCCAGCAAAGCTATAAGAATTAAAATCCCAGTTGAAAGATCTTATTTATAAGGGATTCATTAGACCACGTGTCTCGTTATGGGGTGCACCACTCTTGTTTGTTCGAGAGAAAGATGGGTCTTTGCGTATGTGCATTGACTGTCGGTAGTTGAACAAGGTCACTATTAAAAACAAATATCCTCTTCCCAGAATCGATGACTTTTTTGATCAACTTCAGAGTGCCCAATGTTACTCCAAGATTGACCTCAGATCAGGGTACCATCAGCTTAAGGTTAAGGAATTTTGCATTCTGAAAACTGCCTTCAAAATTGATTATGGTCATTTCAAATTTTGTGTCATGTCGTTCAGATTGACGAATGCACCAGTTGCTTTCATGGATCTTATGAACAGGATATTCAATCCTTATACCTTTTCATTATTGTCTTCATCGATGATAATCTAGTGTATTCCCATAGTGAGGTTGATCATAAAGAACATCTCAGAATAGTGTTGCAGACACTCTAGGATCGCTAGTTTTATGCAAAAAAAATCCAATTGTGAATTTTGGATAAAGTCAGTAGCATTCTTAGACCATGTGATTTCAGGTGAAGGTGTCTAAGTTGATTTTCATAAAATAGACACTGTAAAGAATTGGCCCATACCCACCTCAGCCTCTGAGATAAGAAGTTTCTTAGGTCTGGAAGGCTATTATAAGCGTTTTGTAGAGGGTTTTTCTTCAATCTCAGCTCGTTAACTAGACTGACTTAGAAAGTCAAATTTCAATGGTCAGATGCATGTGATCGTAGTTTTGAAGAATTAAAAATGAGTCTAACTTCTGATCCAGTGTTAACATTGACAAAAGAAACCGAAGGGTTCATTGTATATTGTGATGCATCAAGCATTTGTCTCGGATGTGTTTTAATGTAGCATGGTAAGGTTATATCTTATGCATCACGACAACTTAAGCCTCATTAAAAGAATTATCCGACTCATGACTTAGAATTGGTAGCCGTGATTTTTGCACTCAAGATATGGCGTTATTATTTGTATGGAGTTTAGGTTGAAATTTTCACAGATCACAAGAGCCTTCAGTATATTTTCAAGCAGCGGGAGTTGAATCTTAGACAGATGATATGGCTCGAATTGATAAAGGATTATGATGTACGTGTTCTCTATCATCTAAGGAAAGAAAATGTGGTAGACGATGCTCGTAGTCAGCAATCCATGGGATGTTTAGCTCATGTTGAGGAATATAAGAAGACCATGACGAAGGAAATTCACTGGCTAGTCAGTGTAGGAGTTTGACTCATGGACTCCAAAGATGGTGGTGTTGTTGATCAGAACATGTCTGAATCCTCCTTAGTAGCTGAGGTAAAAGAGAAGCAGTTTAATGATCCCTACCTATTGCAGCTGAAAGAGGGTATTCATAAGCATAAGACTATGGCTTTGAACAAGGGGTATATGATGGTACTTTGAGGTACCGAGGCAGGTTATGTGTCCCAGATGTGGACAGACTCGGAGAGCGAATCATGGAAGAAGCGCATAATTCCAAGTATTCTATTCACCCAGGTTCTACAAAGATGTATCATGATCTTAAAGAGATTTATTGGTGGAACGATATGAAGAGAAATATGGCAGATTTTGTAGCCAACCCAAAGGCATGATTCGATTTGGGTGATTGTGAACCAACAGACCAAATCAACCCATTTTCTTCCAGTTAAGACAACAAATTTAGGGGAGGATTATGCTAAGTTGTATATCTGAAAAATTGTTAGGCTTCATAGGACCCTAGTGTCCATTATTTCAGATATTTGTGCTTAGTTCACAACGCACTTATAGAAGTCTTTCCAGAAAGGATTTGGTACCAAGGTAAATCTCAGCACGACTTTTCATCCTTAAACAGAAGGACATGCAGAACATACTATTCAGACTCTTGAGGATATATTGAGGGAATGTATTCTTGATTTTAAAGGTAATTGGGATGATCATTTGCCTCTCATTGAATTTGCTTATAATAACAGTTAACATGCTAGTATCCAGATGGCACCGTTCGAAGCTTTGTATGGGCGAATATCATCAATTGGTTGGTTTGAAGTTGGTGAAGAAGAAAAATTAAGACCATACTTTGTCCATCGGGCTATGGAAAAAGTCAAGTTATTTCAGGAGCATCTAAAAACAACTCAGAGTCACCAAAAGTGCTATTCGGATGTGAGGCGTAGGGACTTGGAGTTTCAAGTGGATGATTGGGTATTTCTGAAAGTTTCACCTATGAAAGGTGTCATGAGGTTTGGTAAGAAAGGGAAGCTCAGTCCTAGGTATATCGGACCATACAATATTTTGAGAAGAATTGGCCAAGTGGCTTATGAACTTGAATTGCCACAAGATTTAGTTGTTGTACACCCAGTGTTTCATGTATCTATATTAAGGAAGTGCGTGGGAGACCCGTCATTAGTTATACATACCGAATCCATCATAGTTAAGGATAGTCTAACATATGAGGAGATCCCTGTGGCTATTTTGGATCGTCAGATTCGCAAGTTCAGAATCAAGGAAGTTGCATCAATGAAAGTGTTGTAAAGAAGTCAGAAAGTTGGTGAGGCTACATGGAAAGCTGAATAGGACATGAAGTCCAAATTTCTGTACTTATTTGAGGAGCAAGTAGAAAGCGTACAAGGTAAATACCTTTAGTATTCATGTCATGTTCCTTGCGTATCCATGTCTCATGTTTCACAATCATGTCCCCATATTAGTGTTTTCATTGTAATCAAGTCAATTCAGTCCCATGTTTCATGTCATGTTTCTTCACGTTCATGTACTGTTGCCATGTCTAGTCTTATTCTTAACCATGACTCATCATTCGAGAACAAATGATCCCGAGGGGGAGATATTGTAACACCTCATACCTCCAAACTAAGCCATATTATTATTCAGGGGATTAGGAAAGTAAAAGGGGAAATTAAAATTGAAAAACCAGTTTCAGTTCTACAGACCCGGATTTACGCCCCAAATTGACGAATCGTAAAAGGTTTTACGGATCATCGAAGTGAGCCGTCAATTATGTATTTGAAATTGACGGAACCCTGTAATTTTTACGGACCGTGCATGATTATACGGCCTATTCTTTTTTACCATAACGCTCTTTCCAGCTTTTTAAGATCACTTTATATTGACATTTGGGTGACGGTCCAATTATATGGACTGTACAATATTATACGGTCTAAACCCAAATCGTAAAAAATTCGACTGTCCGTTGAACTTGACCGTAAAAGTCCCGACGGGCTGAATAGTATAAATACACACACTTAGTCCCAAAATAAAAAGTTTTCTTATTTTTCCAATTCCTAGAATGAATTTTCTCTCTTCCCAACTTTCTCCTACACCAAGGTAAGCCTTTTTCCATGTAATCCTAAGTGATTCTAACATAATTCTCATGAATTCTAAGTAGAATCCAGTGCTCTTAACCTAGAGTTTTCTAGATAAACCCATTCTAAGGTTTCAAGGTTCAAGCTTCGGATTCTTCCTTCCAAATTCAGATTTTTAACTAGAGTATTGGAGCAAATAAGATATGTAGAGCTTCTATCCACGTGTGAGAATATCCATGTCCTTCTCCACGCTACATTTTTCTATGAAACACGAATTCTTCATAAGTTAGAGTTTTGTCCCATTATCATGATTCCCCCAATACATGTAATATTATTATACGTCATGTCTTTATTACAAGTCATCAATTGTATTCATGATAGATCATTATGATTGTCATAAACTTGTTTGTAATCCATGAACGAATGCTTTGAATTCCATGTGTTCTTGAAGACAAGTTATAATTACTATTACTCAGTTTTCATGAAAATATATATGTTTTTCATGATTTATGTTAGTTATATGATATATCCTCTTACATGTTCAAATATAATTACAAGCCAACTATTATCAAGTACACATTTTGGGAGTTGCATAGATCATAGAGAAGGCTCTTTCAGTTTGAAACTACGTATTCCATCATAGGATAAGGGTCACTCCACCCATAGGATGATACCTTCAGATTGTTGATTCGATTATTTCATGTCATGTTCATGTCTCATAATTATGGGAACGCTTTGCTGGTCGAGCCAGGTACTAGACTCCGCGTACCTACGTGGTGATTTCATGTTGTTGGTTATACTACTATTTCCCCCACAGATATACAGATATACAGTTTATAGATTTTACACATGTTATTAAATTTATGTTCATGTTCAATTCCAATTTCAATTTCAGTTTTATGTTTCTATTATATTACGTGTATGCTTATTCTTTCAGTTACTTTATATATGGTACAATTCAAATGTACTAACATACCTTTTCCTCGAGCCTGTACTTCACGGTGCATGTACTGAGTTTCAGAACGACAGATCTGCTCATTAGGATTGCTTCGGTATTAGTTACTTGGTGAGCCCCATTCCATTTGGGGTGTCAGCCTATTTATTTTCATGATTATGGTTTATAGTTGAGGTATGCCAGGGCCTTTTCCTGATAAATATTTTTGCAGATTCTTGTTTCAGAGGTTTCATAAACTAGACTAGTTATCATTTCATGTCAATCATGTCAGTATTACTTTCAGACTTAGTATGCTTTGTTTAGATATTTTCGCTATAGTATTTCAGACTATTTTCATTATATAGTATTTCATGTTTATTTTCCATTATCATTTCATTCTTTCAATGTCCATGTTGGTTCAGTATCCATGTGGTTTACTCGGTCACATGTAGTCAGGCACTGAGTGTCGCATTTTGCCCAGGCCATGGTTCAGGGCGTTACACCTTTACTCTATTTTTATATCTCTTATTTACATTTTTTACATGTCTTACATATTCAGAACACCTTTCGTACTGAAGTCCCTTCGGGGCGTTGTGTTCATGCCCGTAGGTACAGATAGATAGGATGACATACCTCGTCAACAGGGTACCTATTTTCAGCTGTTGGTTATCGCACTCCACTTCTTCAGAGTTGCTATACAGAGTCAGTAGGCGCTACTCCATATGTATATAGCTATTTTGGGTATGTCGGGGCCCTGTCCCAACTTGATGATATATATTAGTACTCGTAGAGGCTTGCATACTAGACGTTCTTGTATATATATTTTATGCGACATTGTCGGCCCTTGTCAGTTGTTGATATACTCATGATAGCCTCGTCGGCCTTAGTTTATGTATATATGTTATCTTGGGCCTTTATTGCGTGTGGGTTACTGTTCTTTCTACCTTATCATTGTCATTAGGAGGCCTTGTTGGCCTAAGTTGTCTATTATGGTATTCATGTAGCATAGTTTGTTTGCCTGGGCCTTAGGGTGCGGAGTGTCGCCCACCTCCCCCCTCCCCCCCCCCCAAGGCTGAGGTGTGACATTCTTGACTCTTATTAACTGAATAACACCAAACTAATTATGCGGCCTTTTGTGATGCTTGGTGTGTGTGAGAATAGATCCCAAGGCAAGTGTATGTATGTAGCCCCGTAGGTAAGTATGTACATAGCCCCGAAGGCAGCAATCATATCAGGCTATGAAGGCAAGTACGCATGTATATAGCCCTGAAGAGAAATGTATAATTGGATAACCCTGAAGGCAAGTGCATAACTCTATAATCATGCCTTCTATTCATCAACTAGATAAAAATGATTCTAGGCGGAAAGTAAACTCCTGACAAGGGAAACCACTATAAGAATATCATGAAGCAGCATGGATATTGAGATCTTGTGAATGACACTTCTTTGTGTTCTTAGTCGGGATTCGTGCGGTAGGGATTTCTGCCAAAATAAAGAAAGGAAGATAGTCTTTACATACTTTTTATTGGTCTACTCACCGACACATGTACATAAGTTGTATATCACCTCAATCTACAATAACGATAATAACATTATCGTCAAGCTAATGAAAAACTAGTATATGATACATCAAGCGACAAGTTTGATTCTTAACTTATAGTTCAGTACTCTTCTTACATAATTCTTTATTGCATTCACTAATTTTCATTTTTCTGACTGATAATCAATGTAAAGTTTAAAGTCATCAATACACATCATTCATTCCATCTTAATCATAAAAGAGAATAGAAAGAAAAATTACCAAAGCAATGCATAATTTTTGAGCTCTTATCGACATGCATTCACTCTCACAAGTCGATCACCATTCAAGAGTCGTCTTCTTCACAATATCTTATGCTTAAGAAGGGTGACGTTTTTTACTAATGTGATAATTTCTTTTTTGCAACAAACACTTAAAATAGACCTCTATTTATAGGACTACAATATGGAATACCATGAACATGACTATTAATTATTTAAAAATTATGATAATAAAAAATTGTGGGAGTAATGTAAATAAAGACCATTAAGCTTTTTTAAAGAATATGAATGAATGGTTAATTCACGTATTTATTCTTGTTTAATAAGAAATAGAAAAGTAGAAAAAATATCAAAAAATGAAAAAAAAAAAAAAAAGATAAATAGGATACTTCGCCAAAGAGAGGTGACACATCACTTTTTTTTTTGGTCTAGAAAGAAAGAATATTTTCCTTCATACCAAACACACTCCAAATCTCATATTACAGTCAATGAGTCTATCAAGCAATTCTTTTTTTCTTGGTTTGGGTAGTTTGGTTTTAAATACAATGACTAGTAATGTCCGTTTCTTTTCAAGTCCTAATCATGTTTAAATATCATTTTTTGTTTTTCCTATATTTCACTAAGCATAATCATTGAATAAGTGTTTGACCTCTAACTATTAATCGTTCATTTCACTTAAATAGAAATAAAATAATACAATAAAAGTAGATTGAGAAGATTCTATAGCGAAGCCGGATTACATGGGAAGTAAATAGGCCTTGAATAAACCTTCACGTTCATAACCGTTGTAAAATTGCAATAGCTACACAACAAAAATTATCAGTATGATTTAATTGTAGAAAGCAGAAAACAGGAGTTGATATTAATTAAAAAAACAAAGGCTAAAACACATATATTGATGTGTTGGAAGTAGATTATTATTTGTTTGGCTTCTGTAGTACATTTTTTTGTGTTACATAAATTCTAATTGAAGTATAGTTCTTCTCTCATATCTATTTAAAAAATTCACTATCTACTTGATAGTAATTAACCATCACACGAATAGTAATTCCACATATTCACTTTAACATACTTTGGATACATCATAAATTCTTCTAGCCTTTACATAATTGTTCGTAATGAATATTAAAAGATACTACTAATTTGGATAAGAAGAAACTTACATTTGACAAGAATTTTATATATGTGCAATGTAGCCCATATTCCTGATATTATTTCTACTAATAATAAGGACAAGAAGAAGAATTATTAATGATTGAATTATATTAATTTTTAATTATAAAAACGATTAGGGCGTTGTTACAATATACGTAATTGGTGTTATTGTCAAAGTTAACAATAAATATATCAAAGAACCTAAACTAAATTATATTATCTATTGATTCTACAAGTGCACACACAAGCATTATATAGATGTTTCAGGTTTTAATATTAATATTGGAAAGCTGTTTTTGACTTCTTTCAGTGAATTCCTACTCTACTAATTGGAAGAAAAAAAAAGAGCTAAGCAATCACCTAAAAGAGGTCCTTTTTGAATTCTAAAACAATGTACTTTTAATGCACTTCTAAAGTATCTGACAAAGGAAAACAATTATTTCTTGAAATTAGTATTGTACAATGGGATAAACTTTAACTATCCATTAAAAAGAGAATGAAACTTTAACCTCTTTTACATTCACATTCAAAAGATCATAAAAAAAATAAGATTCCCTTACAGTAAGTTGTTTAAAAGAAGGAAAAAACATAAAAATAAAAAGAATACTCAAAAAATCATAGAAGTAATATAACTATCAATTGAAGCACATATTATATATACACATTAATTTAAAATCCATACTAAAACTCACAGTGTAATGGCTGTTGGCATGATAAAGGAACAGAGAGGAGAATAGTACCAACTGGTGGAACTCTAACATCAAGTACACAATATGGAAAAAACTAAGGGAAAAACTGAATATTTGAAGTAGGTAAACAATTGCATAGAACATAGGTTTGGTGAACAATGGGTTGCAATGTTTAGTCAAGGAGTGTGAAGTTGTTGGAACTTTTAACTATTTTTGTCTGGGGCACGTGTTTCCTTTTGTTTATAGGATTTTAATTAATTTAAAAAATTAAATAGACCAATTTACAGGCGGATCTTTTCATCATCTAACAACCCTGAAGAGGGTAGGAATATAGATGGTATATTAACATAGTTACATCTAAGTTTATCAAATAAAAAGCATGTAGTACGGAAGCAGATATTATCAACTCAAAATTCATTTTTTAAATAAAAGTCTATAACCTTCTATCAATATTAACATCATAATTTCAGAGACTTATACTTATCAAGATCATAATTAGAAACACATAGTCTGAAAACATACCTCTTAGCAGAATTTCAAGATCACCGGAGATACTCAACCCATCCTGGCTCTGCCTCCCTTTTTCCTCATTGGATTCGACGATATAAATGGCCTAGGTGTTGGGAGTTGCTCGACAGACTCTTTCTTAAAATTTCTTTAAGAGATGGTGTTTTATGGACTAGTATGGTTCTAAGTATAAGCTTTCAAAGTATCTATTCTCTTGTATTATGATATTATTCTTGATATGGATTATAGACCAAAGGGGGTTTAGCTAGACATAAGAGAAAATATTTCCAAGATTTGAAGTTGTTGTATTCCGAAAGATAATCTCCAAGGTTACAATGAGGCTCTTTATATAGATAACCTCAGCTGGTTACATTATTGGTATGTTGAAAAGTCTAAAAGCCAATAGTATTTTTTGTTACAAAAGTCGTAAATAGTACTTTGTCTCATATAATTTCAGACTTTTCTTCAAAGTTGTTTGTCGTTGTTGCCATTTTTTCAACGTTGTCAGCTATCATCTTTGTCTTTGATTCCTTGTCGGTCCGGCGGCTTTTTTCAATTTTTTGTCAAGGCCGGTTGCTTTCTTTCACAAGCATCTTGCAAGCTGTCCTTTTTGCACAAAAAGATGAATTTTTTTTTCTTCTTCAAGCTTTCATTTGAAGCATTTGATACTCCTATAGAGTAGGAACGGTATCATTTCAATTTTTTCAATAGATACTCCTATGGGATAGAAACGGTATCTCTTTCATTAGTATGATGGTAATATATGATAATTTATGGGCTTGCTATAGTTAGACTACATTGGGCCGTATCAAATTATTACATCTTGGCTTCTCTTAGTTTAAACTACATTGAGCCATAAGGCATTTTCTTCTGGCCTATCAGAAGCTTGTATTGTTCCACATTTGCACTGGAATGATTGTGTTTTAGATTTATGATCCGGTCATGCATATTTGTAAGCTGCATAGTACCTTGAGATAGTATATCGTTGTTGTAGTATAGGGTAATAATTTCTTCAATTTCTCCACCTTTGGAGTTTCCAATAATGCTAGTTTTACCTGCTCTTAACATATCTTTAATTTTTTATTTCATTGTTAATAGTCCAATGGCTCTTTTGGCACTCAACCATTCTTGGAATTTTTCCAGGGTACATGATATTTTCATCTTATGATCTTCATCATCTCCACTAATGTTGCTATTTCTTCCAGTTTTGAATAATTGGCATATCATAATAGGTTTTCCAGTTAAATCTGTTGAGGCATCAAATAGTTGTATACCATAGATACCTTTTCCAAAAGAATCCATCATTGCTTGAGCATATTGTACTATAACAGTAGGTAATTTAGCAATATTGTAAAAAGTTTCATCTACTAGTATTTTATCTATAAAACCATAAGTAAATAGCTTTGAAACTATATCAGGGTTAGATTTTTCATTACATAAAAAACTTGGGTATTCGCTAAGTTTTGCACTTCATAAAATATGAGGGTTAGATTTATAGTCATAAAATTTATTTATTTGTTCGTAAGCTGTAATATATTCAGGTGCAAATTTTAATTTGTCACACATTGATACTGCTGTTGGAATTTGAGAAGATGAGGCTGTTATGAAAGTTGTAAAAGAATGATTGTCAATTCCTTCTTCTGTTTAGTTCTGGTAAAGGGTTATTTTATTTATAATGACAGCTCTTACTTGGGAATTATCCATTCTAACAATATTTTTTACTGGTAATAAGTTATAATGGAATCTCTTTATTCCAAATTTTACTGCTAATAGTTTTTTTTTCATTAATATGATAATTTTTCTCATTTGGCTTCCATGTTCCACATCCATATCCACAAATTAGTGGTTTATATTTATCTATATCATCTTTATCATATGCTATGAGGACTGCTCCCCATCCTATATCACTAGCATCAGTGAAAAGTTCTAGTTGATCTAGTTCCGTTTGTATTCTATGTTTTGGCAAGACTTTCACTTTTTCCTTGATTTCATTTATAGATTTAGTATGTCCTTCCTTCCATTCAAAGGTTATATATTTTTTCTAGTTAATTCTTGCAATGACTTTCTTAAGAGTGGTAAATCCTTTATATGGTCTGAAGCATGGTTTACTACTCCTAGAAATTCTTGTACTTCTTTTTTACTCTCTAATTTATCTTTAAAATTCTTTATTTTTGTTACAATGTGCTCTTGCAATTGTAATCCTTCATTATCTATTATGTATCCCAAATATATTCTATATTGTTCTTAAAGATTTCAGATTTCTTTTCAGATAATAGTATTCCATGTTGTTTCACAGTTTTTATAAATTCTTTTAAATGTTTTATATAATTTTCCAAATCATCACTATATATTAATATGTTATCAACATATACTATAAAAAATTCTATCAAATTTCTGAACACTTGGTCCATCCTTCTTTGAAATACTTGTGGTGCATTTTTCAATCCAAATGGTAGTACATTCCATTCTTAATGTCCTTGAGGGGCACTAAAGGTTGTTAAAGATTTTGATTCATTTGTTAGTTTTATTTGTCAAAATCCACTTTTACAGTCAAATTTACTGAACTATTTTTTATTTAAGGTTCTTTTGTATGGTAAAAAGTATCCATCAATTTGAAAAGAATTATTAGAATTAAAATTGATACAAGAGAGTAAAAGTCCACATAGTAGCCCCTCAAGAAACCTTATCAATAGATTAGAAAATAAAAAATGGTTCAGTAAATTTGATTGTAAAAGTAGATTTTGGCAAATAAAACTAACAGCCTTTAGTGTCCCTCAAAAATATTACGAATGGAATGTACTACCCTTTGGATTGAAAAATGCACCACAAGTATTTCAAAGAAGGATGGACCAAGTATTCAGAAAATTGACAGAATTTTGTATAGTATATGTTGATGACATATTAATATATAGTGATGATTTGGAAAATCATATAAAACCTTTTAGAAGAATTTATAAAAACTGTGAAAAAACATGGACTACTATTATCTGAAAAGAAATCTGAAATCTTTAAGAACAATATACAATATTTGAGATACATAATAGATAATGAAGGATTACAACTGCAAGAACACATTGTAACAAAAATAAAGAATTTTAAAGATAAATTAGAGAGTAAAAAAGAAGTACAACAATTTCTAGGAGTAGTAAACTATGCTTCAGACCATATGAAGGATTTACCACTCTTAAGAAAGTTATTGCAAGAATTAACTATAAAAAGTATAACCTTTGAATGGAAGGAAGGACATAGTAAATCTATAAATGAAATAAAGGAAAAAGTCAAAGCCTTGCCAAACATAGAATACCAACGGAACTAGATCAACTAGAACTTTTCATTGATGCTAGTGATATAGGATGGGGAGCAGTCCTCATAGCATATGATAAAGATGATATAGATAAAGATAAACCACTAATTTGTGGATATGGAGGTGGAACATGAAAGTCAAATGAGAAAAATTATCATATTAATGAAAAAGAACTATTAGCAGTAAAATTTGGGATAAAGAGATTCCATTATCACTTATCACTAGTAAAATTTATTGTTAGAACGGATAATACCCAAGTAAGAGCTTTCATTACAAATAAAATAGACTCTTATAACAGAACTAAACACAAGAAGAAATTGACAATCATTCTTTTATTGTTATGATTTTATTGTTAAAATATATCTGGAACTAAAAATATTCTAGCTGATTTTCTTAGAAGGTATAACGATGTCAACCAGTAATGAAAAATTTGAAGAATATATTACCAGTGTTACAAAAATCATCAAATAAAACCATGAAACCATTACAACCAAAGTGCAAGAAAATACACATCTGGTAGACCAGCTGACAGAAGCCTTTCGAGACTTCAAAAACCTACAAAACCTAAAAACCCCTCAATCTACTACAGAAAAACCAAAAACGTTTACATCCCAGCTTGCAACCATGTCATCCACTATACCATCTCCCATAACAGCCTCATCTTCTCAAATTCCAACAGCAGTATCAGTGTGTGACAAATTAAAATTTGCACCTGAATATATTACAGCTTACGAACAAAAAAATAAATTTTATCATATAAATCTAACCATCATATTTTACGAAGTGCAAAACTTAGCAAATACCCAAGATTTTAATCTAATGAAAAATCTAACCCTGATATAGTTTCAAAACTATTTACTTATGGTTTTATAGATAAAATACTAGTAGATGAAACTTTTTACAATATTGCTAAATTACCTACTGTTATAGTACAATATGCTCAAGCAATGATGGAATCTTTTGGAAAAGGTAAGTATGGTATACAACTATTTGATGCCTCAACAGATTTAACTGGAAAACCTATTATGATATGTCAATTATTCAAAACTGGAAGAAATAGCAACATTAGTGGAGATGATGAAGATCATAAGATGAAAATATCATGTACCCTGGAAAAATGCCAAGAATGGTTGAGTGCCAAAAGAGCCATTGGACTATTAACAATGAAATAAAAAATTAAAGATATGTTAAGAGCATGTAAAGCTAGCATTATTGGAAACTCCAAAGGTGGAGAAATTGAAGAAATTATTACCCTATACTACAACAACGACATACTATCTCAAGATACTATGCAGCTTACAAATATGCATGACCGGATCATAAATCTAAAACACAATCATTCCAGTGCAAATGTGGAACAATACAAGCTTCTGATAGACCAGAAGAAAATGCCTATTATCAGTACAAAAAATGATACAATACTACTCATACTACTATGAAAAAAGAAGGATCCTCTAATCCCTTCGCATAAAACGGCTCAATGTAGTTTAAACTACAAGAAGCCAAGATGTAATAATTTGATACGGCCCAATGTAGTCTAACTACAACAAGCCCATATATTATCATATATTACCATCATACTACTGAAAGAGATACTGTTCCTATCCTATAGGAGTATCTATTGAAAAATTAAAACGATATCGTTCCTATTCTATAGGAGTATCGAATGCTTCAAATGAATGTTTGAAGAAGAAGAAAAATCATTTTTTTGTGCAAAAAGGACAGCTTGCAAGATGCTTGTGGAAGAAAGCAACCAGCCTCGACAAAAAATTGAAAAAAGTCGCCGAACCCACAAGGAATCAAAGACAGAGATGATAGCTGACAACGTCAAAAAAAATGGAAACAATGACAAACAACTTTGAAGAAAAGTATGAAATTATAAGAGACAAAGTACTATTTAATTTACGACTTCTGTAACAAAAAATACTATTGGCTTTTAGGCTTTTCAGCATACCAATAATGTAAGCAACCGAGGTTATCTATATAAAAAGCCTCATTGTAACCTTGAAGATTATCTTTCGGAATACAACTACTTCAAATCTTTGAAATTTTTTCTCTTATGTCTAGCTAAACCCCCTTTTAGTATATAATCCATATCAAGAATAATATCATAATACCAGAGAATAGATACTTTGAAAGCTTATACTTAGAACCATACTAGTCCATAAAACACCATCTCTTAAAGAAATTTTAAGAAAGAGTCTGTTGAGCAACTCCTAGTACCTAGGCCATTTATCCCGTCGAATCCAGTGAGGAAAAAAGGAGGCAAAGCCATGGTAGGTTGAGTATCTCTAGTGATCTTGAAATTATGCTAAGAGGTGTGTTTTCAGACTATGTGTTTCTAATTTTGATCTTGAAATGTATAAGTCTCTGAAATTATGATGTTAATATTGATAGAAGGTTATAGACTTTTATTAAAAAAATGAATTTTGAGTTGATAATATCTGCTTCCGTACTACATGCTTATTATTTGATAAACTTAGATGTACCTATGTTAATATACCATCTATATTCCTACCCTCTTCAGGGTTAGATGATGAAAAGATCCGCCCGTAAATTGGTAATAAGAAGAGTATTTATATATATATATATATATATATACTAGTCTCTAGATATGTGCGCTGCACATGTATTCCAAATTACGTTATACACAATTTTTATTTTATCAAGAAGATGTGTATATAGCCGACATAAGTTGTTAAATTTATTCAGAGCTTGTTCTCTTCGCTACCTTTATATCTAGTACATAAAAATTAATCACGATGGGAGTAAGATAATAAGAAATGTTATGGTACTTCTTAGATTGTTGGGCAGCTTGTTTTTATCACACTGTCCATCATCATAAGATATCTAATTAGTAAAATTCGGTGGTGACTTCAGTCTCATCCCTTTTGAGAATTCCGCTATGTTAAAAGGGCAGCCCGGTGCACTAAGATCCCGCTATGTGCGGGGTACAGGGAATGGCCAGACCACAAGGGTCTGTTGTACGCAGCCTTACCTTACATTTCTGTCAGAGGTTGTTTCCACGACTTGAACTCATACCTCCTGGTCACATGCGCAAGGTCCGGAGAATTCTGTTATGTGTTTTAGTTAATTATATGTTATTATAGATAATAACTATTAACGTGACCCTTTACCGGACCTAGCTAACGCGAAAAGATTTGTGCATCGGATTGTCCTTTTTCTATTATTTATTTAGGTAAAAAAATCATTATTTTGATAAATTTATATATTAACTATTGATGTCAGTAGTTCTATAATATGAAGTATGATATCTTTTTAATTAAACAAAATTCAAGTTGAGGTACCAATGTTAATAATTATTATTTATATTTTAAATGTCTTTAATATGACTTTAACGCACTATTTTGTTTATATAGGATAAGAAAAATTATACAGTATCTAGAAGAGGGAAGATTAAACATAGCAAATCATGATAAACACATATAAAAAAAAAGATAAATTTAATAATAAAAAATAGTTGTTATCCATAATGTTATAAGAATTGTTACTATTCAAATATTATTTTGTTGCATTGAGTTGTAAACACATTGATCAGTGTCCTATGATTTGACATTGCATGGCCGCGAATAGTATCTATGATTTATATTCGAAGAAGACTCATATTATGAATGATTAAATAACTTGAGTACGTAATATCATTCTCTTAAATTTTTTGATACTCATAGTAATTTATCTACCAGTTATGATCATAACTTAAAAGTACGATGAAGACATCAAATGTGAAACTCATTTTATGTGAAAAGAAAAAAAAAATATCACAAATGATTAGTTAAAATAAATAAATATATATCAGAATATAATTTGCATCAATTATTTTTAGAAATTCCAAAAATTAACATTAAGTATATGAGATTGTGGACTACTCATATTTCAAATGATTTTGAGGACTCTTGGGATAAGTAATTATGATATTTTAGAATCATAATATCACATTTGCCACATCGAAGTCTGTGTACAAAATATAATACAAGGATCCATTGCCTAATGAATTGGTTAAGTGAATATTGCTATTAAAAATGCAAATGAAGTTGGAATTAATATAAAATGCTAGTGATGAAAAGATTTTTTCAAATGGTGCCAGGAAAATTCTTTGAGATAGAGAAAATAGTAGATGCAACCTTCCAAAATCGATAGTGGCAATGCAAATAGATTCACTAATTGTATATATTTTGGTAACATTGCATGGGATATCACAAATGTTTATGATAGTGGTATTGCAAGAAGGATATGTATTTGTAGAGATTTAACAAACAATAAATGTACCTTTTCAAGAATAGATGTACCTTTAGTATTGAAAACATCTTTTCATATTGATAACACCTTTTCATAAAGAATAGGTATCACGATCGAAAATCTCAGTTGTGCCGTGAGGATACCTACCCTGACCCGTATGTGAACCACTAGTCATACAAGACAAAATTATATAAACGTAAATGCGGAAGAAGAAAATAACAAAAGAAATGCTATCAAAATCTTGACACTTAAAGCATACATCTTAGAAACATCCATTAAAACCTGGTTGTCATGAGTACATAGCTACTAATTGAAATACAAGTCTGAAACTTTAAATACAATCATTGTCTGAAATATAGTACAGAAAAGTAAAATAAATAGATGGAGAGTTTCAATGCCGGGATAGAATATATGGCTCACTCTGGACCTCCAAGAGGAATCTCCAAGCTCTGCGTCAAGCTCCTCCGATGACGTCCGGTTCAGTACCTGCACATACAGTGCAACAAGTGTAGAGTGAGTACGGGAAGCACGTGTACCCAGTAGCATCATCGACCGACCCTAATTATAGCGGTGACGAAGGTTGGTACTCCTAATACTTCTCTTCTTGCTTGGTTAGTCAAATTATACAATTTCTAAGTAATTCAACTATTTAAATAAAGATCCTACAACCACACCAGGTCATAAAGTTCATTGCTTTTAAAAGAACATCATAATGTTTCTAATTTTATCATAATTAGAATAGATCTAGTAATAAGATTCCAAAAGTATGTCAAATCGGCATCTAAGTCCTCATTTTTTTATTAATTAAGGCACGACAAGTTTCAATCTTTAATCCAACAATCAAGTTTTCCATTAAAGGTTCAATCTTTTAGTTCTTATGCTTAGGAACACGTAGAGATCCCATCTCTAGAAATCCAAGTCATAAAGATCCCATATTTATATCATCACCGCACTGTCTCATATTTCCTTTTACATCAAGTATAAATTACAAGGTGCCAGAATTTCCTTCCTTAAAGGTCACTTGATCATAAAGTCTACCAAAAATTAACATCGAGTACACACAACATCAGATACACATCAGAAATATGAATGAATGCAGTGCAGATGATACATATATATATGTATGCAATGGCCATATGTACCCGGTATACACACGCTACTGCAATAGCTATCACGTGACCCATGGGGGGCTCATGAGGTCTAGATACCCATCGGATACCAATTCTGTGGTTAAAGTGTCATCATCAGTTATCACATTCGTATCATGTACCATATCTAATAACCATCTTCTGAAGCCTCTTTCCTCAGTATCTCAACAGTTCAAATATCAATATGATGTATATGAATGATATGGATATGAGTACACCATGCAATCAATATTAATAATTAATTTTCAAGTATCTAGACGAGATGTAGAGTGATGAATGCATGACAAGTTCAATCAAGGATATAATATCAAACATGGATATAAGTCCATTTAATCAACAAACATACCAATATGAACAGATATATACACAGTGCTCGCAGCCCGATGGGCTAAACATATCATCTCCGTCAGGTATATCAACTAGTTCATTAATTACGCAAGTTAAGTCCCGTATTAGTGCTCGTCACCTCACCAATATGGGACCCCCGATTCCTCATTACTCCCATTAATTAATTAACAGCATACCAGCACATAAATGTTATACTAGAGCTAGAGAGTCTGAACTTTCCTAATTCAAATTCGAAGAAACACGCAATAGCTTTTCCCTTTCGTCGATCCTCCTCACGAGCCCATTTTGATCAATGAATATCAGTTATTTGAGATTACAGTCTAACGGTACCCATAATTCCCAAGCTAAATTATAAAGGAACTCTGGGCCCACATTATCAAAACACGAACTTTTCTACCGAAATAGTATCAATACATGCTAAATAGTCATAACCTCAAGTTAATTTAACAAGAAAGTCCAATTGGATCCTAAATTTCATGAATTGGCAAAAGCCTCAATTTCTAACCCTAGAATTACCCCCAATTCTCAAAAGGGTTTAAATAATGCAACTGGTCAAGTAATTATCATCAACTGGTCTAATACATGACTAGCTTACAATATCAACAATAATAATTCAGTATCCAATCCCCAATTATAGCTCTCTTATTGTCAATAAAGCATTTCTTATATTTCCCCAATCTAAGAATCATACTTAGGATGAAGATTAACTAAAACACATTAACAAAAAGGGGGAAAGATTACCTTAAGGACAAAACTCCCTTGAATCTTCAAGAAAATATGCTATCCAGGCTCTAGGACCAAGAGAAAATATTTTAGGGAATGAAATGGATTCTAGGTCATTAACTATTTTAAATCTAAACAGTGTTTTCGCTCCGGCGGAATTGATTCTGATGGAGCGGACACGCCGCAGCGAAGATTCTATTTGTGGAGGCGAATAAACTTAAAAACACGGACATCCACTCGAGCGAAGGAAAACACCGCAGTGATGCACCCGCCCCTGCGAGGAACATTTTTGCTAAGGCGGACCCTCGGATCATGTAAGAACATTGCTGCGGCGAGCCAAACCTCCGCCGAGGTGGACCCCCGAAGCAGAAAGAAGGGTGTTGGGGTGAATACCAGACAACAACAATGCCCAATACTCACCAACTCTTCGTTAACCACCTAAAACACTCTGGGGACCTCCCGTACACAACTCAAACATGCATTCCTATCATAAAACACTTTCCATACCTACTCGCGCACTCAGATTTGACAACTCTTAAGTTCTAATTCCATAATTTTACAACCTAACTTTCAAAACTCACCTGGCTGCCTGGTGAACTAAACTAAGGGCTCAACTAAGTCATAAACGTCATTCCAAAGCTAATGGAACCGACGAAACTACGAATAGATCACATTTACCCAAAAGTTAAACTATGAGTCAAATTCCTCTATTATCTTAACTTAGAATTTTCCAAACTTACCAAAAGAATCCAACACCTACTCGATCACCTCGGGAACCATGCCACCCATCCTCGCAAGTTATAAAAACCAAGATAAAGCTGTGGGAAGGGTATTTTTTGGAAAACTAATCGAAAATTTCAAAATGACCAACCATGTCGTTACATCATCTACCACTTAAACACACGTTCGTCCTCGAATGGTAAAGAAAAGTACCAAAGCCGTCGAGTAGCTGGAGAACGTTCGTCATAAACCTCATGAAAAGACTTCACATGCAAAAATCGCTGATAGCACTACTTGCCCACCTTACCACTTAAAACATCCTTGCATCAAATCAAAACTCAAATATTGATTTTTCCATATCAGAAACTTCTCCCACAACTGGTTTTCATATATTTGAACTAATTCTGCTCAAATTTCTTGGTTCTGATCCTAACCACACCTCTAAACGCAATTAATTGATTTAAAAATTTCTATTATCATCACTCCAGTCCTTTAGTTGTAGCCATAACCCAGTACCAAGATTTTACCTGTCAAATACCTCAATTTTTCTTATCTCTCTTCCACGCCATTAAGTCATCTTTAGTACTAAGAATCCATGCAAAACACGTCATCATATGCCGAGAGTTCAAATCATGACTCTCTCTTGCCAGGAAGAATATGCTTGTTTTGAGCCAATTCCCATGTA
Source organism: Anisodus tanguticus (assembly GCA_034509755.1). Taxonomy (NCBI): domain Eukaryota; kingdom Viridiplantae; phylum Streptophyta; class Magnoliopsida; order Solanales; family Solanaceae; genus Anisodus; species Anisodus tanguticus. Next base: position 25,730,715 of record CM067542.1, read on the forward strand.
TCCAAAAGTTGACCTTACCCAAGGTCAATTGCGCTAATTCTAAATCCGTTAATTTCATTTTAATCGAGATAAAGCTATTGAGCTAACTCTCATCATCTGATTCCTCTTAAACCTCCCAAATATCAAACATGTGCATCATCCCAGTGACTATATTGATTTGCCAAATTTGTAGAATATCGTCTGATCATCCCAATGTTTCCCATAACTATTTGTACCTTCCCAACCATAAACTAAGTACCTGCATAGACCATTAGATCTGTCCAAATGGTAGCGATCAATAAAATATCATCAAATCAACTCGCAAACTCCACATAAAGCTCGGTAACTCTGCCTACCTCTGTTCTGAACTGTAAATCTATCAAAGCTTCCAAAATGGATTACTACACTAACCATAAGTCACAACATTATATCCATAAGACACTTGGTATTATAAGAACAATTATGACCTGGTGCAAAGTGTACAACTCCTCGAATGTCGCCAATGGTCACCCGAACTGGCTTAATTCCTTCAGCAAACCAATTATAGAACTCTCATCGGTCTGTGGTGACCGATCCATATCTGTTGCTCATGAATGTTTAATGCCACAATGGCATCCCTGACTTCAAAAGCTGAAATCTACCCGAGTCATCAACTTAGTATCGAGGAACTACACCTTACAACTTAAATCTTTTTATTCTCTAATCACAACTGATACGAAAATCTGATAGAACTCCATGGAATATAAATACATCGAATCTTCCTTCTTGCGCTTTCACTAGCTCGTTCACTACTCCAAATACATCATGCAAGGCCTAAATCTTGATATTCCCCCTTCATAATTATTGAATCTCTGATTGTAATACTCTTACGCTTAAGAAAATCCAAAAGTATCAATTTTTGCAATCCATGTGCCTTACCACACGCGAACACTCTCACGCCGTTATTACTTGATTTACTCAACCATGATATCCAGCCAATAACGCTACAACACAGTCTACTATCACGAATATTGTTTTTCTTAAAACAAATACTTTAACCTTCAAACTTAAGAGATTTCAAGCTTTCTCTTATTAATCAACTCTAACGCATTCTTTCAAGAATGATATGAAATTATCCACTGGCACCACAGAAGCTGCCTTTCCACCGATCTTATCACGTCAGCCATCTGAAACCCAACTATCACGATCGTCAATCACAAACCATGACGCTTCTCCATAACACTTAGTCAACTCCCATAGACATCCTTCTTCCAACCTACTTAACAATTACACCCTATCTGAAATAATGCGAGATAATTACACCATGACTCATACTTGATTCAAGTAATCACGTTACTTCGTATTCAAATCCTTTCCTTTTCTTAAGGTGTACCCTACGCCTTTCAATGCAAGGTCCGCATCCCATTATCCTAACTTCTTCAATTTCCATATTCTTCCCAAAATCATATTCACTACTATTGACAAAAAATCACTCAAACCCACTCAAGAGTATACCAAAATATTAATAAATCTTACAAAATAGTTAAGTCAACCCTAGAGATAGTAGTAAACCACAAACTCGAACAATTGAAGGTTTTTATTACCTTACTCGAATCTCAAACTAAATACTTTTCTAAATTACACGCATTATATGAACAATCCTTCATGAAGCCTCCCACCAGAAGTACCAATCAACCTTTGTGACCCCAAAAAGATCCATTATTTTCGATGTAATATTCCAAATTGTCACAGTAGGTCCATAACCTGCAGGGCAATCTCACTTACCATTGACAAGTTCTACTAACGCTCTCATACAGTTACATACCAGCATCCTTACCTGTTATCCACTAACTGAAGAATTCTTCTTCTACCTTGGCTTACCAATCCATCAACCAAGTATTAATACACAAAGTACTATAGTGAATTCGCTTTTTCTTGGTTTCAACTGCTACCATTGATCCATACTTCAATTTTTGCTACCCAGAGCAGTCTATTATGATGATAACTTAGTGAATTTATCCTATTTATTCTAAGTCCATTCGTCAATTACGTAGAGAATTCACGTACCACTCATCTTTACTTCACCACCATAATGCCATCATATCGCAACTCCTCTTAACCTTTCCTACCTTTATAAATTAGGAAACTTAGCATACCCCGTGATCCCATTAGATGAATACTTCACCATTCTAACACTTTGTCACCAAGATCGAACTATTCAATTTCTCTTTAGTATAATTCAACCCCATAGGATGGAAAGAAAACTTTTCATACAAACTTCATAGCAAGTCTTACCACCTCTGACCTTATCACCTAGGATCAGCTTTCACGCACCATGGTCTCTGTCCTCTCAAGTCTAAGCTTTTCTCTAAGATGCCAACCTATGAACTATTTCATTACTGAATCACTGGCTCGTCATTGATTCACCCTCGTCACAAGACTGTCGCAATCAATACGAATGACATTGAAGTATTCCCACATCAATCATACCTCAGGAAAAGCATCATTGATAAGTCAGACCTCCTCAAGTGCAGTCCTCAGAGCTGTAAATCTTGTTACTTAGTTACTTCGTTAACCATACATATTCAATCTCCAACTCCACCCCTATCACATGTTATACCATAAATGCACCTCTTCAACCTTGAGTAACTAACTGTTGAAGATATGGAGGCCATGCAGTCCTTCGTACCATCGCTCCCATTTCCCTATGGATATCACTAAACCAAATGTCTGAATCACTACCCCGCTCAATCATGTATTTAAATAATGTCTCCAATATGAACCCAATACTACATCTTCATCATGGTGACATATCTCGTACTGTACTGCGAGATTTCATATCTAGTCGTTCGTGGGCAAATCCGAGAATGTGTCCTCAATGTTGGTAAAATATTGAAATGAAAAAGTTGAGACCATTGATCGAATCACATACGCACGATAAGGAATGAAAGAATGGAAGTTTTCTCAATGTCCTATAGCCTCTCGAAGGTAGGTATGGAGCTCTTCATACCGATTTACAAGAATCTACTAGGTACCGATCTTGTACTCATGATACTAATGAACCTAGTGCTCTGATACCAATTTGTCACGACCCAAAATCCCATTAGTGTTATGAGGGAACCTACTCTAACCCGTACGCGAACTACTGGTCATACAAGACAGAATTATATAAACATGAATGCAGAAGAAGTAAATAACAAATGAAATGTTGTCAAAGTCTTGACACTTAAAGCATATAGCTTAGGAACATCCCCTAAAACTTGGTTGTTATGAGCACAATGCTACTAACTAAAATACAAGTCTGGAACTTTAAATACAATCATTGTCTGAAATATAGGACAAAAAAGTAAAATAAATAGATGGAGAGTTTCAGTGTTGGGATGTAATTTACGACTCACTTTGGACCTCCAAGAGGAATCTCCAAGCTCTATGTCAAGCTCCTCCGATGGCGTTGGGTTCAGTACCTGCATATATAGTGCAGTAATTGTAGAGTGAGTACGGGAAGTAGGTGTACCCAACAGCATCATTTACCGACCTTAATTATAGCAATGGCGAGGGTTAGTACTCCTAATACTTCTCTTCTTTCTTGGCTAGTTAAATTATACGATTTCTAAGTAATTCAACAATATAAATAAAGATCCTACAACCACACCAAGTCCTAAAGTTCATTGCTCTTCAAATAACATCATAAAGTTTCTAATTTTATCATAATTCGGATATATCTAGTAATAAGATTCCAAAAGTATGTCAAATCGGTATCTAAGTCCTCGAAGATTACCTGTTTTCATTAATTAAGGCACGACAAGTTTCAATCTTTTATCCAACAACCAAGTTTACCATTGAAGGTTCAATCTTTTAGTTCTTATACTCAGGAACACGTACATATCCCATCTCTATATCATCTCTAGCAATCCAAGTCATAAATATCCCATTTTTATATCATCACCGTACCGTCTTATATTTCATTTTTACATAAAGTATAAGTTACAAGGTGCTGGATTTCCTTCTTTAAAGGTCACTTGATCATAAAGTCTACCAGAAATCAACACCGAATACACAACATTAAATACACATCAGGATGAATGCAATGGCCATATGTACCCGATATACACACGTTGCTGCAGTAGCTATCACGTGACCCATGGGGGACTCATGAGGTCCATATACCTATCTGATATCATCAGATACCAGCTTTGTGGCTGATGCGTCATCATCAATCATCTCTCATACAATGTACCATATCCAATAATTGGCTTCCTAATCCTCTTTCCTCAGTATATCAATAGTTCAAATGTCAATATGATGTATATGAATGATATTGATATAAGTACACCATGTAATCAACATAAGCAATGCAATAATGTAGAGTGATGAATGCATGACCTTTAATCAAGGATATAATGTCAAACATGGCTATAAGCATAATCAATCAGCAAACATACCAACCTAAGAGGATTTATGCACCGTACTCCCCACCCGAAGAGCTAAACATATAATCTCAGTCAGGTATATCAACTATTTTATTAATTACCCAAGTTAAGTTCATCGGTACCCGTATTAATGCTCGTCACCTCACCAATATGGGACCCACGATTCCCCATTACTCTCATTAATTATTTTACAGCATACCAATATATAAACACTACACTACAGTCTAGAGAGTCTCAACTTGCCTGATTCGATGACAAAGAAACACATAATAGCTTTTCCCTTTTCCTAAGCCTTCTCACGATCCCACTTTGATCAATTAATATCAATTATTTAAGATTACGGTCTAACGGTACCCATAATCCCCAAGTTAAATTAAAATGGAATCCCAGACCCACATTATCAAAACACAAACTTTTCTACCCCAATAGTACCAATACATGCTAGATAATCATAATCTCAAGTTAATTTAACAACAAAGGCCAATTGGATCCACAATTTCATGTATTGGCAAAACACCCATTTTCTAACCCTATAATTTCCCCTAATTCTCAAAAGGGTTTAAATCATGCAATTGGTCATGTAATTACCATCCACTAGTTCAATACATCACTAGCTTACAATATCAACAACAATAATTCAATAAATATTCCCCAATCCTGATGTATGTAAGGAGGGGTGTAAGTGGGTCGGGGCTTGGTTGTAATCGGGTCGACCCAAAAATGGGACTCAAAGTGGGGTTTTTGGGTGGGGTGTTTCTGTCGGGCAGTATGGTGTTGAGGGACGTTTTTGGGTAGATTAGGGCAGAGTCGGAATTAGGTATTTTACGGGGGTGTTCCGGGTGTGTTGAGGATTGTCTTGATGATCGGAGTTTGGTGGTGGCAAAGCGATGGAATAGAACTGAAATAGTGAGGTCTCGGTAAGGGTTATTTTGTGGATTATTTGCGGTTGTCGGGTTTTGATAGTTGTATACGTGGGGTTTCGGTTGGTGGCCTTTGTGGTGGATGTTAGGGAAGTATTTAGGATATGGTAGTGGAAGGAAGATAGTGGTTTGGACAAGGAATGAATGCGGGATTCTAGATGCAAACCCGAGTGCAATCCAAGTGTAGGACGGTCCATATAGCATGGATAATGACACAAGGGTTTTAATGCTTTAGTCGACACCAAGATGCATTTGGCCAATTGGATAAAGACTAGACCGTGGTTGCTAATTTATGATAGACCCTAGGCTTGGGTTTGTTGGATCACACAAGTTCCAACGTCCACTTGCACAAAGGGGGTTCCTTAAGCTTGGGCTTAGCTACGTCACATAAGTCCTAACCAAACTTACACCGAAGGGACCTTAGCTTGGGTTTAAGTAGGTCACACAAGTCCTAGCTTCAACTTACACTAAGGGGTTGGCTCACACAAGAACCAAGGTCTACACAAGGACCAATCTAAGGTAGACAACACATAAGTTGAATACTTTAGAGTACGAGTAAAACTCAAGTTTATATTTAATCCACAACTCCCTGAAATTTACAATATCCTAAGGGTCCTATTTATAGTAATACATGGACCTTTCTAGAAGGCAAACTAAAGGACATAAACTACTTGGAGTTTTGGCCAAGTGTGGACAAGTGGGAAAGGGTTCGGCCTTGCTTTGCTTCTCTGCTTCAACTCCACAAATGGGAAAGGGTTTGGTTTTACTTGGGGACAAGGTTAAACTCAATCTATTTCACACCCCTTTGTGGTTCAGAAGAATGCATGAACTTGATTCTTCAAAAATCTCATCTTCTTGGAATGTGTTTGGAAGCTTCCATTCCTTGCATATGTGTTTTGGGTGAGTTGTTTCGGCCAACTCTTCTCCTTCCATAGAATGACCTTGATGTATTCTAGGTATCCAAATCCATGAACTAGTTGGTTCATGAATTTTCTTCTTAGAAGCCTCATCTTCTAGACCATTCTTGTTTTCGCCACCTTGTCACTTTCGGCCTTGTCATCTTGTTGTACGGACTCTCGGCCTTGTCACCCTCTTTCCTATTAAATGGCTTATTAATTGTGTCCTAATGGGAGATAGGAGTTATTTACACGTTACACCATGTCATAAGGATAACTACAAGCTAATCTAGGAAATAAAGACAAGCTAAAAGAAAACATGGTTTCGGCCAAGACCAACAAGAAGCCGAATAAAATGTCTTCTTCTTAAAATATTCAAGTCCAATCTTCAATCTCGATCTATATTCCATGCCATTTAAGCATATTATCATCGGATGATCCACCATATTTGTAACTCCGAGCTTATTTCCCGAGGATCAAATTGGAACTTTGAGCTCACGAGGATTTTTACATCAATCTCCCCTTCTTTGTAAGAATTTGTCCTCAAATATGCGACATCTAAATGTGGTAATAGTTTTTCAACAACAAGTGTTGATCTAATATTTCCACCATTACATAAATTTGAAAGTTTTATCTTGTAGGCACCTTCCTCTAAACTTGCCAAATCGGGATCCGAATACAGGCGAAATGATTTTGACTTAAAATGATGCCCGTGTTGTGCCATGAGTTCCATAAAATATAATTTCTTTCCATATGTATCATAATGGAACCGTGTACCCTTTAATTTCATGCTTGAGCAAGAGATGGCACCTAATCTAGTTCCATATTTGACGTCCAATGGCTTTTCACGGTTTGGCATAGTTAGGACCGAGGCTTCACAAATCTTTTCCTTCAAGGCTTCAAAGACTTGTGTTGCTTCTCAGAACCATTCACACTCATATTTGCTTGTTAGTTCGTTGATAGGGAAAGCAAGGGTACAATAATTCCGCATGACATGATGAGAAGAAGAAGACGAACTAAAGAAACTTTTTACCACAATGTCCCCCGTAGACTCGGACCATCTTTGGATAGATTCCTCTATGGTTGGATTATCACACACAGCCTCGGATGATATGGTGTAACCCATTGGTCATTATATCATTTTGTGCATAAAGCTCATGGTCGAGGTTGTAGCGTTGCACAATTACGTGGCATGATAGAGTTTTTGCTCCATGGTGTTCTTGGGTGACCGAGAATAAGATCAAAGTTCACATATTTCCATGGTTGTTTTGGGATTGGCAAAGCAGTATACGATTCTTGGTGGAAGAACCTTCTAACCCTTTGACACGTGGAACACTTTCTTACTACATCTTCGAACTTGGGATTTTATTCATGGAACTCCTTTAGCACTTCAAATCACATCGACCTTTGTTTAAGCATGGTCAACATTATGCGCCTTCGAAGAAGTATATCAGCCACTATAATGGATTCATCATCTTCATGTCTTGTAGCGAATGTGGGAGTTTATAAGTATGCTACCCATTTAGCAAACCTCGGATTCAACATCCTTCGCACCACATCAAATTATGTGTCGTAAGTAGAATAAGGAAGTCGTGTATCAACCAATTGTCCACTAGAGGAGGCCATGGATTCTCGGTCTTGAGGTAAGATGACTCCAATATCATATTCAACTTCAAGGTTCAGAACAGGGGCAGTGAGGAGACCATAATCTTGGATGGTATAAGGATAGGAAGAAGTCGAGCCATGTAAGCTTCTTACCGAACTTGTATTTTTACACTTAGACCAAATTTGAATGGTTCTTACTTTGGGTGGATTGATGTGACGGTTCTCGGGTAAGATCTTGTGTCTTTGAACCAACCACTCTTTATGCATGAGACTTACAGAATAGCTTAGGATGGCACAAACTTCGAATGACACCATGAACCATTGATACATACCATGTTGGATTTTGAAGATCACTTCCCCTTCAATTCCCTCTCGGGTTCTCATTAGTTGGGAATCATCCTTCAACTCCATTTTGGAAAGCAACCTGTCTCCACTCATCTTATCCTAATGGTCATCAATCCTTGGCATAGGAGACTCGTTGTAGATTGTTCGGCCATCAACACATACGTTCCAAGGTCCATTCTCTTTTGACGTCAATAAGGCGGAACTAAGGCCCTTTCGATCATAGCCTTCGCCTAACAATTCTTGTTCTTAACCTTGCAATTCTTTAGATTCTTCCGAATGGCATCCATAGTCTTGGTGAGTAGGTAATGAACTTCTTGAAAATAAATCAAGAGAAAGTTCACTATATTTCACCGGTAATGTTCCGGATGCAATGTCATTCGGAAGTTTCTCCACGTCGGCATTTTCCACCGTGACTTCCACGGGGACTTCCTTGCGCACTAATGTATCTAGAGGGCTCCCCTTCTTAAATTCTTAGTCTATATTTTGTGCATCAAGCAAGGGGGTCTCGGATTCCTCTTATTCTTCCAGTGGTATGGGTTCCTTCATAGCCAAGGAAAATCCACACTCTCGATACTCTTCTCTATTCACGACCATGGGATTAGGACATTCACTTATAAAGTCTCCTAATTCTTGACATTGGAAGCACCTCTTTTTCCTTTTATCTACCCCTTTTGTAACTTCAATACTTTCATAGTTATACAAAGGGTTAGTAAGGGATGTACTACCCCTTCCTACCTTTTGATCCTTATTTCCACTTTCGTGATGATACACTGGGTTAGTAAAAGAGATTTTGCCCTTTGCTTTAACATTCGTGGGCCTTACAAAGGACCTTGGGTACCTTTCCTTTCAAGCCTTGGACTGTTTTGCACAACCCTTGACATGGCATTATTACTCACGGTACATCCTGTAAGTTCTCTTTTCATGGCCCACACTTGTTCCGTAAAATTATCACTTATAAGCCTCCTTAGTTCTTCTTTGTTTATGTGAGACATAGCGTCAAAACGTGGAACAGGGTGGCCTTTCTCTAATACCAATTTGATGTATGTAAGTAGGGGTGTAAGTGGGTAAGTGGGTCGAGGCTTGGTTGTAATCTGGTTGACCCAAAATTGGGACTCAAAGTGGGGTTTTCGGGTGGGGTGTTTCTGACGGGCAGTGTGGTGTTGAGGGACGTTTTCGAGTAGTTTAGGGTAGAGTTGGACTTAGACGTTTTATGGGGGTGTTTCAGGTGTGTTGAGGGTTGTCTAAATGATCGGATTTTAGTGGTTTGATGGTGGCAAGGGGACGGAATAGAATTGAAATAGTGAGGTCTCGGTAAGGGTTGTTTTGTGGATTGTTTGTGGTTGTCGGGTTTTGAAGATTGTATACATGGGGTTTCGGTTGGTGGCCTTTGAGGTGGACGTTAGGGAAGAATTTGAGATATGGTGGTGGAAGGAATATAGTGGTTTGGACAAGGAATGAACGCGGGGATGCTAGGTTCAAACCTGAGTGCAATCCAAGTGTAGGACGGTCGATATAGCAAGGATAATGACCTGAGGGTTTTAATGCTCGAGTAGAGACCAAAATGAGTTTATCCAATTCGACAAGGACTAGACTGAGGTTTCTAAGTACAAGCTCGAGTACTAACCGAGTGAGGGTGGCCGGTAACCTTATGATAGACCCTAGTCTTGGGTTTGGTTGTATCACACAAGTTCCAACGTCTACTTGCACCAAGGGGGTTCCTTAAGCTTGAGCTTAGCTATGTCACACAAGTCCTAACCAAACTTACACCGAAAAGAACTTACATTTGGTTTAACTAGCTCACACAAGCCCTAGCTTCAACTTACACTAAGGGGTTGGCTCGCACAAAACCAAGGCCCACACAAGGACCAATCTAAGCTAGACAACACACAACTTGAATACTTTAGAGTATGAGTAAAACTCAAGTTTATATTTAATCCACAACTCTCCGAAATTTACAATATCCTAAGGGTCCTATTTATAGTAATACATGGACCTTTCTAGAAGGCAAACTAAAGGACACAAACTACTTGGATTTTTGGCCAAGTGTGGACAAGTGTGAAAGGGTTCGGCCTTGCTTTGCTTATCTTCTTCAACTCCACAAATGGGAAAGGGTTTGGTTTTACTTGGGGACAAGGTTAAACTCAATCTCTTTCACACCCCTTTGTGGTTCAGAAGAATGCATGAACTTGATTCTTCGAAAATCTCATCTTCTTGGAATGTGTTTGGAAGCTTCCATTCCTTGCATATGTGTTTTGGGTGAGTTGTTTCGGCCAACTCTTCTCCTTCCATAGAATGACCTTGATGTATTCTAGGTATCCATTGGTTTATGAATTTTCTTCTTGGAAGCCTCATCTTCTAGACCATTCTTGTTCACGCCACCTTGTCACTTCCGGCCTTGTCATCTGGTTGTACGAACTCTCGGCATTTTCACCCTCTTTCCTATTACATGGATTATTAATTTTGTCCTAATGGGAGATAGGATTTATTTACACGTTACACCATGTCCTAAGGAGAAGTACAAGCTAATCTAGGAAATAAAGACAAGTTAAAAGAAAACATGGTCTCGGCCAAAACCAACAAGAAGGCTAAATAAAATGTCTTCTTCTTAAAATCTTCAAGTCCAATCTTCAATCCTGCTCCATATTCCATGTCATTTTAAGCATATTATCATCGGATGATCCACCATATTTGGATCTCCGAGCTTATTGCCTCGAGGATCAAATTGGAACTTTGAGCTCACAGAGATTTTTACATCAAATCCCAATTACATCTCTCTTATTCTCAATAAAGCATTTCTCTTATTTCCCCCATCTAAGAATCATACATAGGATAAATATTAACTAAAACACATTAACAAAAAGGGGGAAAGATTACCTTATGGACGAAACTCCCTTGAATCTTCAAGAAAATATGCTATCCAAGCTCTAGGACCAAGAAAAAATATTTTGGGGAATGAATTGAATTTTAGGTCATTAACTATCTTAAATTTGAACAGTGTTTCTGCTCCGACAGAATCGATTCCGATGGAACGGACATTCCATGGCGTAAATACTATCTACGGAGGCGAATAAACTTAAAAACTCAGACATATGCTAGGGTGAAGGAAAATGCCGCAATGGTGCACCTGCCCCCATGAGGAACTTGTCCGCTAAGGTGGACCCTTGGCGCATGGAAGAACCTCGCTTCAGTGAGACAAACCTCCGCCGAGGTGGACCATCGAAAGTAGAAAGAAGTATCTTACCAAGTCATGTTATGGCCGGGTATAATATGATGAGACTTTCCCCATAGAGAGGCTTGATATGATACTATATGACCCCATAGAGTGGCCCAATTTTACTAATATGCATATGATCATAATTATGTCAGTTATACACTCTTAGTGGCAGTTCTGCGTCAAGACCAAAAATCCCATTGGTGAACCTCCTCACCCTCTTAGCCTCATCTGGAAATATTATCAAAGCATGGCGACACAATGCATGGAAACACACCTCTTACTCAGTCAGAGACATACGCCCCTGGTGTAACCCCTCAAACTGAGCTTGTATCCTCTCTCTGATATTGCGAGGCACGAACATTCCCAAGAAAATTTGGGTAAATAAAGACCAAGTCATAGGAGGGGACCCTGCTGGTCTGGACTCAAGATAATACCTCCACCACTGCTTGGCAGGTCAAAGTATATGTAAAGCAGTATAATCAACACCACGGGACTCCACTAACCTGAGGTTGTGCAACCTCTCATGATAGCTAATTAAGAATTCATACGTATCATCTTCGGGATCCCCATCATATCTGGGAGGATCTAACTTTTTGAACTTCTTAAACATCTTGCTACACCTCCAGCTGCACAACATGCTAAGTCTATCGGAGTTGCCGAGGTGGTGGACATGGGGGTACTCAAACTTTGTGTGATCATGGTCATTTCTACATGTTTCCAGGCAGACCCGAGGTAGAGGCCTTCGATGCTGTGATCACAGATACTCTTTCAGTTTGTCATCAACCTGCTATAGTTTTGTTTGATCCATGGGCTACCTATTCTTATATGTTTGCCTACTTTACTTTGAGTTTAGATTAGATGTGTGAGTCGCTAGCCATGCCTATTCATGTTTCTACACCTATTGGGGATTCTGTAGTGGTAGATTTAGCATACTTGGGGTGTGTAGATACCTTGATGGGGTACGATACTCAGGTTGGTAGATTTTGATGCTATTTTGGGTATGGATTGTTTAGCTCTATATCATGCTATCTTGGATTGTTATGCCAAGACTGTCACCTTAGACATACCTGGTATTCCTCAATTAGTTTGGAAGGGTACTCTTAGCCAGTGCCCGAAGAAAGTTATTTAATTCCTTAAATCTCAAAAGATAGTAGAGAAGGGTTGTCTTTCTTATTTCGCATATATTCGTGATACGAGTGCGGAGACTCCTCTATTGGAGTCAGTTCCAGTAGTTCGGGAGTATCTAGAGGTATTTCTCACCGACCTTCCCGGTGTTCCTCCAGAGAGTGATATTTATTTCTATATTGACTTAGAGGTGGGTGCTCAACCTATTTCTGTTATTCCATATCGGATGGCGCAAGCTGAGTTGAGACAGTTGAAGGAGCAATTGTTGAGATCTTTTGAGTAATATATTTATTCAACTTAGTGTTTTTACTTAGGGTGCTCATGTGATGTTCATAAAGAAAAAGGACAGGTCTATGCGCATGTGTATCGTTTATTGGTAGCTGAACATAGTGACTATTATAAAATAAGCATCCAATACCTTGCATTGACGACTTGTTTGATCAGTTATAGAGTGCTTCTATCTTTTCCGAGATTGACTTGAGGTATTGTTACCATCAGTTAAGGATTAGGGTCGAGGATGTTCCTAAGATGGCCTTTCTGACTCGAATGGGCCTTATGAGTTTTTGGTGATATCTTTTGGGTTTACAAATGCACCTATAGCCTTTATAGAGTTGATAATGAGGTGTTCTGACCTTACTTGGATTCATTTATGGTGGTATTCATTGATGACATCTTTATCTATTCTCGGAGTGAGGGGAGAGCACGAGCAGCATTTTGAGGATCATGCTTGGCATTTTGAAGGAGAAGCAACTCTATGCAAAATTTTCAAAGTTTAAGTTCTGTCTTAGTTCGGTAGCCTTCTTGAGGCATGTGGTGACCAAGGATGGTATATGTTAGATCCCAAGAAGATTGAGGCAGTCAGGGATTGGGTTCAGCCCACTTCAGTAACCGAGGTTCGGAGTTTTTTCGATCATGAATGGTATTATCGGCAATTCATAGAAGGATTTTCATCCATTAACTACAATACCCAAAAGGATATAGATTTTTAGTGGTCGGAAGAGTGTGACATGAGACGGTGTATTATGATACTCCTGGAGTAGGTCTTGGGTGTGTGTTGATGTAGAAAGGGAAAGTGATAGCATATGGTTTTAGGCAATTGAAGGTTGATTAATATAAAAATAATTACCCCACCCATGACTTAGAGTTAGCGGCGATTATGTTTGCATTAAAGACTTGGAGGCCCTATCTCTATGGTATACATTGTGAGGTTTACACTGACCATCATATTTTTTAGTACTTGTTCAATCAGAAAGATCTTAATTTGAGTAAGCGTATGTGGTTAGAGATTCTGAAGGACCATGACATGACTATCTTATATCACTTGGGCAAAGCGAATGTTATGGCGGATTCCTTGAGTCGCAAGGTAGTGAGCATAGGTAGTTTGGCTATGTTGCATGTGGAGTAGAGTCTTATGGCTATGGATGTTCAGTCTTTGGACAATCAGTTTGTTAGGCTTGATATCTCAGAGCCAAGTATTACGTTAGCTTGTGTGGAGGCACGATCTTACTTATTGGAGCAGATTAGATCCCAGTAGTTTGATGATGCTTAGTTGTGCAAAATCTGTGACAAGATGTTGCGGGGAGAGGCAAGAGAAGTTGTGATTGATAGTGATGGTGTTTTGAGGATCAAGAGTTAGATTTGTGTTCCTAGGGTGGGTGACTTGGCTAGATTGGTCATGAAGGAGGCCCATAGTTCAAAGTACTTCATTCACTTAGGGGCTACGAATATGTACCGTGACTTGAGACAATATTAATGGTGGTGCAGGATGAAGAGGGACATAGTGGAGTTTGTGTCATGGTGTTTGAATTGCTAGCAATTGAAATATGAGCACCAGAGGCCTGGTGGTATGCTTCAAAGGATGCATATTCCCGAGTGGAAGTTGGAGTAGATTGCCATGAATTTCATGGTTGGACTGCTCTATATCTTGGACAAGTTCGATGTTATATGGGTCATTGTGTACCTGTTGACCAAATCTACCCATTTCATTCAAGTTTAGATGACTTCTAATTCAGAGACATTGGCTAGGATCTACATTCGAGAGATAGTATGATTGTATGTGGTGCCTATTTCTATCATTTCTGATTGGGGTACGTAGTTCAATTCTCACTTTTGGTGGTCTATGCAGAAGGAGTTGGGTACTAAAGTGGAGCTTAGTATAACCTTTCACCCTTAGACAAATGGCCAATCTAAGCGGACTATTCAAGTTCTCGAGGACATGTTGTGAGCCTATGTGATTGACTTTGGTGGTCATTGGGACCAGTTTTTCCCTTGGTGGAGTTTGCTTACAACTATAGTTACTATTCGAGTATTGAGATGGCACGATTTGTTGGATAAGTTTAAGTTGCAGGATCGGCTTCTTACATCCCAGAAAAGATAGAAAAGTTATGTAGACTGGAGAGTTTGCCCTTTAGAGTTTATGGTTGGAGAGAGAGTTTTGCTGAAGGTTTCACCCATGAAGGGTGTGATGAGGTTTGGGATGAAAAGGAAGCTTAGTATGAGGTTTATTGGTCCTTTTGAGATCATGGATAGAGTTGGTGAAAGGGCCTATGAGTTGGCTTTACTCCTTGATTATCTAGTGTCCACCTTGCATTTCATGTGTCAATGCTGAGAAAGTATGTGGCTGATGATTCTCATGTTCTTAGGTTGGATTCGGTGACGCTGGACCAGAACATAACTTATAAGGAGGAGCATGTAGCTATTTTGGATAGGCAGCTTCGGAAGTTGAGGTCTAAGGATATCACTTCCATGAAAGTGCAATGGAGGAATCGCCTAGTGGATGAAGCTACATAGGAGACCGAGTCTGATATGTGGGCTAAGTACCCCAAGCTATTTGAGAGTCTAGGTATTTCCTTTTCTTTACCATTCGAGGACGAACGTTATTTTTAGTTGTACCTGATATAACGACTAGGAAAGTCATTTTGCTTACTTTGCCTGGAAATCTCTACATTACCCTTCCCAAGTCTATGTTAGATTGCTTGTGACTTATGGGTATGGGTGGCACAGTTTTTGAGATGATCGGGTAGGTTTCAGACCCACTTTTGTAGGTTTGAGAAATCCCAAGTTAAGAGAATAGAAGAGTTTGACCCATAGTTGACTTTTGGGTAAACGCACTTGGTTCATAGTTTCATCGGTTTCATTATCTACGGAATGACATTTATGACTTAGTTGAGCCTTTGATTTGGGTATCGAGGTAGCCCAGTATGTTTTAGGGGTTTAGTTGAGAATTTTCGGAATTAGAACTTAAGACTTGACTTTAGTTAAACCCTAGCCTTAGAGACTTTTTTTGTAAAATTCGAGTGTACGAGCAGGTATGGAATGTGTGTTCTAATAGGATTGCATGTTTGGTTTTATTCGGGAGGTCTCGGGAGTGTTTCGGGTGGTTGATGGAGGTCTTGGTACTCTTGGACTACTGTTGGTTACTGGTGTCCGCGCCAGCGACCATGTGTCTGCATCTGCGGAGGCCAGGCTCGCCGAAGTGAGACTGGACTTAGCAATGATAGTCTGCTTCTGCGGATGGATTCCTCGCTAGAGCATGTTGCTTCCACCCCAGTGAGAGATGGGTTTTTAAGTGAATTCACCCTAGTGGATAGGGATTCCGCTGAGGCATGTCTGCTCCAGTGAAATCGACCCCGACGGAGTGGAATTACTATTCATAATATAAGATTGATGATCTAGAATTATTTCTCATTCCCCAAATATTCTCCTTGGGATTGGAGCTCAACCAGTAGGGTGTTCTTGAGGATTTCAAGAGAGGGTTCATCTATAGAGGTATAATCTCACCCTTCCCCTTTAATTATTGTGTATTAGTTAAGTTTCCATCCTTATTATGTTTCTTATATGGGGGAAATGGTAGAAATGTCTTGTTGAGAATAGAAGAGTTGTATGTGGAGATTGGGGATTATATATTGGTTTGTTGTTGTTAGTGTTGTAAACTAGTGATGTATTAGACTAGTAGATGGTGATTACTTGACCAATTGCATTATTAAAACCCTTTTGCGGTTTGGAGGAGATTCTAGCGTTAGAAATTAGAGCTTTTGCCCATTTCATAAAATTAAGGATCCAATTGCACTTTGTTGTTAAATTAACTTGAGATTATGATTATCTAGCATGTATTGGTACTATTTGAGTAGAAAAGTTTTTATTTTGATAATATGGGCCCGGTATTCCTTTGTAATTTAGCTTAGGGTTTATGGGTACTGTTAGATCGTAATCTCATATAATTGATATGATCGATTAGAGTGGTCTCGTGAGGAGACTCGGTGAAAAGGGAAAGTTATTGCATGAGTTCTTCAGCTTTGATTCAAATGTAGTGTTTTATGTGTTGGTATGCAATGTAATGGATTAAGGGGAGTAATGGGAATTGGGGGGTCCCGTATTAGTGAGGTAACGAGCACTAATACGGGTACCGATGAACTTAATTAGGTAATTAATAAACTAGTATGATGCATGTTAAGAAGTTTATGTGTTTAGCCTCTGGGCCATGGGCGTGATGCATTAATCCACTTAGGTTGGTATGATTGTTCCTTACTTAGATGTATAGCCACGTTGATATGATATTCTTGATTTGACTTGTCATGCATTCATCACTCTACATCTCGTCTAAACACTTGAATATAATTTGATACTTCTGATCATACTAATTATGTTGTTGCATGGTGTACACATATCCATATCATTCGTACATATTATAATTGACATTGAAATATTGCTAAGATTGTCTTGGAAAGTTGGTTGTTGGATATGGTACATGATACGAGAGTGATGACTGATGATGACACTTCAGCCACAAAGATGGTATCCGGTGGGATCAAATGGGTATATGGACCTCATGAGTCCCTCATGGGTCACGTGACAGCTACTTCAACAACGTGTGTATATCGGGTACATATGGCTATTGCATACATATATATATCATTTACATTGCATTCATTCATATTCTTCTATGTATTTTGTACTATGTGTACACGGTGCTGATATTTGATATACTTAAACTCTTTTGGTTTGATGGAAGAAATATGGTTAGTTACACGTATATCACTGTGAGACTTGAGTCGAGTATCTAGATGGGGTTAGGTTGAACCTTGTTAGAAACATAAGAATGTGAGAGTACTTGTATAATATCGAATTGTACACATATTGTTAGGTTGGTTAACTGATTACGTATTATATCTAACTAACCAATTAGTAGAGAGGTATCGAAAAGTAACAACCCTTGCCACTATTACAGCTAGGGTCGGTCGACGATGATGTTGAGTACACATATTTTCCGTACTCACTCTACATTTGCTACACTTTATATGCAGGTACCGAAATGGACAACGGAGGAATAGCTAGAGCATAACTTACTTGGTGATCGATTAAGGAGTACAGGGTGAGTCGTTGTTACATTCCCGACACTAGATCTGTTTTCTCTACATTATAATTCTGTCATTTTACATTCAGAACAGTACTGTTATTTTACTTTCAGACTTATACTCAAATTTAGAGTTGTGTACTCATTACTACCGGATCATTGTGGATTTCTTTCAGATTTTGCATTATGTTATAAAACTTGTTAATTACTTTGCCTTTATCTCTTTAACTTTTTGCATTTATGTTTTTATTATTATGATTGAATGATTAGGGTTCGCCTACAAGTTAGGGTAGGTGCCCTCATGGCACAATGGGATTTTGGATCGTGACATTCTGAGTTTCAGGTTGAATTATGTACTCTTTCCTTGTGATAAATTTTCATATACATGCTTTACAGTAGGTTTCCTGACTTAGTTGTTGGTCATCGCACTCAACTTTCCCAAAGTTTCTATACAGATTCGGTAGGATATGTTACTTCTATTTATAGTTATTTTGGGTATGGCGGGACCCGTCTTGACCTAATGACATCTTGTACTACTCTTAGAGGCTTTCAGACTAGTGGTCATTGTATATTTATTTTGTATGGCCTTTTCGGCCACGTTGTCAAATGTTAGTACTTATGTTGTCGTTTTGCCGGCCCTTATATATATATATATATATATATATATATATATATATATATATATATATTATATATATATATATATATGTTGGTTGCGCCCATCATTACAGGTTATCTTATTTAGACCTTCCTTATAATTATCTTTCTGGGGCCTTGTCGGCCCAGACGGTTCATGTTCATGTCAGGATATATAGGTGGTATGCTCGGGTCATTCAGGTGTCGAGTGTCCCCCCCCCCTCCAAAGGTTGGGGTGTGAGAAATAGAGTATACTAAAAAGAGTTAAATGGTAAATTGTAAAGAATACCCTTCTTATTTATTCTTTCACCTAATAAATATTGTAAAGTTTTAGAAAATTACTCCATTGTTAATCTTTTTCATATACATATTTAGTCAAAAGAGTGCATTAATTGCCTAATGATTTGATTTTTTCATGTACACATTCATGAACTCAATTTCTCATAAATGATCTGGATACTTTATTAAGTTGAATTTATTAGTTTGAGGCATACTTGGTATTGATGGACAAAACACATACTCCCTCTTTCCTAATTCATATGACACACTTTTCTTTTTAGTCAATCCCAAAACAAAATGACACGTTTTCTTATTTAACGATAATTTAACTTTAAACTTTACATTTTATGCTTAACGAGATTATCTATAACCACACAAATATTATTGGTTTATTTTAGACCACAAGATTCAAAAGTCTTCCTTTATTTCTTAAACTCTGTGCCCAGTCAAACTACATCATATAAATTAGGACATATGGAGTAAATAGAGTGTACTAAAAAGAGAGAAATGGTAAATCAGTAAAAATACCCTTCTTATTTATGATTTCTTAAGGGCTTTTAAAGGAGAGATTCCAAATAATATGAAAAAGAAGGAGTTTTTGTTTTTTTCTTTTTGCAAGAACCGCTTAGGTTCCAAGCTCGGATTCTTGAATAGATTATTTCATGTCTGTTTTTGAGTTTTTTCAATCTCGTTAGGTTCGAATTCCCTTTTTACTTAATGAGTCTTTGGTTTGGGTTTTGAGGCATTCAGGTGTGTTTTGGGATCGTTGGATGAAATTCTAGAGTTTAAAAGAATATGTGTCAACTTTGGTAAACATTTGGTCAATACGACCTCGTATGATGATTTCGAGTGCGCGAACAGATTCGTTGGGTGTTTTAGGAGTGGTTTACATATTTGATTTGTGTCCGTTGGATTTCTAATGAATTACGGGTAGTGGATCGGAAGTCTTCTTTTAGCTTGGTAATATAGCTATGGTTTCTAGTAAAATCGCCTTTGCCGAGAATTTATAGCACCTACGGAGCCACTTCTGCAGATGTTGATTCACAGATGCGAGCTCTTGTGAGGATGGGAAAGGCCACTTATGCAGAGTTTAGTGCGCAGGTGCGAGGCCGCTTCTGCGAATCCTCCCCCGCTCCTGCGGTCATTGCCCCGTAGATGTGAGGCCACTTCTTTGAGGAATGATCCACAGAAGCAGAATCGATGTTATCAGAAGTCGTAAATTTACCTAGTCCAATTTTAGTCTTCATTTCTCACATTCAACAAGTTCTAGGCTCTGTTTTCGGGAGATTCAAGAGGGCTTCGACTATTTCATCTTAGGGGTACGATTATAACATTGTTTTCATTAATTACTCTCATTTATATGTAGATTGTGGTATGATTTATGTGTAGGAAACCTAGGGTTTGTCCCTAAATTTTAAGAGAGCATGTCATAATTAATGCTAAGAATTAGGCTTTTATCATTGATTGTTCAGATTTAGGTTATGTAATACATAGGGAAACCATTATCAAGCTTGAATTTCTAAGTGCAATCCATGATTTTATTATGAAATTTAGGGTTCATCCTAATTTGGGGGTTTTGGTTAAATAGTGCAATGGAAGGCCTTATTATGACTAGTTCTCCATCAAACATAAGGATATGACTATTTAGGCTATGGGTCGTATATTTCTAAATTAAAGTTTTGATTTTGCCCTCGTGAGCCCGGGGGTCACTTTTGGGTTACATCTTCGAGTTTCTTTGAGAAGCTTATCTTTATGGTTGTATTTATAATTATGTGTTAATGTAGAATCTATGCTATTTAGACTATGATGGTTCGGAAGTTCTACGAAAAGGCAAGGCCTTGGAGTGAGGGAGTTTGTGGCACCTGCTCGGCAGTGAGGTAGGCTATGGTTTATTCCTTTAGACTTTGATAAAATAATATATATCGTATAATCATTGAGGGGTACTAAGTGTGCTGGGGGTCCCCGGTTAGTGATAGTGATAATCACTTAGGTGGGAACCGGTGTATTCTGTTAGGAATCATTATGAAACTGATGATATTAGACACGTGATTATTCATCTCTTATATCCATGATTTCCATCTCATACTTCCATGATATTTTTCTTTTTTACTGCATGCATTCATTCATTTATATCACCATTGTTACTGAGATAGATTCTGATATGATATATTGTTGGGTCAGATGAGACCAGAGAAGCAGGTAAATGAGTTGATATGAGATGATATTGATTGTCACACCCCAAACTATGGGGTGTGGTCGGCACTCGGTGCCTTACTAGCCTGAGCGTACCACTCTAAATACTAGCCTTCTGAACATATAGAGCTTCTGACCAACACGACCGTACTAGAATGTAACATGAACAACAATCCAATAGAGGGGCCAACAAGGCCACGACCTGTAAAACAAGAATACGATCCAACTCCTGAACTGGATGGGGGGAGATCAACTCAAACATATGTACATAACAAATTCCGACAAGGCCATAATATAAGTTAGCAAAACAATAACTAGGTTGGCATGGTCATACACCGCCACTAGGCATAGTACATAGGTTTATGAGCCTCTACGAGTAACTGAACTGACATATGGTCGAGACATGGCCCTGACCTACCCATTATCTACGTATATACATAAGATATAACCTTAACACCCGACCAAGAAGCTTTGAAAGAGGAGAAGCTTACCCACTGACGGCTGAGAAAAAACAACTCCTACTAAGGCGGTGTATTTGGTCCCCTATCTGAACATGCAGCATGAAATGCAATGCCACTGGAAAAAGGGATGTCAGTAAGAAAGAATGTATCGGTATGTAAAGCATGAATAACAATATGAAAGTGTAAAATGTAAAGAAAGATAAAAAAAAAAAAAAAGGTAACATGATGACCTGATAACTTGTATACCTCTCTAGGCGAACTATGAGACTCTGGAACTTACTTTGAGACTCTTATACATGTACTATATTATATAACCTGCCCTCTGGATTATAGTCCGGGGAGTTTGTATATATATAACTTCCCTCTAGTTATAGTCCAGGATATTTGTATATATATATATCTGCCCACCGACAATAGTAGTTGGTGGTGTGTATTGTATACTATGATAATAATGGCATTTGTCCTGTAATAGCTTATACAACTATTTTCTTTGTTTGAGAATGACAATTGGTAGATATGTGACGCTATGGTTTTCATAAGCTCCATCAAGGAGTAATGTGAACTCTACTTTCGGCAAGAGTCATGTAGGTATAGATTTAGTACAATTAGGGAGGATTCTTTTGGAAATAGAAACATGTTTCTAGGATTCATGCTTTGAAATAAGTTTTAATCGTACATACCTGTGTCGCTTAGCTAACAATGCCATAGTTACCAATATACTATCAACCCCCTTCAACAACAACAATAACAATAAGAAGACCACAACTACATACTCCATAATCTCTACCAACACACCTCTCAACTTCTAGCCATGAACATCTCAAAGTTTAACCAAGAAAATCCAAGAATCATAACAACCTTATTATGGAGTTCAACTTGTATCTTATAAATTACCTTCATTGATTCAATCAACCAAGCTAGGAGAAGCTAAACACCATTAAGAAGTGTCAAAATCTTACCTCAAACTAGCCAAGATGATTTACACAACAAGTTTTATCCGAAGCTCCAAGAGGATCTTCAACTCTACCTTGCTACTAGAGAGGTTCCAAAGATGCTATGGATCATCTAAGAGAGATTTCACCTTAAAATTGTGTGGGAATGATACTTGATGATTAAAGAACCTAGGATAGTGTTTGGAAGGTGCTTTGGTCAAAAATGAAATGAAAAGAGGGTTGGCTCGTTTTAATCTTAAATAGACACATTCCACCGCCTCTAACCTGTGGCTGGTTTTGCACCATATATCACTATATACGGTCGCATAACCCACCCTAGATGGTGTTAGTGAGGTGAGGAAATGGAAGTTTTAATCCGTGGCCTGCTCCGCAAAACACTTAGCGCATTGTCAAATCCTCGTCGAACTTTGTCGATATATGATTCCTTTAATCCAATTGACTTCCAACCTTCCTCAGATCTTCTTAACCTACATTTAAGACATATATGACCCCCGGGAAGGGTCTCGGGTTGCCGTAACCTAAATCGACTAACTATACTTTCGATCGCACGTAGAATTATGGGGTGTAACCTCCTTCCCCCCTTAAGAATATTCATCCTCAAATATTAAGGGACATAACTGAGGGTCTTTAACTCTCGGGTGTTTAATAACATTTTGACAAAGTTTCTTTTTTAAATAGGACTATCCTGAAACCTGTCAAGTATCCAGAAACAAAACAAGTGCCACACATGGCAATATAATATATATTTGGCCTCACACGACCATCAACGCATCAATAGATATAAAATTTAGCCATAACTCACCTATCATGATGTCTCGTAGTTTTCTGCCATATATGTCATACCTATACTATGATCATCACCTTTGTAAAGTACATAAGGTAAATTTATCATTATGGAACGTAGATAAGGAAGTCGTATCACACGAGTATCCTTTTAGCTGGAATGAATGAGAACATCTAGACTTTATGTTTCTCTTAATTTTTTTCCAAATCATTTCTTTTACCTGATTATTTCTCCACCACAACCCGAATTGGAGGCCCTCTCTTTAGTTCACAACTTCTGGACTTGACAATCTAGAATAGCAACTAAAATATCTTCATAAGACAAATTATCATTAATCTAAACATCATCAATTGGTGATATACGAAAGGAACCTCCTATGCACTTCCGCAACATCGATACCTAGAAAACTGAATGATCTTTTCTTTAAATCTAGAGATAGTTCAAGCTCATATCCACTTGACCAGATTCCTAAATATCTTATACGGTTTAATATATTTGGGATTAAATTTGCTTTTCTAGTCAAATTTATTCACACTTTTTATGGGCGGAACCTTCAAGAATACTCAATCGTGGACGACGTTCTTTAAATCTCGGTGCCGCATAGTACCAATCTTGAACATCCGCTACTGAGGCAGTTGTACTTTGTTCATGGATGGGTGGACTACTATAACTCTAAATAACTCATATTTTCTCACGTCGAATCAATTGTTAGAAGGTCGGTACTCCAGATCATACAAGGTTCCATAAGGATTCATTAGATGGTAAAATGATAACTGCTATAACACACAACTCATGGTGGGGGAAGTGATCATCCCACTCTCTTTTTAAAACTAGAATACCTGCCCATAACATAACATCGAGCTTAACCAACCTTTATTTTGGATAAAACTATACCATGTCCCCTTAAACCTTTTTGTAAGAATCTCTTGAATTTAGTTGTAACTGAGGCTCTCTATTTACGGTGATAAATGTTAGAATGCTCTAAAGTGGTACAGTTTTCTCAATATTTTACTTGTATCATATTTGGCAGTGTGAATAATTCTATATGACTATAAATGGGTCAACTTTGTAAATTGTTGACCATCAAGCACTTAAAGTAATTTTTCTGATAAGAATGGGGAAATATCATATCAAACTTTATCCTTGAACCACCTTTTCTTTCAAAATGAAGATCTCTATTTTCTATACTAGCCTTTCTAGGACTTTGATGTTCTGCTTTAATGGCTGATCACTGGGTTGCTATGTCATAATTTGGAAAGACGCCTGGTGAAATATTTTATCAATACATGCCTTTAGTACCCTGATACATCTTCGTCGAGACATAATGAATAGAATAGAGAGAATAATGCACCATCGCTCTAATTTGGCTCCAAAAAATAGCTATATTTGTGACATACAATCAACGTGGGTATCGGAGAACTTCGTTTCCCCCTTAATCCAATTGCTAACTTCCTTTACCATAGAATTTTCTCTTTCGATAGTACCGACTCTGGATTCTCATCATAATACTATTTTTCCTTGTCACCGAGGCGACGTTGATACCTTCTACGATAGAACTCTATTATCATAGGAGTCTTGACATTGGACCCTTAAACTTACTAATTAATGAAGTTCTCGGCTAGCCTTCTTTTTCCATGGCTTCTAGATAGGTTAAGCTGCCCATATATCCTATCTCATGTTGCCCTAAAATTTATCACTTATTCTGTTAAACTCCCTCCTAAAACTGTAATATTTCGATCACTAGAGGTTCTACCCTGAGTTATGGTTAGTAATTCTATTCGTGGTATTCTAACTTCTGAACCGTTTATCTTTTGATCTTGCCTTTACTCACCTTTTAACCCCCAAAACTTTCATTCTCTTTAAGAATACTCATATCTTTGGGACTTTTCCTGGAGGGCGCCTTTACTATTAACCAGGGAAACTCATCTACAATCCGGCTGCTACCGCCTAAAGGTGTGCTGGAGGACTTTGTGGTGATCATAGATATCATGTCATATTCATAATTGCTCATTGTTGCTGACCTTGAGTCTTGGGTTCATAATTCTTGTCTTTCCCAACTGCTTTTTAAGTGTAAACTACCTCATTCCCTTATTTATTGTGAACATTTTCATTACAATACATTGATTTATCTTGACCTCTGTCATCCGGGAGTTCCTTACATATCTAGCTTTAAGTCCCACTTGAGGCTTCAACATTGGTTCGTTATTCAATCAGCACAATTAACAACAAGTGGTTGACATATTTCCTAATTGGGTACACATCCATATTCATATGAGATTTATGTCATTGGTCAACCTTTCCATAATGTATACTCAACCAATATACTCGGAGTAAATTTTCTCCCTTGTTTCCTAGCTAACATTTTGTATAGCATTAACCTATAATTTCATTGTCATATATCCCCATAGGATTCTAGGCGTATTTAACTGCCCAGAGTTATCATTCTTGTTCTTATTTTCGCTTCTGTCCTGATAATACCAGCTTGGAGTACACCTTTTAGTTGTGTCTTCCTTTCCGGGCTTCATCACCCTTCATCTTTTAATTTGTGTTATACCAACTTGTGCCATTACTTTTCTATATGGAATATTTCCCGAAAGATGTGATCACTTGCTTGTAACAATAAAACATCGGGCTCTGAAATCATTCTATAATGCAAAATAATGCACCGACTGAAGGCTCGTCCGGCCTCTAGACTAGCCTTCTTTCTAGGATTTACATACGTCATCTGAGCCTACCAATGTTTCTTCTTGAGTTACTCTTTCATTTGTTAATTCTAAAGAACTCTACCAATGCTTCTGTTTTTAATTACTCTTCATGCTTCCCTCTGAGCCCCATATGATTCATTGTACTTCTTGATCTACTTACTAAACTGTCACAACCCAAACTAGGGGGTGTGGCTGGCACCTGGTGTCGTACCGGCCCGAGAGTACCACTCTTAAACCAGGCTCCTATACATATAGAACTTCCAACCAACAAGGACGTACTAGAATGTAATTCGAATAACAACACAATGGAAGGATCACCCAACATAATATATATATATAAAAGAACAAGGCCAACAAGGCCTCAACGCAAGTCAACAAAAGACAACCAAGAAGACAAGACCATATATCACAAATATACCTACTATATAAGTCTACGAGCCTCTATGAGTAACTGAACTATCATATGGTTGGGACATGGCCCCGACCTACCCATTATCTACATATCTACATATGATATACTCAACACCGGACCAGAAAGCTTCGGAAGCGATGGAGCTTACCCACTGAGGACTGGAACTTAACAGCTCCTACTGAGGTGGTCTATTAGGGCCCCTATCAGAACCTACAGCATGAAATGTAGCACCCCCGACAAAAGAGACGTCAGTATGAAATAAATGTAAAGGTACGTAAAGCATGAAAATCAATATGAAAGCATAAACTGTAAAATAGGGTATAAGAAGTAATATGATACTCTGATCACATGTATGCCACTTAGGACGAACAATAAAACTTAGAAACTGTAATGAAACTTCTATACATATGTTTTAATATATAGATGTATGCCCTCTGACTATAGCCTGGGGTGTTTATATTGTACATGTACAACTGCGCACTAGCTCTTTGCTCGGTGGTGTGAATAGTAAACTGTAATAGTAGTATTGGCACATTGGCAACTTTATAACTTAAAACTTCCTAACTTTACTTTGGAATGACTCTTGGTTGACTTGACAATTAACGCTTTGGAATGCTACTTCTTAGAGGTTTATGATACTCAGATAAATGGCCAACAAGCAAGTGGTATAGAACATGACAATGATAAGAGAAACTACTCCCGACAAGAGATAAACGACATGTGAATAGAATAGTTCTTTTGACATTTATATTTGAAAATGATAAACACTTGGACTTCATGCTTTTGAAAGAAGAGAATAGACTTACATACCTTTAATATCGACCCTTCAATGATGATGATGAAATCAAACTTCCTTACAAGTTAATCTTAGATACTAATATCACTTCATAAACGATCATAGATGAAAAACCGAACCTCGGATACCTCCCTCAAGTCTTCCCATCACTTACTTCTCCATGAAGTTATTTTCCCTTCAAATCATCATTTTTTCCTTTACGTTTTGTTAGCTCGTGTGAGACTATATGATGTCTCTATCAAAATCAGTAGAGAATTTTCTCAACCAGCTCCAAGACCCTTTTTGCACGTTACAGGACCCTTTTCCACGTTATCAATTTATTTCCTTTGAAATAGCAACCACAATCTCATGGAAACTACTTTGTTGCATATCTCAAAGATGTAATTATTCAATACACATAATGTGTTAAATAATTTTACATAGCGTAATGTGGGGTCCAATCCTTTTCGACCACCATTTTGTAATAATCCACTAATTCTAAAGGTGTCACTATATAGAGACATATAGAGTGAGTAGTCACTTTACTACATGCTTAGGTGTTTCCATGTGGAAGAGGTGGTACCATTTACCACTTATCCAATAATTTCTTTAATTTCTTTATCTCCACTACAAACAAACATTTAACCAATTACACACATAATTAATTTCTTGATCACAATTCACTTAAACAATAATTTTTTTAAAGACAGTTCATAAACTCATTAACATGATCATATGATATAACACTAGTCCATAACTTCTTTTGGCACACACAAAATATTATTTCCAATCATCGTCCCCACTCTTTTAAGTCCTAAATTATTTCGGGACTTCATTTGTTTATACACTGAGCTCTTGATTAGCATACTTGAATATGTCGAGAATTCCATATGGTCTGTATAACTTATTCAATATTCTGAACTTTGATGAAACTTAATGTAAAAAAAACTACGGGATGTAACATCCTCCTTCCTTTAGGAGCATTTGTCCTCGAATGTAGGATCATACATGAGAGAACTATTTCCTAAATACTCTTCTAAAAAGTTTGACAGAGTATCCTTTGTAAACGGGACTATCTCAAAAAAGGTGCCAAGCTACAAGAACTAACACAAGTGCCACATAGGGCCATATAATATTTCATTAGCCTCACACGATTATCGAGACATCAATAATTATAAAATTTATCCATAACTCACCTCATACACCTCCACCTAAAGTTTGGGTTGCCTCAGTTCAGATTTGGCCATTGTTATCACCTAAAAAGGTATATAGAATATGAAATAAGTCTACCATGACTTAAAGGTAAAGAAATAGTATCATGCAACATCAATATGAACCTGTGGTCTTGAATATGTAAGGGTATTAAGATTTCATGTCTTCCTCGACTTCCCAGGTCAATTCTTCTATGTTATTATTCCTCTATAACACTTGACGAAATCAAACTCCTTAGTTCTTAGCTTCCGAACTTGACGATCTAGAATGGCTATGGGAGTCTCTTCGTAAGATAGATCTTCAGTAATCTGAACATCCTCAATAGGAGTGATATGGGTAGGATCTCCTATGCATTTGCGCAACATCGATACATGGAATACAGGATGTACTACTTCTAATTTAGAGGCTAGTTCAAGTTCGTTGGTCACCCGGCCTATCCTGAAAATGATCTTAAATGGCCTGACATATTTGGGACTAAGTATTCCCTTCTTCCCGAACCTCATGACCCTTTCATAAGAGAAACCTTTAGGAATACCAATCACCAACTGTGAACTCCAAATCGTGATGTCGAACATCTGAATAGGATTTCTGCCAACTCTAGGCAGTCAATAAGTTCTCCTAGATTATCTATACTTTCTCCACAACTTATTGAACTAAGTCAGTGCCTAGCAACTCAGCTTCTACTTCAAAGAACCAATTGGGGATCTACATTTTCATCCAGATAAGGCTTCATATGGGCCATCTTAATACTGGTATGATAGTTGTTATTATAGGAAAACTCGATAAGAGGAAAATAATCATCCCAGCTGCCTTTGAAGCCTGATACACAAGATCACAACATGTCCTCGAGTGTCTGGATTGTGCGCTCGGCCTGGCCACCCGTTTTCAGATGAAAGACTATACTAAGATTCACTTAGGTACCTAAACCCCTCTAAAAAGACTACTAAAAATTATCCATAAACTGAGCACCCCTATCGAATATAATGGAGACTAGAACACCATGCAGCAGGACTATCTCTTTAATATATATATCTTGGCATAATCTTCAGCCAAGAAAGTTGTGCGAATGGGTAGAAAATGGGCTGACTTCATAAGCCTGTCAATGGTAACCCAAATAGATTCAAACTTGCGATAAGAATGGGAAAACCTGTAATGAAATCTATATTGATCATTTCCAATTCCAAGTCAGAATTTGATATTCTGAATCAAACCCCCATGCTTCTGATGCTCAATCTTAATTTGCTGACAATTCAAACACTAGGCTACAAACTCTTCGATATTCCTCTTCGTATCATTCCACCAATAGATCTTTAAAAGGTCATGCATGATGGATAGAATACATGGACTAGTGTGTCTCAGCCATAATCCGCTCTCCGAGTCCTCCAATATTTCGTTCACATAGTCGACCCTATTATCTAAGGACTCTGTCTTCCATAAGCTCCAATATCGGTTTTTTCTGTAGAGGAATTCCTTCTTTCATTTTGACTAACTCAGGGTCGTCAAATTGCCTTGCCTTTACTTCTGCCACTACGGATGATTTTGCGATATTCTGAACCATAACACTTTCGTCACCCGTATCCAATAGTCATACATTGACAAGTCCTTGGTCATTTTTACTTTTCTGGCTTCAACCTAATTTAAACTCCCCATAGACTTATAGCTTAAGGCATCAGCTACAACATTCGCCTTGCCAAGATGATATAAAATATCAACATCATAATCCTTTAATAGCTCAAGACACCTCTTTTGCCGTAGATTCAACTTCTTTTGCTGAAATATGTATTGTAAACTCTTATGATCTATAAATAGATCAACATTATCCCCGTATAAGTAATGACACCATATTTTCAGGGTAAAAATAACCGATGCTAACTCAAGGTCATGAGTCGGATAGTTCAACTTGTGTTTTCTCAGCTGCCTCGAAGTATAGGCAATAACATTGTCGTGTTGTATCAAGACATAGCCTAGGCCAACTCTTGAGGCATCAAAGTAGGAAATATACCCATCGGTACCTTCTAGAAGTGCCAGGATAAGTGCGGATGCCAACTTATTCTTCAAATTATGGAAATTGCGTTCACATACATATGACCACTAAAACTTGGCTTTCTTGTGAATAAGATTTGTAAAGGGTGCAGAGATAGAAGGAAAGCCTCCACAAACCTCTGATAATAATCTGCTAAGCACAAGAAACTACGTACCTTAGTATGCGTCATGGTCCTAGGCCAATTCTTCATGGCCTCAATCTTCTGATTATCTACCTTGATACCTTCTGCCGAGGCTATATGGCCTAGAAAGCAACTGAGTTCAACCAAAACTCACAATTGGAAAACTCGGTGTATAGGTTATGATCCTGGAGCATTTGTAACATGGCTTGGAGATGATTTGTATGATCTGCCTTAGTCTGTGAGTATATCAAAATGTCATCAGTGAATACTATCAGGAAGATATCCAGAAATGGCTTGAAGCCCCGATTCATTAGATCAATGAAAGTCACTAGTGCATTAGTGAGTCTGAAAGACATCACCAGAAACTCAAAATGACCATACCTGGTCCGAAAAGCTATCTTCAAAATATCTTTCTCCTTTACCCTCAATTGGTGGTACCCCGATCTTAAACCAATCATTGAAAAATACTTGGCACCTTGCAATTGATCAAATAAATCGTCGATCCTCAGAAGTGGATATTTATTCATGATGGTAACTTTATTCATCTTCCTATAATCAATGCACACCCTCAAGGAACAATCCTTCTTGTGAACAAAAATACGGGTGCGCCCCATGGCGAGAAACTAGGCCTGATAAAGCCTTTCTCTAATAAATCCCTCAGTTGCTCCTTTAACTCTCTTAACTCAACAAGAGCGATCATGTAAGAAGGGATAGATATTGATTGCATAACTAAAAGAACATCAAATCGAAAACTCGATCTCCCTCTCTGAGGAATACCCAGGCATTTATCTGGAAATATATTAGGAAACTCATTAACGATAGGGATAGACTGAAGGGTCAAGGGCTCTGTAGTTGCATCTTTGACCCACACTAGATGATAAATATAACCTTTGGTAATCATCTTCCTTGCCTTTAGATAGGAAATAAACCTGCCCTTATGCGTAGCTAAATTACCCTTCCGTTACAGGGTATGTTCGCCTAGGAAACTAAATCGAACGGTCTTTGTTCGGCAATAAACATTCACATAACAAGAAGCCAATAAATCCATGCCCATAATGACATCAAATTCAATATTGGCAACTAAGCTAAGTCAGCCAAAGCAGCATTGTCACAAATTGTCACTGTACATTTCATGTAGACTCGTGTTGCTACTATCATCTCACTAACTAGTGTATCCACTTCATATGGCTTAAACGACAATTCTGGTCCAAACCCAAACTTACTAGCAACAAGAGGTGTAGCATAGGACAAGTTGGAACCATGGTATATCGATGTGTATACATCATAAGTGAAAACGGATGGTATACCTATAACAATATCCAGATATGACTCCAAATCCTGATGGCTTGATGAAGCATAAATACGATTCTGAGCAGCGCCAGAAGTGGATGCTCCTCTTCTGCCCCTAACTCTACCTGCTGAGGTCTGTATCCCACCACCTAGCAAACGAACACTCGATGAAGAAGATGTTGTAAATCCCGTCGATTGAGCCTCACAACCTCTATCTCTATAGGAGTCTTTTCATAAGATAGATCTTTAGTAACCTGAACATCCTCCATAGTAGTGATGCGAGGGGATCTCTTATGCATTTTTGCAACATCGATACATGGAATATTGGATGTACTGCTTCTAATTTAAAAGGCATTTTAAGTTCGTAGGGCACCTGGCCTATCCTGCGAATGATCTTATGCAGCCCGATGTATCTCGGACTAAGTTTACCCTTCTTGCTGAACCTCATGACGCCTCCAATCGCCAATTGTGAATTCCAAATCACGACATCGAACATCTGAATAGGATTTCTGCAGACTCAGGGCAGTCAATAAGTGCTTCTAGATCGTCTTTACTTTCTACAACTTGCTGAACTAAGTCAGGGCATTTCAATTCAGCTTCGCCCACTTTAAACTAGACAAATAAGGATCTACATTATCATTCGTACAAGGCTTCATATGGGGCAATATTAATACTGGAGCAATAGTTGTTATTATAGGCAAACTCGATGAGCGCCAAATGATCATCCCAGCTACCCTTGAAGTCCAATACATAAGCTCGCAATATGTCCTCGAGTGTCTGGATTGTGCGCTCGGCCAGGCCGTCTGTTCGCGGATGAAAGGTTGTACTAAGATTCACTTGGGTTCCTAATCCCCTCTGAAAAGACTTCCAAAACTTAGTTGTAAACTGAGCACCCTTATCGAATATAATGGAGACCAGAACACCATGCAGACGGACCATCTCTTTAATATATAGCTTGTCATACTCTTCAATAAAAAAAAGTAGTGTGAACGGGTGGAAAATGGGCTGACTTTGTAAGCTTGTCAACGATAACCCAAATAGAGTCAAACATATGATAAGAATAGGGAAAACCTGTGATGAAATTGATATTGATCATTTTCCATTTCCAAGTCATAATTTCTATATTCTGAATAAAGTGTAAGGCTTAAGGCATCAACTACAACATTTGCCTTGTCGAGATGATATAAAATACCAATATCATAATCCTTTAATAGCTCAAGCCATCTCCTTTATCATAGATTCAACTTCTTTTGCCTAAATATGTACTGTAAACTCATATGATCCTTAAATAAATCAACTTGAACCCCGTATAGGTAATGACGCCATATTTTCAAGGCAAAAACAATTGTCTCTAACTCAAGGTCATGAGTCAGATAGTTTAACTCGTGTTTCCTCGGCTGCCTCAATTCATATGCAATAACCTTGTCGTGTTGCATCAGGCCACGGCCTAGGCCAACTTTTAAGGCATCACAGTAAACAACATACCCATCGGTACCTTTTGGAAGCACCAGGACAGGTGTGGATGTTAACCTATTCTTCAAATCCTGGAAACTGCGTTCACACACATCTGACCACCAAAACTTATTTGCCTTGTGAGTAAGCTTTGTCAAGAGCGCATATATAGATGAAAATCCATCTACAAACCTCTGGTAATAACCTACTAAGCCTAAAAAACTACGTACCTCAGTAGGGGTCGTGGGCCTCAGCCAATTCTTCACAGCTTCAATCTTCTGATTATCTACCTTGATAACTTTTGTCGATACTATATGGCCTAGAAAAGAAATTGAGTTCTACCAAAATCAGATTTGGAAAACTTGGCATATATATTAGGATCCTAGAGTGTCTGTAATACCGCTCGGAGATGATTTGCATGATCTGCCTCAGTCCATGGGGTGTATCAAAATGTCATCAATGAATACTATCACGAAGATATATAAAAATGGCTTGAAGACCCGATTCATTAGATCCATGAAGGCCACTGGTGCATTAGTGAGTCTAAAAGTCATCACCAGAAACTCAAAATGACCATACCTGGTCTGAAAAGTTGTCTTCAGAATAACTTTCTCTTTTACCGTCATTTGGTGGTACCCCGGTCTTAAATCAATCTTTGAAAAATACTTGGCACCCTACAATTGATCAAATAAATCATCGATCATCAGAAGTGGATATTTATTCTTGATGGTAGCTTTATTCAGCTTCTTTTAATCAACAAACATCCTTATGGAATCATTGTTCTTGCGAATGAACAATACGGGTGCGCCCCACTGTGAGGTAATAGGCCTGATAAATCCTTTCTCCAATGAATCCCTCAACTGCTCCTTTATATCCCTTAACTCAACAGGAGTCATCATGTAAGGAGGGATAGATATTGGCTACATATCTGCAAGCACATCAATAAAAAACTCAATCTCCTTCTCTGTAGGAATACCCAGGAGTTCATCTGGAAACACATTGGGAAAATCATTAACTACGGGGACAGACTGAAGGGTCAGAGGCTCTAAAGTTGCATCTTTGACCGCACCAGATGATAAATATAACCTTTGGTAATTATTTTCCATGCCTATAGGTAGGAAATAAACCTGTCCTTGGGCGTAGCTGAACTACTCTTCCATTCCAAGGTCGGCTCATCTGGGAAACTGAATCTAAGAATCTTCATTCGGCAATCAACATTCGCATAACAAGAAGTCAACCAATACATGCCCATAATGACATCAAATTCAACCATTGGTAATTCAGCTAAGTTAGCCAAAGTAGGACAGTCAAAAACTGTTACTGTACAATTCCTGTAGACTCGTCTTGCTACTATCATCTCACTAACTGGCGTATCCACTTAATAAGGCTTAAACAACAATTTTGGTTCAAACCCAAACTTACTAGTAATGAAAGGCGTAACATAGGAAAAATTAGAACCAGGGTCTATCATTGTGTATACATCATAAGTGAAAATGGATATTATACCTATAACAACATCTACAGATGACGCCAAATCCTGATGGCCTGATAAAGTTGCATGAACTGGATGCTCTTCCTCTGCCCCTACCTCTACCTACTGAGGTTTGTGGCCCACCACCTTGCGGATAATTACTCGATGAAGAAGCTATTGTCAATTCCATCAGTTGAGCCTCACCACCACTACTTTTGTTTTAACACTGGCGCATATAGTGCTCAGGACTCCCATACCAGTAATATACATCGGAACCTTGGCAACATTGTCCTGAATGCACCCTACCATACTGGCCGTATGTTGGTAATGGGGGCCTATTCTATCTTGAACCCTCTTGTCTCTAAGAACCAGAAGCACTTGAACTCTAAACTGGTCTGGACTATGCATACTTGTCATATCTAGGCTCTTAATACTGAGGTGGAACACTACTAGAAAATTGAGATGGACGCATAGGAAATCGTTATCTAGAACTGCCCAATGCCTCTCTGAAAGACCCAGTTGATCTATCTCTCTTGCTCATCTCCCTCTCTACATCCCTATCGACTCAAAATTGGTGCTTATGATCCTCAACATTCTGAGAATATGCCTATATCCTAGAGATATACATATCCCTGTTCAGGGAAGCTGTCGTACACTCCCCAATAAGATGTGGATTAGACTTGTTACAAACTAATAAACTCGAACCCTCTTTGTATCTACAATATTTATAGCATACTTAGCCAGAGAATCAAATTGAGACTATAATCCCGAATGCTCTTGCCCCTCTACTTGAGGTTTAAGAAGCGCTCTACCATGGCCTCTCGTACCTCTAATGGAAAATAATGATCAATAAAAGCATCTACCAATTCCTCCCATACAGCTGGAGGTGCATCTGGTCATCTAGACCGCTCTCAAGACTCGTACCAAAGAATAGCCATCTCTCCCAATCTGAAATAGGCCAAATCTAATGCCTCAATCTCCAAAGAATGAATAATCCCCAATACTCATTGTATCTGATCAATAAACCAATGGGGTCAACACCTAGATCGGTACCGGTGAATACTGGTGGACTAAATTCGAGGAACTCCCGAGTCTTGGAGCTCCCTATGACATATAAAGACCCCCTACCTATTATAGTCCTTATATGTTGTTGCGGAGAAGCTACTATATCTTTACTGACTGTAATTCATTCAAAAAGAGTAAAGGAACCGGCCGACACAGGTGGGTAGGTAGAGAATACCTAGGGGTGCGAGACAACTCTCTCTAAGGAACTCGGCAAAATAGCCCCGTAACTTCGGGAGAAGGGGTGCCTCCTCACAAAGGGGGTCGCAGTGACCAGGCCCGGGCTAATAACTGTACGACACTCACTACACCCTGCTTGGAGGATTCAGGTGGAGGAACTGAGGGGATCAGATTCTGTAGAGCTGGAGATGTTGTATCCTGAAGAACTAGGGGTACCGCATCTCCTCTAACCTCCTTACAAGGGGGTGGAATAGGTGATGCATGTGCCTCATCTCTGTCATTCCGTCTAGGAGGGGCATTACTAGTATCCTCGCCCCTACCTCACTGGCTCGATGACTAGCGGTAGCCCTTGTAGTAACTGGCATAATAACGGGGGGAAAAAGATAGAGCAGGAATCAGACACAAATTATATAAATCAGCTCTACAACATGATCTATTAGATTAAAGGGGAGTAACCATCCCTAGAAGCCCGACAGCCTCTCATTTATAAGTGTGGTAGACAAAACACCCATAAACAAAAATCAACAAGACATGGCTCGTAGACTCCCTAGGACTGACCTGCTCTAATACCAAGTTTGTCACACCCCAAACTAGGAGGTGTGGCTGGCACCCAGTGTCGTACTGGCCCGAGCGTACCACTCTGAAACCAGGATATTGTACACATAGAACTTTCGGCTGACAAGGTCATACTAGAATGTAATACAACTAACAACACGATGGAAGGACAAACCCAATATATTTATATGTATGGCTCAAAATAAAAATCGAAATTTAAACAAACAAAATTCATATGAAAACGACCAATTAATTCATTACAAAAAAGAAAATGATTCTGAACTCTATTCATTATCAAACCAAGAAGATAATTTTAAAAAATGTTATAAATATTCTCTTTTATCATATAAATAGATTAATTATGAAAATAAAAGTTACTAATTTATTTCTAGATTACCCTTTCAAGTAAATAAGAACCTCAAAATTTCTTATAATTACAACACATCCAAACACAACTTTTTTGATATGCCCAGAAATCTTCATAAAAATAATTATCCAAGAAAAGACAATATTCTATATATAGAAACAAATCTCGATAGAAAATATTTTCATTGGGAAATTATCCATTTTCTCTTAGAAAAAAAGGAGATATTGAGGCCTAGGTTAAGATCGATACCAATAGTAATCCAAATACTAAATTTGATATTAATAATTATCAAATAATTGATAAAATTGATTAAAAGGCCTTTTTTATCTTACAATTCATCAAAATCCAGAAAACACTAAAAAAAATTTGAAAAAAAGTCTTTATTGATTGGATGGGAATGAATAAAAAAATATGTAATCATCCCATATTCAATCTGGATTTTTGGTTCTTCCCATAATTTGTACTACTTTATAATGTATATAAAATAAAACCATGGATTATACCAAGTAAATTACTTCTTTTAAATTTGAACAAAACTTTTTTCTACGATCAATAAAAACCAAAAATGAAACTTTTTTCTATGATCAAATAAAAAAATGAAGATATAGAAAACAAAATAAATATGGGTCTTGTTCTCTCAAAACATCAAAACGATCTTGAAAAAGATTATGCGGAATCAGACACAAAGAGGGGTAAAAAGAAAAAACAATACAAAAGCAACACGGAAGCAGAACTAGATTTGTTCTTGAAACGTTATTTGCTTTTTCAATTGAAATGGAACGATGATTTGAATCAAAGAATGATCAAGAATATCAAGGTGTATTGTCTCCTGCTTCGACTGATAAATCCAATCAAAATTAGTATATCATCAGTTCAAACGGAGAAATGAGTTTGGATATAATATTCATTCAGGAGAATTTAACTCTTACAAAATTGATGAAGAAGGGGATATTGATTATCGAACATATTCGGTTTTTTGTAAAAAATAATGAACAATTTATTATGTATCAAACCATAGGTATTTCATTGGTTCATAAAAGTAAACACCAAACTAATCAAAGATACCGAGACCAAAGACATATTGCTAAAAAGAATTTTGATGAATTCATTCTGCAACCTCAAACTCAAAGAATAAATATAGACAAAAATCATTTTTATTTGCTTGTTCCTGCAAATATTTTATGGTCTAGACGTCGTAGAGAATTGAGAATTTGAAGTTTTTTTAATTCTTTCAATTGGAATGGCGTCGATAGAAATTCAGTATTTTGCAACGAAACTAATGTAAAAAACTGGAGTCAAATTTTGGATGAAAGGAAACCTCTTTATAAAGAGAAAATGAATTAATTAAATTGAAGTTCTTTCTTTGGTCTAATTATCGATTAGAAGATTTAGCTTGTATGAATCGTTATTGGTTTGATACCAATAATGGTAGTCATTTCAGTATCTTAAGGATACATATGTATCTACGATTGAAAATTAATTGATAGTACTATATACCCTGTCTCGTATAGAGTATCTGAAAGCAAACAAATGCACGCATGCCTTGTATTACATCACATTCGAATCTAATTCGAGTAGACGATACTAAATCAATAAGGTATCGGTTATACCTAGAAATTAATCAACAAAATCTTCTTCATTTTAGGATTTGAGGTTTAAACTATTCGTTTTTGTGAATGAAAAAAATGTACCTACCATCTTTTTGGATTCCTAACTGAATCAAATTTTGAATTTGATTAATTTATTAGATTTGATAAAATTAGGAGTTCATAAAGAAATTAAGTCTATATATCACGTTCAAATTACTGGTATTATTATTACTAATCGATAAAATTAGATAAAATCCATATCTGTAAAATAAAGAAAGGGGAAAATCTTTTATGGTAAAAAAATTCTGTCATTTCAGTTATTTTTCAAGAAGAAAAGAGAGGATCTGTTGAATTTCAAGTATTCAATTTCACCAATAAGATATGGAGACTTACTTCACATTTAGAATTGCACAAAAAAGATTATTTATCTCACAGAGGTTTGAAGTAACTTCTGGGAAAACATCAACGACTGCTAGCTTATTTGGCAAAAAAAATAGAGTATGTTATAAAGAATTAATTAATAAGTTGGACATTCGAGAGACAAAAACTCGTTAATTTGATTAATTTGATTAATTTGAAGAGTCATTTCATTTTCACTTATATGTTTCTATTAAAGTTTGATGAACTTCTTTTTACTTTCAGCAATTCATGGAAGAATAAATCGGTAAAAAACTTATGACTGCACCAACTACAAGAAAAGACTTTATGATAGTCAATATGGGGCCTCAGCACCCATCAATGCACGGTGTTCTTTGACTCGTCGTTACTCTAGATGGTGAAGATATTGTCGACTGCGAACCAATATTAGGTTATTTACATAGAGGGATGGAGAAAGTTGCGGAAAATCGAATAATTATCCAATATTTGTCTTAGGTAACACGTTGGGATTATTTAGCTACTATGTTCACAGAAGCAATAACCATAAATGGAGCCCAACAATTAGGCAATATTCAAGTACCTAAAAGAGTTAGCTATATCAGAATCATTATGTTGGAGTTGAGTCGAATGGTCTCTCTGGGAAAAATGGACGGGTCGTACAAAATTGTACAGTCTGTAGGTCCCACCATACAAAATAAAGTTCGATGAAATTTTGCAAAATGTTTTCTCTTCGGTTCGTTCAACTTCCATACTTTCAAATACTCCACTAAACAAGTCTCAACTCATAATTATAATTCTGTATAATCTCATACATGATGAAATCGGAGAAGAAAGGTAAATGAGTCGATATGAGGTGATATTGATACTGACATAATTTGTTATGAAATGACTCAATAAATGAGATCGTGATTATGATCCACTACCAATTCGAAGAATCCTGTCGGTTGGTTGTGAGCGGCATATGAACACGTGGAGTCCCCAATAGGTCATAGCTATGTGGCGATGTTCAATAGCATGTGTCTACTAGATTGATGAAAGGTACCTTGCATTCATGCATTTCATACATTATCATTCATACAGCTTATGTGATCTTTGCCTCTCTGAATTTTCCATGTTCTGAAGTAATTTATATGTTGGACAATAATTTAGTAGTCTTAAGAGTTATTCATTAGTAGACTCCATCTTTATATGTGTTACGTGTTGTCTGTCGTTGTCGACCTATGATGCCTACGGGAGTATGTTGTGTACTCAAACTACACTTGTTGCATCTTTATTTGAATGCAGATACAGTAGCGCCTTTCACCAGTTCTCGTAGCTGACGTATGATGTTGTTGATTTGGAGATTTTAGGGTGAGCCTCGCCATTCTTCAGCAACCCTAGATCTTCCTCTCATTTTATTCATGTTCTGGTTATCTTTCCAAGACAGTACTATTTCAGACTTGTACTTATTATGTAGACGCTCTTGTATCGATTTAGACTAGGTTTTGGGAATGTAATAATTAAATAATTTCTGCATTTTTATGACTTATTATCTATGGCAAGACAACTTTTAGTAATATTTCCCTCTTTTGTGCTTTTAAGTCTTATATTGATTAATTGGGTTTGAGAATGGTTCGCCTACCGGGGTATAGTGTAGGTGCCACCATGACTCTGAAATGGGTCATGACACGTGATCACATATCCATCTTTAATTTATTGATTTATATAACTATGTCTAAGGCCAATATGTCTAGACTTCTGTTATATATATAATTGTACGCTCGGGCTAAGGTGGCCTCATTGTCACAATAGATAGAAATTAGTGACATAGGCTTAGGCCATAATGGAATATCAAAAATCAAATTTCTCAACCATTACCCTTCCTTAGAAAAAATGACAAGGCTACAAATTTTACAGTCTGTAAGACACATTTTCTTCTTAGATCCCCAAGATATCGCACCCCTACCAAAGAGGTATACCCATCCACTTATTGAGAAATAATCATCTTGATCAGTGATCCAACTTACATCCGATTACCCTTCTAGAATTGCAGGATCACCACTATAATAGATGTCATAATCTAGGATTTTCTAGAGATACTTTAGTACTCTTCTTATAGTATGCCAATTATGCTCACTTGGGTTGCAAGTGTATCTACTCAACCTACCCACTGCATACGCAATGTTGTATCTACTCAACCTACCCACTGCATACAAATTTTACAGTCTGTAAGACACATTTTCTTCTTAGATCCCCAAGATATCGCACCACTACCAAAGAGGTATACCCATCCACTTGTCGAGAAATAATCATCTTGATCAATAATCCAACTTACATCCGAATACCCTTCTAGAATTGCAGGATCACCACTATAATAGATGTCATAATCTAGAATTTTCTAGAGATACTTTAGTACTCTTCTTATATTATGCCAATTATGCTCACTTGGGTTGCAAGTGTATCTACTCAACCTACCCACTGCATACGCAATGTTGGGTCTCGTACTTGTCATAGCGTACATCAAACACCCGATCAACTTAGCATACTCAAGTGGAGTAATTGGCTTTCCACCATTTTGTTTTAATTTAAAACATGTATTATACAGTGTAGAAACAGGATTACAATCAAAATGAATGAATTTCTTTAATATTTTCTCAATATAATGGAATTATGTTAAGAAAAAACCCCACCATTATTAATATTCTTATACCGAGAATGACATCCGCTTCTCTCATATCTTTCATGGAGAACTTAGCAGATAAGAATCTTTTGGTGGTCTCGGCATGTTCTGTGTCAGTTCTAAAGATCAACATATCATCTACATACAAGCAAATGAAAACTTCTTTCCTTTTTAAATTTTGAGTAAACACTCGTCTAATTCATTGATTTTAAAGTTGTTAGATAAAATTAATTGATCAATTTTTTGTCATTTCTTAGGGGTTTGTGTTAGCTCATGCAATGATTGTACAAGTTTTAAAACTTTCTTCTCTTGTCCTTTAAGTACAAACCCCTCATATAGATTTCCTCTTCCAATTCACTATTCAAAAACTCAGTTTTGACATCCATTTGGTGAATTACTAGATTGTAAAATGGAAACTAGTGCAATAAGCACCTTTATCGTGGTTATTCTAGCTATGAGAGGATACATATAAAAGTAGTCAACACCATATTTTTGGGTAAAATTCCTAACTGTAAAGTGATCCTTGTATTTATCCACGGTGGCTTCTACTTTTTACTTCTTCTTGAACAATCATTTACCATCTACAGGTTTGCAACCGGGTGGAAAGTC
The DNA here is from genome assembly GCA_034509755.1 of Anisodus tanguticus. Lineage (NCBI taxonomy): Eukaryota > Viridiplantae > Streptophyta > Magnoliopsida > Solanales > Solanaceae > Anisodus > Anisodus tanguticus. The sequence goes on from CM067542.1 coordinate 25,772,748, forward strand.
TGTTAGGATCTAAGTATTATTTTTCATAATGGAATCTATCTCATCTTGGATAGCCTCCTTCCATAACGGCTCATCCGGAGATTGCATGACCTCACTAAACATAGTAGGATCATTTTTTATATTGTAACAATAAGGAATTTCATTTTCAATTTTATCAGTTGAATCTTCTACTAAATAGATGTAGAAGTCATATCCGTATGTCTTTTCTTTTCTAATAGTCTTACTCCTTACTTCAAACAATGTCATCTTGATTTCCATTATCTTGAGAGATTGATGATTGTGAAGTACAAGAATTTGAATCACTTGGAATAATATCTTTTGGACTAGAAATTGATACAAAGCGAGTTTCATAAAAATTGCATCTCTTGATTCAAGGACGTATTAATCGAGTACGAATATTTTGTTCGATGACCACAAATCTATATGCTTTTCTATTTTCAGCATATCCTATAAAGATGCATTCAATTTCTCTCACTTAACTTTTTCCTTTTAGGTTCGGGAGTTTAATTATAGCCCTGCATCCCCAAACTTTGAGATGACTTAAATTTAGTTGTCTTTTGTTTCAAATTTCATATAGGGTTATTGAATTTCTTTTATTAAAAAACCTATTAAGAATATAATAATATGTTAACATGGCTTCACCCCAATAATCGTGACTTAGGTCTGAGATAGACAATAAAGAACTAGTCATTTCCGTTAAGACCTAATTTTTCCATTCGACTACACCATTTTTTGCGGTATTTTTGGTGCCGTCACTTGATTCACAATATCAGCTCTTTGAAAAAATATGGGATTATAATATGCTCATCCCATGTCGATCCTTATACACTTAACAAAATATTGACATTGCAATTCAACCTCAGTCTTGTAAATTTTAATTTTTTCTTGTGCTTCATCTTTAGAATTTAAAAGATAAACATTGCAAAATCTAGCAATGAACGTAATAACATATTTCTTTCCTCCAATTGTAGGAGTACTATGAAAGCATTTAAGTCACTATGAATTAATTCAAGCAACTTAGTACTTCTCTTAACACTTAAAAATGATTTCCTTGTGATCTTTGTTAACATACAAGTTTTACATTTTTCACTATCCACAGTCATTATCAGTATCAAGCCACATTTAGACATATCCATTATTCTATGAAAATTAACATGTCCTAAACGTGAACGCTATAATGAAAAATTAAATTCAAGCATGTGACAGAAACTTCGTCCTTTAATGAACGCAAAATGATCTAATAACAAATTTCAAAATATTCTAGCAACTTTCAAGTATAAATATCCATCAAAATAAAAAAAATCTTTTATATAGCATCCCACAACGTGAAAGTAAAATTCGTGTGATATTCATGCAACATAGTTATACTATGATAATTTTCTTTGACGCGGAATAACAAATTTATAATAATCATATCAAATATGTTATTCCTAAACTTATTCAGAATGCATTTATGATCATCATTAGTGAGTCATTTACCCTAATATTTATGAAATTAAATTTCAAAAAAATTATAAAAGATAGAAATTCATAAATAAATAATGAGTGAAGTTAAGAAAATAGAATCTGATGTTCGACGCTTTCTTCTTGATACACTAATTGATTTTGATTGATCCCTTTTGATCGTAGAAAAGTCAAATTTTGCTTTTACCTTTAGAATTTCAAAGCACACGCGCCTTTACATCATGCCTTTTACTGCTACGCTCTTACAAATCTTGGATTGATAAAGATATTTCCTTGATGTGCCAAATATTGGTGGTAAAGTTCATCAATCAAAAGGATATGATTTTTCTTTTGTCATCCCAGTAGAAAGATCACAAATGAAAAAGAGAGCGAAACCATCAAATATGCAACCAAATTTTCTTTTCATGTTATAGCGTTAGTGGAACAAAAATTCCACTTTATTTGAAATCGTTCGATTTGATGTATACATACATGTCTAATGAAGTAACAGAGGACCTTTGGCAACAAATTATGGCATCACTTTGCTTAGGCAATCGTTGCAAAGCCTACAACTGTTCTTCACCGACTATAGCAATCTTAGCTCTTTAAAAGAGCGCGAACGCGTAAAATTTCAAGCGATCAAGTGAATGTCTCAAATAATTCTCTTTGATTGTTAAAAATTATGTGTTCGTGGTGAAAATTTTGGATATGCTTCAAGATGTATACCTTACTTGGATCACTTTTCAAAGAGAATTATTTGTTCCTTACAAATACTCTCTCAGAATAGAATAAAGCAAAGCCAAGAAATAATGAAACAAGTCTCTGAATAAACAAAAATTAATGTTGCAGTCACTAAACTTATGCAGTTTTTCTTAAGAAAGAATGTTGGTACTTAAAATAATTCTTAGAATAGAATATCTCAGGATATTCTTATATTTATAGAGGATGTTTTTAACCTTGAACCTGAAATGACGCAACCTTTGGAGAAGAGATATTTTAGAAAAAAATGTACTCTTTCAGAAAGAAAATTATTTTTTCCATTTTGCAGAAAACGGTAAGATTGTGATAATCTCCCTTGGGGAGTCTTTCTCATTAATACAAATAGGTATAATGTACAATGTGGGATCATATTACAATAAGGATCTTGAATCTACCATAATTATACATCACTAATTACTACACAATATATGAAATATATTCTAATTATGGTATAATTATATATACACGTTAATACACCCATCAGTCTGAGCGGGAGGAGATCGGACGCTAAGACTGGATCTGAAGCCTAGGAAGAGCTGTCTAGGAATGCCTTTTGTGAATATATTCGCATACTGATATGAATAAGGCACATGCATCACCTTGACATGACCAAGGGCAACTTTTTCACGAACAAAGTGTATATCCATCTCAATGTGCTTGGTTCGCTGATGCTGAACCGGGTTATGAGATAAATACATGACGGATATGTTATCGCGGTAAACCAAAGACGCCTTGCGCAAGGGACATTGCAGCTCCAAAAGAAGATTTCATAGCCAACAGATCTCAGCAACAACATTAGCAACATCTCTATACTATGCTTCTGCACTCGAACGGGATAGGGTGGTCTGCCTCTTGGCAGACCAAGAAATGAGATTATCCCCTAAGAACACACAGTAGCGGAGGTAGAGCGTCACGTATCCGGACAGCCTGCCCAATCAGCATCTGTATATGATAACAACCTGGTTAGTGCTGAGGGGTATAGATGTAATCCATAATCAAGTGTGTCCTAAACATATCGAATGATACGTTTAAGGGCAGTAAAATGAGGCTCCATGGGGGCATGCATAAATAAGCATACCTGCTGAACAACATAAGCGATGTCAGGTCTGGTGAAAGTAAGATATTGAAGTGCAGCTACAAGACTCTTGTAAAGAGTGGGATCGGACACTGGGTTACCATCAACAGCACTAATCTTTGATTTAGAGTCAACCGGTGTGGACATGATCTTGTAGTTTGCCATTTTATCTATGTACACTATCTCCTCTGCATACTTGCACTGACATAAAAACATAGTATCTGCCGAACGGGTCACTAATATCCCTAAAAAATAGCTCAACTTCCCCAAGTCAGTCATAGCAAATTCGATTTTAAGTAGTGCAATAATATCATTTTTCAACACAACAGAGGAGGCAGTAAGCACAATTTCATCCACATATAACAATAAATAAGCAATGCTACTACCTCGATGAAAAGTAAAGAGAGACTTATCACACTTACTGCATACGAACCCAATCTGCATAATATACCGTGCAGACCACGTTCGAGGGGCCTGTTTCAAATCATAGAGTGACTTACAAAGACGACATACATACTGAGGGGCTGCTGGATGGATAAAATCAGGCAGTTGGTGCATATAAATAGTTTCTTTCAGATCACCATGTAGAAACGCATTCTTCACATCAAGCTGATGAATAGGCCAATGCTTACCCATAGAAATACTTAGAACTGTGCGACTGGTAGCCGGTTTCACAACCAGACTGAACATCTCACCACAATCAATGCCCTCATGTTGATTAGTGTCATTAGCCACAAGTCTAGCCTTATACATTTCTAAGTCACCAATGTCTCTGTATTTGTGATGAAAAAGCCACATGCATCGGATCACATTCACCCCCTCCGATCAAGGAACCAAATCCCAAGTGTGTTGTTTAGTTAAAGCATTAAAATCCTCACACATGGTCGCATTCCAATTTGGGTCTAGTTTGGTTAATTTTGGGTTTTTGGGAATTGAGGATATAGTTTGTGTGGAAAGGTTAAATTTAACTTTAGGTTTAAAAATCTCATGTTGGGCACGTGTTTCCATACGGTACAAGGGGCAGTTTGGGTATTTATGCTAGTTTTTGGGTCCGGGGTATGGGATTGGGTCTGGGTCTGGGTCTGGGTACGGGTTTGGTGTGTCGATGTGGTGACTGAGTAAGGCTGCGGGTTGGGAAGTTTCTGGGTTCGACGATGATTTGTGTGAAGGCATCGATTTGTGCAGATCGAGATGGGGTGAGATAGAGGATGTGGGGTATGATGTCGGTGGGGGGTTGGGATTGATGGGTTGGGTCGGTGTTTTGATCGTGGTGGTACGGTGTGGGTTTCCAGTGGCTCGAGGGTTGCGAGGTTGCCTTTGGATGGTGTTGGTGACACAGTGATAGGGACAGTGACCGATGGTGAAATCGAGACGGTGGGCCTATTGTCGATGGTGGAAAATGGCGGCATTGGTGACTGAGAACGGGACGGTGATGGAGACGCAGAGATGTGGTCAGTGGTGATGGTTGTAGGTGGCATAACCGAAGAGAGGCGGTCGGCGGTATCGATAGTGGGCGACAGAGATGGATTTTGGGTGGTGGACTGACACAGTTCGCTGAGGATGACGGGAGAAATGTCGGACTCGTCAAGAAAAATTATAGTCCATTTTTCAAAATTTTTGAATGTCCGAGAAAGGGAATGTGGTTTCGTCAAACGTGACGTGAATCTGACGGGTAGACACGTCATAGCACAGATAGCCCCTATGATTGGACGGAAACCCTAAGAAGATACACGAAGTGGTCCGGGGTGCCAATTTATGAGGAACGGTGGAGGCCATATTAGGATAGCATAGGCAACCAAAAATCCGAAGATGATCATAGGAGGGGATTCGTCGATATAATATTTCGGTTGGGGTCATGTTGTGAAGAGTGCTAGTAGGTAAACTATTAAGGACGTATTCTACCATTTTGATTGTATAAACCCAGAACGGGGAGGTAATGAGGCATGAAATAGGAGGGTACAAACCATGTTATTTATGGTGCGGATGATTCGTTCTACTTTGCCATTTTGAGGTGAGGTGTGGGGACAGGAGAATCGGAAAACCATGCCATTATTTCTACAGAATCGGTGAAACTGCGAATTATTGAATTCACGATCATTATCACACTGAAAAGATTTTATTGCTTTCGCAAACTGTATTTTAATAAAAGTACGAAACTCGAGAAATTTGGCAAACACCTCAGATTTAAATTTGAGTGGGTAGACCCAAATATAATGAGAAAATCATCTAATAAGACAAGATAATATTTATGACCGAGTGAACTAGAGATAGAGATGTCTATAAATCAGCATGAATAATATCAAAATAAAAAAACGTAACACTTGAAGATGATTTAAAAGGTAGACGAATATGTTTGCCTAACGAGCAAGAAACACAGTGATGGGCAAGTTTTCCATTATTACATTTAATAAAATTATTACCTCTAAGAAAATTAAAAACTGGGGCTCCTGGGTGGCCAAGCCTATTGTGCCAAGTTGACGGAGAGATAGCAGCGAGAGATATGGGAGAGCATGAGCTGGCAGCGGAGGTGGATGGGAATGGGTAGAGATCCCCCGTGCTATTGCATCTCGTAAGATGTGTCCATGTACGAAGATCCTTCACAGTAAAACCAAAAGGGTCAAAGTCAATAGAGACGGAATTATTGCGAGTAAATTTGCAGACAGAAATTAAGTTCTTAATGATGTTTGGGGCATACAGGACATTATTAAGGGAAAAGGGTGGATGAGGCGGTGGTGTGTAGGTGGTACCATAACCCTGGATTAGAATGCGATGGTAATTTCCAACAGTAATGTATTGAGAATGCTTTAAACGACACAGTTTGGGAATATTACCTGCAGAGTGGGTGAGGTGAGATGTGGCGCCCGAGTTTATGTACCAATTTTCATCGGGCTGCTGCATGTTCAAACTACTAAAAGCCTGGCCCAAGTCAGTCGGGGCCAGACCAGAGGAAGGCTGCGGGTACTGGGTCTGTATGAAGTGAGCTTGGTGTGGCTGATAGTTAGTTGACTGAGCTGCTGGAGCGGGGCCCAATGATCACTCATGTGGGTAAGGGAATTGGGTCGATACATGGGCAGGATAAGAGGCCCAGTTCCCGTTCTGATATTGGGCAACTGGGCGGTCCAATGCGTATAAGGACAGGGCTGCTGCGGTTATGGATTCTGTTGCTGGCCGCGGTCCCCTTTTCCACTCCCTTTTCCACCTCTTCCACCGCCTCGACCTTTGTTGCCCCTGCCGCAGCGATTCTGTCGCGGCTGATTATTCTCCGGTGGAGGCGAGCCGGCGGTGATGTTATTTTGGGGAAACATTTCGACTGCTAACACATTTTAATTGTGCTCGTCCTGCTTTGCACGTCGGGTTTCTTCTAGCAATAATTGTGAGCGAGCCTTGTTGAAACTGGGTAACGGATCAGCCTGATGTATCATGGTGGCTAAATTGTCATACTCACCTTTTGGCATGCCTGCAACTAATTGTAGGACTATCTTTGTTTTGGAAACAGGTGTGTCAACGTTGGATAGTTGATCCGGCACTAGTTTCAACTGTTTGCAATAATCAGACATGTTAGAGAAATTTTCAAGGCATGTATTATTGAATTGTTCTTCTAAATACACAGCACAAGTGTGCTTGTAATCTTGAAAAAATTCCTCTAACCGAATCCATAAATCACGGGCCAAGGCGTCGGATTTCATTATATTAAGGAGCAAGTCTTGAGAAATAGTGTCATATATCCATTGTTTGACAACGGCGTCTAGACGACGCCATGTTGAGTCATCAACCTCAGGGGGGAGAGGGAAGGAGTCATCGATATGGTCAAGCATGTTATAGACACATGCATGAATACGAAAAAGTTCAACCCATGGAGAGTACTGACCGTTTTCTTGATCAAGAATTATGGGAAGGCAGTTCTTGATGTTGGTGACGGTGAGGGCTGGATGAACATAGGGTGAACAGAGGCTCTGATACCATGTAAGATTATAATAATCTCCCTTGGGGAGTCTTTCTCATTAATACAAATATATATATAGTGTACAATGTGAAATTCTATTACAATAAGGATTCTGAATTTACCATAATTATACATCACTAATTACTACACAATATATGAAATATATTCTAATTATGGTATAATTATCTATACACGTTAATAAAAACAAAAGTACTTTTTTTCTTTTAGCCTATTCCTTTTATTTTTTCTTCAAAATTCCTAACTTATCTAACTTAGGAAGAAGAGAGGATAAAAGGAAGCTTAATTGTGAATTGTGATGTCTATATCTAACTTGCTAATCAAATGACCACCAGATAAACAACGCGACTATGTAAGAAAATTTGAAACAATGCACCTTGTGCAACGATCTAAATAGTGTTACACTATGTTTGGATGGTCGTTACCCATAGTTTCATAATGTATTGTATTGTATTGTATTAATGAATACAATGTTTGAATAGATTGTATTATTTTTTGTGCTTTAATAATTTTTTTAATTTGATTTGATTGTATGATATTGTATAATAACATGTAAGTTTACTAAAATACATTTAGCCCTTAATTACATACTAGTTTATATGTATTAATAAAATTAAGGTAAACAACAAAATATAAACTTTAAAATATAAGTAGGTGATGGGTGGGGTGGGGGTGGGGGAGTGGGTGGTAGGGTGGGTGGGTTTGGGTGGGTGGGTGGGGTATATAATCGATAAATAAAATATTTAACCACACAAAAATCATCAAATTCGTGATTTAAAAAATTGGACTTTTTCATTATTATATTACCACAGAATTACAACGAATTTACAAAACGATACAACATAATTTCAAGAACAATAAAAACAAACATGATTTTATAGAAAACAATACAATAATGAACCACGGGCACCAACCATTCAAACATGGGGTTAGGGTTAGCTGTGAAGTTCAATTTGGGGAGGGGAAATAAGCCTTGGGCGGATTGTAGTAGAGGACACGTGTTCGCAAATAGGGTCTTCAACAAGTGGACGACTAGACCGTAGCTTTCATTAAACCATTTAAAGGACGAGATTGATTCATTAAAGAGTGATCCAACAGTGGAGATTTAACCCAATTCAATATATAGGTTGCTATGCTAACTAACCCGTCTATCTCCCTCTTCTCCCTTTCTCTTCACCCTAATTCTTCTCTCAAACCTCCATTACAGGTTATCTGTCACGTCCCCTATCGGGGAACGCGTAGGCATCTACCCCTTTCCCACCTGGTAGGCAAACACGTCCCTTAATCACAGCTCAATCAAAAATAAAGTAAACCCAACCATCAAGCATGCATAATAAGTCTAGGATAGATAAGAAAATAATGCGGAAGTAATACAACAATCCCAAGGAATCTGGTCTAACCATAAGGTAAGTCGTAACCTACCTAGTAACCAAGTGGAAGTGGGAGAAGATCGTCATGGATTTCATTGTGGGTCTTCCGAAGACCTTGGGTAAGTTTGATTCAGTTTGAGTTATTGTGGATAGGCTGACCAAGTCTGCGCACTTCATTCCAGTTCAGGTTACCTATAATGCGAGAAAGTTGGCCAGGGTTTACATCCGTGAGATTGTGTGATTGCACGTGGTTCCTATTTCTATCATCTACGATCGAGATCCTCAGTTTACTTCCCATTTCCGACGGACGTTGCAGGCAAAGTTGGGTACTCAGTTGGATCTTAGTACCGCTTTTCATCCCAAAACTGATGGACAGTCCGAGAGAACTATACATGTGCTTAAGGATATGTTGAGAGCATGTCATTGATTTTGATGGTCATTAGGACCAGTTCTTACCCTTGGCAAAATTCGCGTACAACAATAACTACCATTCCAGCATTGATATGGAGTCGTTCAAGGCTTTTATATGGCAAAAGGTGTCGTTCTCCTATTGGATGGTTTGATGCTTTTGAGATTCGACCGTAGGGTACAGATTTGTTGAGGGAGTCTTTAGACAAGTGAAGTTTATTCTGAAAAGCTTCTGGCATCTCAGAGTCTGTAAAAGATGTATGCGAACCGGAAAGTTAGAGATCTAAAGTATATATAAAGTGAGCAGGTTCTTGTGAAGATATCGCCTATGAAAGGTGATCCGATTTGGGACGTGACATTATCACCATTGGAGCTTAGAGCTTTCGTACTGCTACTCTTTCGCTGTACAATTCAGTAGCTTGTAATAGTCGTTGAATGTTGATGTTCAATTGAGCTATTAAAATCTCTAATTTTGCTCGAGTTCCTACACTTTGAAACAGCCTCTTGTATAAATGTAAGATAAGGTTGCATATAATAAACTCCTATGATCCGACCCTTCCCCGGACCTCGCACATAACGGGAGATTAGTGCACCGGGTTGTCCTACATTACACTTTGAGTACAAAAAAGTCTGCATCCAACTAAGTCTTTGACCAGACAATGGAAGAGCTTTTCTACTACCACTAGGTCTGCAACTATTAAAACGATAAATTACAACAGAAATTTCAATCAGATGAGCTCTCGAAATAAGGTACATGTTCAAATACTTCTCTATCTTTGACATAATCAGTGGCAAAATTTTGTTTTGTTCAAATGACAGCATCTTGAAAAGACTCAAACGTAAAACCTCCAACTCAAAGAGGAAAAGAGAATTTTTCTTTCTTCCATACGATAGTTGTTCCCTTGTAGAGACAACTGCTAAGGGTAGTGAACTAATTTGCCAATTTCCCAGAACTAGTGAGCAAAAAGCATGCCTATCATTCAACACTCCAGCTATAAAAATTGCAAACATCATCCTCTGTACAAGAGCAGTAAATTCAACGTGCACAGAACAATTAAGAGAGCCCCTCACGACTGATTTACCTACAGTAGCATAAGGGGGCAAAACAGAATAAACAGATTCGCCCTCCTAATCTGCAATAATCCCACTAAACTATCATACAGACAATCACAACTCACTGTTGCTTCTAAGTAAAAATATCCCTCACTAACACCCTCTAGACTGCACAATACTATCCCAAACCTCAAAACCATCAATTCTCTGGCTTTCTGATATGATTGATTCAGAAAGATCAGATTCAACTCCCTGAGACTTCTTTAGTTTTGCCACGAGAACCCACATATTTGCCAGTTCGTTTTCAAGATAGGCTTCTCTTTGTTTGGATTCTTCAACCTTGCTCTGTAATTCAGCCTCTCTCTGATCCCTTTCTACAAGAGCAGCTTCATATGAAAGATCCCTTTCACGGCTCAAAGCCAGTTCTCTTTTCATATCTGCACTCAACACATTTTGCTCATTTCGTCTCGGATGAGCATCTCTTCTTCCATTTCGCATGGCAACACTTGGCTTACGTTGGGTAGAGGAACACTTCTGGGGGGCTATCTCAGCAGCTAATTTCTCATTATGATTCATTAGCTTTGCAACTTCTTCAGAAAGTGCCTTTAATTCAACAGCTGCTGCAGACGCTAGCCCTTTGGCATATGTACTCTCTTCTGCCAATTTCTGATTCCGGAGTTCCAGCTGCTCCTTCGCCTCAACCAGTTCCGCTACTTTCTTGTGGAGTTCTTCAATCTCTCTTGCCTAACAGGAGCAAAAATTTAGTTGACATGTTGTGGATGAGGACAGCCAATTAATTAACTCCAACTTAATATGTACTGGGTTCTTGTTGGTACCTTAGGTATTTTGAACATTTTGTGCGCAATACAAACATGTATGCAACATAAACATGTAATCGTCTCCAAGTGCCATAATGGGACAATGCCCCACCAAAGAAGTGTTCATGACTTTTGTTTTTTTCTTTAAGAAAAATTAAGTTTATGTTATTTCGTACTAAGGCTGGCCAGTGGACCGGGACGACCCGACCCCGGCCCGACCCCGCCCCGGTCCCGCCCCGACCCCGCTCTAAAAAAAAAAAAAAAAAAAATTTAACGGGGGCGGGACTCGAACTCGGGACGGGACGATGTCTCGTCCCGCCAGACCCGAGCCCGCCCCAGGCCCGCCGGCCCCGAGCCCGCCCCGAGCCCGTCCCGACCCCGACCCTTAAACCCCTTTGCAAAAATGGCCGTTGCACCAACGGCCATTTTAGATTATGGCCGTTGGCCAACGGCCATTTTAGGCCCCCCCCTCCCCCAAACCCCCCTACCCCTTAATATTTATTTTTAACCCATAAGTTATTATATTTACACTTTAACCCAATTTTTCAACTATAAATAACTCATTTTCTCTTCATCTTTCTCACAAATCTTCCTACAATCTCTCTAATTTCTCAATATATCTCTCTACATTGTTTGCTAAATATTCAATTTTATTAATTCATTTGGGAATTGGGAGTGAAGTTGGCAACTAGCTTGAGGATCTTCCATCGAGCAAAGTTTCAATTTTCAACCTCTCGATTACACGTCGACGTTACGTCGGCGTTTGGTACATTCGTTCCTTCATTAAATTATTATTGTCGTTTATTTTATTTAGCGCACTTAATTTTATTGTCTTTAATTATTTATTATCATAATTAAAATGGAAGGATTAAAAGGTATGTTTAAGGGTAAGGGTAAGGGTGCTTCTTCTAGTAGAGGCAACCGGGGCAAGGGTACTTCTTCTAGTCATCTTATTCCTACACGGGATGATTTTGTTGATACTCAACATTTTCCTACAATACCATTAGATTTAGACGAGGAGTTATTTTCGGAACTCAAGAAGACTTTAATTTAGACGATGATCTAGACGATACACCCACTAATATTGATGACAACACGCCCACTAGTGCACCTTCAACCGAAATACCTCCTATTCCCCCTAGTATGAGACGAGGTCCAAAGAAACGACCATTAAAATCGGATGCATGGACATTTTTTGATAGGGACGTAGAGAATCAAGTAGCCATATGTAAAATTTGTAAAAATGTTTTACAATTTAAAACGGAAAAGATCACGGTGGGACGGGGGTTTAATTAGACACGTAGTAAGTGCTCATCCGGACTAGGTATGCCCAATACCAGGCTTCAAAACCGGGTGCGCAAACGGCCGCTCCATCGGGACAAGGTTCACATACCGACATCGTCCGGGACCAAGTATGTGGTCAAATTAACCCTATGACGGGGGGAATTGTAGGCTCTAAATACAACAAACATAGAGATAGGGAAGCAATATCAAAATTAGTTCTTGTGGAGGGTTTGCCTTTTTCATTTCCTTCATCTCCCGGTTTTATTCATTACATTAGAGATATATATAATCCTCGCTTTTAACGGTTTTCCTAGGTCAAGCGTTAAGAGAGATGTATTTAAATTTGCGCATGAATATCAACAATATTTACGTTTTTCATTATATCATTTTAATGGCAAAGTATCTATCACGTACGATATAGGTCGTAGTACTAACGGCCATGATTATTTAATCGTAACTTGTCATTGGATAGATTATAAATGGTCTATGCAAAAACGTATTTTAGCGTATAGATATATAGATGATAGGCACACCGGTACTTTTATTGCGAGAAAATATTTATCAAGTGTGCGATTATTACGGAATTACCGATAAAATTATGACTATTACATTAGATAACGCTTCTAATAACAATTACGCAATTACAATGTTAAAAAATAGTTTAGCTCCATCTTTTCCGGACCATTTTCATATAAAATGCGCGTGCCATATATATAACTTAATTGTAAAGGACGGTCTATCACTTTTTGAAGACATTCTTAGTAAAATACAATTTGCTATAAACTTTATTTTTAAAAGTAATAAAGTACAACGTAGAAAAGAATATAAAAAAACTTGTCACGATTGTGGACTACCTTATAGAAGAATTCCACAAGAAGTATCGACTAGGTGGAATTCTTTATACGAGCAACTACTTGTTGCTTATGACTATAAATTACCTATAACTTTATTTTTTAACTCTCATAATAAAAACCCAAATTTGATATGATTTTAGATAGTGATTGGGTAAAAATTTCCGAACTTATTGTATTTTTAGAGAAATTTTTTCAAGCAACAAAAGAATTTTCCGGTATATATTATCCTACTATTTCAACTATGTTATTTTATATAACTCTAATATTTTTATTACTTAGTGAATATATGGAAAAACCAACTTATAAGGCAAACTATTAAAAAAATGTTTGTCAAAATAAAAAAATATTTTATTCCTATTCCTTCTATTTATATTATTGGTTTCGTATTAAATCCTACTATTAAAATAGACGGTACTAAATCACTAATTGAAACTATTTACGATTGTATAGAAGTACTACCACCTCCAAGTCCCAAAAATCTAAATCACCCACCACCTATTGAACAAACTAAAGAAGAAGTGTTGAATAGCGTAGAACACCAATGCAAAAATATATATACATTTTATCAACAAGAAAATGCTAGTAACGTACCGGCTACCATACCATCTTCTTCATCTTCAACACAACCTCACAAAAGACATCGTCGTTTCGGTATTTGGTATTGAAAGCCTCGAAATAGAATGTGCGGCCGTACCTCTACTAACCAAATTAGCGAGTTGGATATTTTTATTTTGCAGGGGTTCTGCATCGTATCAAGAAGTTATCAATGAAGATGGACAAGAAGACTTGTCGAAATCTTGGAGGGGGAATGAGAAGACCTTTCCGATACTTTCATTGATGGCTCGAGATGTTTTGAACATTCAAGCGTCATCAACCGCGTCGGAAAGCGCTTTTTCTCAGCAGATATCAAATAGGAGACCACAGAGACACTCATTGGCGGAGACGACTTGGAAATTGCGTATTATTCGAGATTGGATACGAGCGGAGCGGAGAAGGTGCGGTCAACCGGAGATCAACGAAGAAGATGATGAAAACTACAACGAAATCTTAACCGAAGGTAGTGGAAGCGACGTGGATCAATTTGACCAACAAATACCTATTCCAACCGAAGAACCACATGAAATCATCAAGCAATTAGAATGATTTTTTTGAAAATGTAATTTTTTTAATTGCAATTTTATTATGTAATTTGCAACTTTTGGACAACACCATAAAGTTGCAATTTAGATTTTAGACAATTGTATTTGTATTACAAAAAAATCATATGTCTATTAAATAATATAAGAGGCACAAAAAAACGACCTTGGGATGTTTTTATTACACTATCTTGTTTTGTTTATTGAGTTTTTTTATACATATGTTATTTAAAAAAAAAAAAAAAAAAAAGGAAAACCCGACCCCGCCCCGCCCCGAGCCCGACCCGAGCCCGCCCGCCCCGATACCGACGGATCGGGATCGGACGGACCGGAGCAGTCCCGCCCAATCCCGACCCCGCTAGGCCCGCTAGTCCCGATCCCGACCCCCCCGCTCGTCCCGCCCCGACCCCGACCCCGCCGGACCCGGCCCGCCGGACCCGAGCCCGGCCCACCGGCCACCCCTATTTCGTACCATACAATTATTTTCTGTGTAATCTTTTATCGACGAGGTAATGAGAAGAATTATAGAACGTATTGCTACCTATGCCTATATCATGGATAAAAGGAAATTTTATTGATAAGACCTTTTCAATTGTAGCCAATATTTTTATTATGAATAATTCCGACAACTTCATAAAAGAGGCAGTTCCGGCGAACGAATAAACATTGAGACCTCTTTCCGGACAACACATAAGTTCCTTCTATTTTATATTACCTAGAAAAAGGGGCTCAAACTGCTGAATTTTTAAGTAACTTCATCCTAATCAACCAAATTTTAACTAAGGAAATACGAAAAAGGGGTAGTGATTTGAATATAACTTTGTATGATTTTTCTCTTCTGTTCTTTGTATTTCTTCTCTTTCCTTTTCTATTTATACATCATTGCTTCCATTAAATTGTGTTCTATAACAACAAAACAACAATATACCTAGTATATTCCCACAAGTGGAGTCGGAGAGGGTAGGGTGTACCCAGTCCTTACCCCTACCTTTGTTGGGTAGAGAGGTTGTTTCCAATTGACCCTCGATAATTGGGGGGGGGGGGGGGGGGGGGGGGGGGGGTTTCATTGGAACTCTACTAAAACTAAAAGAGAAATCAAGTTTGTTCACTTACCTTTACTGAATCCACGCTCTCTTTCTCCTTGACTTGCATGCAAGAAGGATAGGTGCAAAAAGGCGAGGCAATCCATTATGGATTACACAAATCTAGTAAATTGTAGTTTTGTTTTCCACTTATTCTTTACTAATTCTCCCCTCTATTCTTTTTTGTATCTATTTATTTGGATTAGATTTATTGTGCCATTCCAACACAAGTCCTTTTTTAAAAGTTATATTGTTGTTTTCAATTGAAATTGCTATTTTGTTTTCAACATTCAATGTTTATATTGATAACAAGTATCGAACAAATAATATTTAACTGTGATAAATGAAGTGGATCTATTTAGTTTTAGTTTATGTTTTAAATTAACTAGACAATGTAGTTGTATCCCTTTAGATTTCTTCCTTAAATGGTTTTTTGTTGTCTGGTTTAATCTCTTTATTTCTTTTTCTTCGGATTGGATCTACACAACTTTTTCGATATTTTCTTCAGGTTACTAACTCAACAGTAAAGTACTCGGCTTTTAAGTGTGGCATATGGACAAAGTTAAGGATTCGTCCATACTTTCGGTAAAGTTTGGAAGACTACGACTGATCCTCCAAGGGAATGAATGATAAAAATAGCATGTTGTATCAACATAACTTAATGGAAAGTTCTGAGAATATTTCATTGTTCCTAGATGGGTATAAAACCATGTTAGAATTCTTTGAACGGAACAAAATAAACTTGGATTAAATAAATAAATGGATAGAGTTGTGACTTCAATTAAAATGCATTCACTTACAACAAGAAACAACCACCACTCTTTGGTGCAGCACTTGCATTTTGGTGTATTCTTCTTTCCTTGGTCTTTCGTTCCGTCATATTCCTAATAACTTATCCAATTACAACGTATTAACCGTTAATGCACCTTTCTTTTATCAAATCTCAGGGACATGGTCTAATCATGAGGGTAGTATTTTATCACGGTGTCGGATCCTAAGTTTTTATGGATTCCTTCTTTGTTACCGGGGTCGACCCCTAAGCCATAATGTCTCAAAACGAGGAGGCCATAGAGAAAGTTTTTTTATTCCTTTGTTTCGAACTTCGTGAAGAACTCATAGGGAAAGAAAAAGCAACGAGTTTTTAAAAAAAAAATTAATGATTTTCTGATTTAATTAAACGTTAAAAATTTATTAGTGCCGGTTGTGGGAAGGGTTTCATGTCCCATGAGTGGATTTTCAATTTTTTTTAATGAATCCTAACAATTACCATTTTCTACTATGGAGATGTGTGTATAGAAGAAACAGGTACTGCAGATAAAGAAACTTCTTTCCAAAGTCAAAAGAGTGATTAGGTTGAAAAAGTAAAGTAATCTTCACCAAATTATGCATCTAATGGATAACTTTCAATTTGGGTAAATTTTATGTATGAAGAACTGCGGTAATCTTTTGTTCAAAGTGAATCAGAATCTTTTATCAAACTGTTTTTTGGTAAGTATTTCTTTTTATTTATAAATGGTTAGTATCTCTTCTTTTTTTATTTTTAAGAGGAACAGTGGTAAGCATTTTCTTTTTTGGAGAATGAAGAGTGGTAAGCATCTCTTTTCTCACTGTATTGTGTAAGATTGGTGTTCATTTATTACCATGGCCCACTAAAAAAGGGCACATGTTAAAGTATCTCTCTCACACACACAAAAACACGAGAACATTGAGAACACACTTAAAAGTTTCAATGAAGACTGTTGTTCCTACATTCTCATTGAAAGTACAGACGCGGGTGACAAAACAACAACCAAATGTTGCATGAAATCACAGCGATGGAGGAGCCCTACCTCTATACTAAGTTACAGACTTGAAGATTTGAAAAGCAAGCTTCCCAAAGTTATGAACGGAAACTCAGTGATCTAAGCTTTCCAGATCACGTCGCTCTTTTTAGGATTACACATTAAAACTGTAGGTTATTGAAAGAAGCATTTCCTGAAGACAACTTGAGGGATCTAAATCTGATCCTAATACAATCCATCCCTCTAATTTCAGAGAATCTCTACTTCGGATCTTGCCTGAAAATGAAATGTTCCAAACCAACCAGATAATCTCTACTTCTAATCTTGTCTGAAAAATCAATGGTATAAACCAAATAGTGGAACACTTATTCAAAACATTGAAAAGAACACTTTTACCTACAAAGTAATGAAGCTCCATCTTAAGTAGAGAATGCCATAACATAATCATCAACTAGAGCGGTTAGTTCGCATTACTATTAAAAATGAGAGACTTATTGAATATGAATAAATCAAAGAATAAGCCATTTCGAAGGGTATATGATTGTGGCTGAACGCTGGAAACTGGGTATAGGCAGCCCCTTTTACTCGGAAAAGAAAACAGCTTAGCCTCAGAGATTAGGTATTGCAAGTAGAAAAAGATTAACATACCAAAAATTACATACATGTACACTTGCATGTAACAACAAAAATACACCCAGTGTAATCCCACAAGTGGAGTCTAGGGAGGGTACGATGTACGCAGACCTTACCCCCACCTTTGTGGGGTAGAGAGGTCATTTTCAATAAGACCCCGGCTCAAAAGAAGTGTACTCAAAGAAGGATAGACAGGAAAATAACGACATCAAAATAGCAAGATAAACAAAGCAAATGAGGTATTATGCGTATTTAATGGGGGATGTTGCATCAAAAAGAAATATGATTGTCAGGTTGCGTATTTAGCGGTAGGTGGCAAACCGCAATAAGAAAGCCTAAAGACATTTACAAAAGATTTTCTAGATGTGGAGAAACAATTTGCAAATCAAAATGGGAACAAAATGTAAAATGTTGAGAGAATATGACCTTAAGCTTGGGGCTGATTTTATCCCTGTAGTAAGATTCTGTTTGTTTCATCTTTCTCATTCTAGCAAATCATTTTCTTTTGTGTTGCAACAAATATATATCCCCAAGGTATATGAGTCAAGTGGCCAACAAGACAGAGGGTGATATGCAAGAGTTTCTACTCAACAGAGAAAAACAGATAGGAACCTGGGCCTGTAGGAGTAATGCCTCTTTTGCATCCTTTAAGGCAGCACTCTCCTTTTCAGCTCTTAGTTCCACAAGTACACTTTTCGTCTCAGATAGACGTTGTGAATGGGCTACTGATGGACTGCGGTCTCTCTGGTCTAGGGCATCAGAAAGCTGTTGCTTTAAGGACACAATAGCTTCTTGTAGATTCTCACATTCATGGGTCTATCAAAATAAGAAACCTCATTAGAACAGAGTTTCCATGGATCAATCAGAAGTCCATGAGGAAACTGCTGAAAGAGGCTGTCTACCTTTTGATTTAGCTGGTCCTGAATTATTCGATTATCAGCAGCTTTAACCTGGCAATAGGAATATAATTGGATGATGTTTGCTACAATTGAAAGGATACGCATAAACTAGAACTCCAAGGAGAAATGGAAGAAATAATATTCTTAGTGAAGACATGCAAGTCATACTACCTCAAGTTCAAAAGACTTCTCATTCAAATGTGCCAAGAGCTCAGTAACAGACTGCAGAGTGCAGACAAAAGAACAAAGAGTTTAAAAACAGAAAGATACTTTTGACATATCTGCTGCCATTCAGTAGTAGAAGAAACCAGACTCTTTTATTCAATAAGGTATAATTTTATTGATGTAGAAGAAGCCAAACTTACAACAGCTTCTTCCTGGTTCTCCATCTTTTCACAAGGGCTAATAATGGACTCAGCAATTTGCTTCTTCAATGAAGCTATATGTTCATTCTTCTTTCTTATTTCATCCTTCAATGTCCTAATCTCCTTAGGAACTCAAAGAGTTAAACGTCAGAAAATATAACAGTTGCATTTAAAAATAAATAATAAGCTGCAGAATATATGTTTCATGACTTATACTTGCACTTGTTCTTTCTTTGGACTGTGTGTAACTTCCTCTGACAACCGCTTTAAGGCACTTGTATGCAGTGCCACTTCACCAGACAAAATCTTTTGCTGCTCCCTCAGGAGGTCAGTTTGATCAGTTGTCTTCATGCTAGTCTATTACACAAGTAAAACTATGAGTAACTGGACCATGAGAAAAGCATTGTAAACATGAAATTGTCTATTTATGCTTAAGCACAAAGCTGACAGCTATTCCATGTGGTAGCTTTCTAGTCTTTATTTCACGAGGTAAAACTTAGAATCCAATCACTAGTTTCCTCATCTGGGACTTCTCAGAGAAACTTCACGCACCCTAGAAATGGAAGAATTCAAGAGCAGCTTTTCTTGATCAACACTATATTTAACTTAAATCTGCTTACCCTGTATTGGGGTTTGCTACATGACATTCAACAGATATACTCCTTTTGGATCAAAAAGAGTGTCCACTTAGCCTTTATTTTTTGAGTCAAAAAGAGTGTTCACTTACAAGAATTAACATTACTTTTCAGAATTTGCCCTTACTAAGTGTTATGTAACCAAATCCCAATACCTATTTAATTAGGGGCATTTTAGCCAAATTACCTATTTTTGCCTAGAAATTAGTATTTTCTTAAGGGGTGTGCAAATGGCTAAGTGGACACTCTTTTTGATCCGGAGGGAGTACTAATGTTCACTTCCTTTTCAAACTTCGCAAAAGTATTAACTTCCATACCAGAGGAGTCTCCTGGTCCAAAAGGTTATCCTCTGGAACTTCTTTATCCAGTCTGACATCAGATAAACGCTCTGCCGAAGGCGTGCTTTCTGTGGGTATAGAGTGTGAGTTTCTCGATTCCATGTGATTTTCAGCTTGAGGAGTGGATGGTGTACTAGTTGATTTGAGTCCACTTGATCTATCACTAGTGCTCGCCAAGGTACCTGACCCACTGTCTCGTCTCTGCGAATAAGAGAAGAATAATTTGGAGCAGCATAAGTAATAAGCTAAGATAGCCCCATTGATAGCAATAACTCAAATTGTGGGGACTATTTTCACTAGTTTCAAGGGCTTGATTGACCCTTGGGATTGAAAGCATACAACACTAGAAATTGTTGCAATATAAACTGCAGTAAAGAATGCAATCAAGGTAGGCAAGAATTAAACCAACCATGCTATCATTGATCAACACAACTTCACAAAATGTTATTTTATCAATGTAATCAGACTAGCTGACCTTTCCCCTATGTAGACAGCAATTCTGGTTTTTTATTCCCCTAATTAACAATTTAAATATATATATATATATATATATTCTTTTAACTAAAACATCTGAAAATCATTTCTTCCACTATTCTTGATGCATCATGTTACAACCTTTGAAGTAAAAGTCGGAACAGTTATAGTTAAAAAAGGGAAAAGAAAGTTCCACTAGGAACATAATAAGCTGTCACTCCATTGAAACCATAAAACGGATAATTTTCCTAATTTGATATAAATGGCATGGTTTAGAGTCTATCCACAGTACATTCTGTGCATACTTCTATCTGAGTATATAATGAGATTTTTAATAACCACTGAGATAACAGACGCTTAATGAATCTTTTGACATGTTGTCTGGAAAAATCATGTCACATATAGCCATATAGAAGAGTTTTAGATCGTTATTATTAACTGTAATGTGCTTGTTACTTTGATAAATAAAAAGAGTTCCCATGTCCATGCCACTAACATAATTGCAAAAACATGAAATAGATGTTAGAAGTGAAGTAATTGTAATAACAATAGAGTAGATTCCAAATACCCGTGGCTTAAACCAGCTAAGCAATCCATTTTTCCGAGTCTTCTTTTCCTCTTTGATTGTATCATCAGAAGTGTCTGCGTTGCCATCAACCGAAACATACAAATGAACATTTTCATCTTCCAAGATGAGATCTCGTCTTCGATGCGGAAGATATGCAAGCTATACATTGAACAAAGGGGAGGAAAAAGAACAGTTAGACCTTGTAAATACAGTACTAAAGTCTATAAAGGCAGGTTCCTCCGTTGTGTTAAGTGTTACATCATATTATAACCGGTTACCTTTGGAAAGACTACTAAGTCCTGGAACTAAATGCACATACTGCAAAGGCAAGTATCAAAAGAAAGGAATCATTACGAGTAACAGCACCTCTTCTTCCCCAAAGGAATGTCTTCTTCTAGGACCAGCCCGATGAGGAAATCTTGAGGACTGTGAAGTTTTAGTGGATACTAGAATTAGTTTTGTTAGACGCTGTATTCTACCAAGCAAAGCCGCTTTAGCTTCCTCTTCTTGTTCCAATCTCGACTGTAGTCTGACTTGACCATCTTCTAGCTTTACAAAGTATGTCAAAGTAGATGGACTTTAGTTAGATAATGCATTACACAAAATTCACAAACCATTGTACGCTCCAAACATAATATCTTAAACAA
The DNA here is from genome assembly GCA_034509755.1 of Anisodus tanguticus. Taxonomy (NCBI): domain Eukaryota; kingdom Viridiplantae; phylum Streptophyta; class Magnoliopsida; order Solanales; family Solanaceae; genus Anisodus; species Anisodus tanguticus. The sequence goes on from CM067542.1 coordinate 25,794,331, forward strand.
AAACTTCCAATTTACTGTAACCAAACACTGTTAATGACAATGATGTACTAACTGTACAGAAAAACGCAACATATTCTGCAGTGATTATTCGGTGAGAGCCAGATGTCTGAGACAGCCAAAACCATTTCAAGATTTAGCCAGATAACAGGAAAGCTGCTAAACCTTTGTATTATTTCCAATATGAAGGCTTCAATCAGACAACAATCTCACATAAAATCTATAAAATAAAAAAAATAAAAAAAGCTACAGTACAGGAACAAACATAAAAAAACATCAAATATGCCCGTGCATAAGATTTAAATCTAGCAACTGTTTGGCAGCTAAATTTCTATTGAAAGGATTATTGAATAGTTCAAAGAGGGCTTCAGAATATAGCACCCTATAACCAGCAATAAAACATTACAAGCCCATTATCAGTTAAGGAAAACCAGAAAGGTACAAAATATATCAAAATAAGCAACTGTGCCTGAATCCCAAACTTGTTGGGGTTTCTAAAATCTATCACGATAATTCAAATAAATCTGGAACAAAGAGAAAGATGAAAAATACTGATAAAGCTACCACTATGCCGCCCATAAATGAATATCTCAACTAATTATGTTTTCCCTATTCATTTTTATTTGTATTTTTCAGTAAGGATGCTTGACCTATTCATTCACTTTAGTCTCGTAGAAGGTACCCCTTCCCATCCCACCCCCTCCCTGTTTATCACTTCCACCAAGACCCTTCTTCAAGAAAACCAAGCTGAAATTCATACGCAATTTGATAGAGAGGAAACGGCATCAACTCAGTTTCACTGAAAAGTAGCTGTAATCTTTTATAAAGTTGAAAGGGAAAAATGTAGAGGCCAGAGGAGAAAGAAACATCTTCCGAGGTTACCTTTTGTTTCAGGAGCACAAGATCTTCTCCACTATCTTTCATTTGCGGAACTGTAACGATGCCTCTCTTCAGTTGTTCCAACTCTTCTTTTAGACGACGAATTTCACTTTGATATTTCTTTATAAGTGATTTTTCATCAATTATCTGCAAATTGACAGTTTCCATTTCAAGCACTACTGACAATCAACAATCAAAGGCGACATGTGTCTGGATTCGTCTGACCTTGTTTTGTGCTGCTTGAATCTCAATGTGTTTAGCACGGTGAGCAAACTTCAATGTGTTATGCGTCTCTTCAGAATTGCTTGATGAAGGAGTCACAGTGCAGATTAGCTATTAGAGAAGAAGGAAAAACGGATTGGTAAGATATTCCCTATAATTCAAACATCTGTTTAATAAGGATCATTTGTAAGATAGTCATGGTTTACCAGAAACCATTATGCTGGTAACATCAACACATAAGAAATGAAGAACTTACAGATACACGTCCTTGACCACTTAATGAGGATTGAAGAAGCCTAGTCAATTTTGAATCTCTATATGGTATATGAGTAGCTTTCCCATCAGTTAACTTAGAAATAACCTGCAAGGAAAACAAGTAAATATTACACCAAAACAAATGAAAACCAAAGATGGGAACCTCCTTTCCTTTTCTTCCTTCTTTTTTGTTCTTCTAATCACAAGCCTCATCTTGTCTAGCTATTTTGTGAAGAAATGAAACCTTTTAAATAAACTTCCCATTAGTCACAACCAAGAATTTATGCAGAGCAATCATCATGTATCATACAATGCTCACACAACATTTTCTAAACCCCTTCTATAAAATCGTCATTTATAAATATACACTATATACCTTTTTTTTACTTGACCTTGTTCATCAAATACTTAAAGTGATATAGCTATAGTTTGGTTCTTCAAAATAAATCATCAAAAAGTCCCAGGGTTTTAAAATCTTCTGTCCTTTTTGCAAAATACAATGTCAAGTCAATATACTTGATGACTGATCATAAAAACTGGTACTTTCTGTATATAAGTTTCTTTTATACAACTAAGCCACTTTATTACTGAACTGTCAAAAAAGGAGATATTACTCAAGCAAAACTATCACACTGATGATACAATAAAGTCATTTGGGTCCTTACAGTTCCAAGAGTCAGTAGGCTTTTGTTGATGTAAGATCCCTCCTTTCGGCGCACGCCGGTCGTTTCAGCCTTTGAGCTCTCAGAACCTGCCAAATCAATAAGGTGCTGCAAGCATTTTTTTTTAACAAGAAACAGAAAAGTGGGAAATGGAGAGTTAGAAGTTCTCTATCGAAACGAATATAAACTCTTTCAGACAAACAGAATTTGGCCCAATTATTAGTTGTTAGAAAAAGAGGACTAGTTTAAGCCAGTAAGGAATTTATGATTTATTCTAAGTAATTATATTGAAGTCTAACAAGTCTAGAGCAGAGTTTTTACCAGCTGTGACAAGGTAACTGCCCCTCCTTCACTATATTCACCACAGGGACTACTTTCTATTGTCTGTCAAAAGAAAGTTTGCTAAAATTACTATATACACATTGTTTTGACGAAACTCGAGATACAAGTAAGATCAAAGAGCATAACTAATCACGGATTTATAGTTCATTGGTAAAAACATAAAATACCAGCGTAAATATTGTATGACTTCTGCTGCTGAGTAGATTGAAGTTTGTGGAACCAACATGCCTATGCTCTGCAAGCAGAAAACTGATTTTCAAAAGACTTGAAACATAATATATAACTGTAAAATCTAACGAAGGACTAAAACAGATACGAACAATTCCTAAAAGAATGTCATTTTATCAGAGAAAAAAGATATTTTCAGGAAGGCCCAAGGGCTTTGCTCTAGTGGTGCGACACGTGATGTATGGGTTAGGCGCACGTCACGGGTTTGAACTCTATTGCTCACAAATGTCAGGTATTAAAGTTGAGAATACTAGAGGAAAGGACCCATCAGCCACTGAACCGTGCGCCACTAGACCTTGGAGATTTCCCGATTATAATTGATTATGAAAAGAAAAAAAACTCTCAGAAAGTATCATCACAAAATTTTGAGTAAGGGGCCCATCAGCCACCGAACCGTGCGCCACTAGACCTTGGAGATTTCTCGATTATAATCGATTCTTAAAAGATAAAAAAACTCTCAGAAAGTATCATCACAAAGTTTATAAAATTGAATAATCAACTTAGAGATATATTCACCAAGACACTTGCCGGTCTCCAAACTAGTTACACATGTGTCGCAAGCTTGGTATTTACAATTTGTATCCACCGATTTGAGACAACTATAGTAGGAATATATTGTAAATATACTGTATATTAACCAGGATCAGTAAAATAACTAGGAAGCTTATTTAATCTTGATGCTCCTTCCTATTTTAAAATAGTATACATCACAATCCAAATCTCCCATAGCTTGATGTACTAATCTCACTATGCAATCCCCCATGGTTCTTTCTCCCGTTCTCTTATTTCTCATAAAGGATAACTTAGCTAAACGCCTGATAGACAACGGACCGAAAACCTACAAAAATGATAGTAAAGGGCTATACTGAACAATACCCAAACTAGAGGGATGAATGTAGGGAAAGAAGGTTCCCAAAAGGAATAAAGCGTGGAAACAGAATTACTATTGCTGCATTCAAATATCATACATGCACTTTACTAACATACATATGCTCTTCTACTGGCGTGCTATGTTTAGCAAAATTTTGTTTCTTAACTTGTAGTGAAAGGACTTCCCGACAATGGAGAAAAAATGGTTTAATATAAATTATGCAAAAAAACTAGCGTGAAATGTGGACAGTTGTTGATCAACATCACTTAAATGTATGCTTTTGCATGGATAAAAAAGTAGACAAGGAGAAAGTTTAACATAAAAATGGAAACATTTCCGTTTATATTTTCTCTTGCTAAAGATATTTATACTGCGACTTATAAAAGTATCAGCTTATACCTTCCCCGGCAGCAATAAGGGATAGAGCATGAGCAGGGGATAAAACAACTTCTTCCTTAATTCCTTCCAAAAAGGTCCCCTATAATCAATAAGGAGAACAATGAATAAGAACACTGTATATTTAGAAATCAGAACATTGAAGTGCAACGTGCTATAAAATTTCAAAGCAGTTGCCATAAAATAGAAGATATCAACATACATAGCTTAGGATGGAGAAAACTGTGCATAAGCAATACTTTACAAACTAACCTGAACACAGCAAATTACTTTAAACTAAAAAAAAGACCACTGCAGATTGAAAAAATAGGCATTTAATACTGTGTTTAAAGCAGCTAGAAGCTCAACAAATGTCAGTGGTAAAGGATTCTCTGCATCTATGATCATAAGCGTGAGAGGTTGGCTTCTAGGAGAAAGCCTTTATTGCAGATTTAGTAGCACCCTGGCCATCCCATCAGGAGGATGCTTAGTAGCATTTAATACAGAAAGCTGGCTAGAGAACCCAGAAAAAGTCAATCATAGAGTGACTCAACAGATGCTATAACCATGATAGTGGTGTGTGCACTAACTGAGTTTGTGGTTAGCTTAATGTGTGCACTAACCGAGTTTACATGGACAAAGAAATAACCATTTTTAAATTTTCTTTATACATATACACAAAGAAAGAGTTTAATTTTTCTTGAATTTTTTTTCTTTGCATTCTTTTAAGGTAAATAAAAGTATTATTTTACTTATATAGATTATACTAGCTTTTATAGAAGACTAGAAACTCTCAAGTGATGAAAAATCATAGAAAACTATATAAGCTAAGTATTACTAATAATATAATTGGTTAAAACTTGAAATATTTAAAACAAAATTTAATATCGAAAGTCTAATCCGCGCAAAGCGCGTATAGATTCACTAGTTGTAGTATAAACTTGAAGTAATTGAAAATTTTGGCTTTGTAGATGATTCTAGAATATGAAAATATGAGTTTTGCTAATACGAATGAAATAAAATACATTATTAAAATCTTAAATGAGTTCAAGAAAAGCATGGGGAGTGTTGGTTAGGGATTCGGCCGAACACAATAGCTTAGATTCAAATTCAGCATTTCTCTTAAAAATCCATTGCATATGTATAGATTATGAATTTATAACTCAACTTAAAAAAATTAGAATCCATAAACTTCAAATCTTGGCTCCTGGCTTGAAGTAAATAGTTCCATCAACAATGAGGGTTAAAAATGTTAAAGGAGTAAAATGAAGTTTTGCTTTTATATATTGGAAATATACATATTTAAAATTTTAATTATTATATGAAATTGTTATTTTACTTGTTTTTGAAGTATTTATCTCATATACCGCTAATTTCTCAATGCACCTTAATTACTTCATGTTTTTTTAAAGAAAATCAAAACCTACTCTTTTATGGGGTTAATAGAAAATTGGTGGTAGAAAATATTTGGAAATCACTTAAATCGTTTACATGATAAGTGTTCTTTATGAAAAACATATCATGGTTTTGGATAACTTTATTCCTTTGCATGCACGAGTCATACCTTATTTTCTTCTTTCATAGAATTTGTATTAAATCTTGTTTTTCATACCTTATTTTCTTCTTTCATAGAATTTGTATTAAATCTTGTTTTTCCTATGAAAGAGGTTTGTACAATTTGCCAGTACAACCTATGTACTGTTTTGTCTATTAATACACACAAGTTAGCAGTTTCAAAAGAAAAAAGGTTTGTGCAATTACACTCGGCGATGAAGAAGAGGACACAGAGAAGGGAAAAAACTATCCTGAATTTTGGTGATTGTATCAAGTCATATTTATTCTAGTTGAACCAAATATGATTCTCATGTAATTAGTTCTTTTTTCCTAATTAATAGTTTATGAGCGGAATAAAAACTTTTGTGGACAATTTTATTCATCGCATTTGAAACGTTAGTGATGGATGATTTGACGCAACATATTCAAGGAGAGGTACCCTAGTGTATGTTGTTTGCGGATGACGTAGTGCTGATTGACGAGACTAGAGAGGGAGTTAACGCTAAGTTGGAGTTTAAAGACAGACCCTGGAGTCTAAAGGGTTAATGTTGAGCAGGACCAAGACAGAGTACTTGGAGTGTAAGTTCAGTGGCGTGATGCGGGAGGCAGACGTGGAAGTAAGGCTTGACACTCATGTTATTCCAAAGACATAAAGTTTCAAGTATCTAGGTTCTATTATCCAATGGGATGGAGAAATTGATGACGATGTCACACATTGTGTGGAGTGGATGAAGTGGAGGCTCGCATCCAGAGTCTTGTGTGATAAGAAGGTGCCACCAAAACTCAAAGGCAAGTTCTACAGAGTGGTGGATAGACCTGCTTTGTTGTATGAGGTGGAGTGTTGGTCAGTCAAGAAATTTCACGTTCAAAAGATGAGAGTTGCGGAAATGAGAATGCTACGGTGGATGTGTGGGCATAATGGCTCTATCTATTCAAACAAAAAAGAAAAAAGAGTTCTCTCTCCCCAAAGACTCAGTCTCTCGGGTATCTATCCACAAAATACGACATTTTTGTTACTTGACCAGCCATCAGGAGAAGCAAATACAACGGGTATAGTAAATTTCAGGAATCTGATTCAAGATTACTTGGTCAAAGGTTTGTTCACACTTTCCTTTCTCCTACTCCCACTTCGGGAAGGGAAGTGCTAAAGGGCGGGCATGCTCGCCTTTACTATAAGGACGGAGAGGAAAATGAGTGATAGGATTAGAAATGAGGATATACAAGACAAGGTGGGAGTGGCCTCGATAGAGGACAAAATGCGGAAGTGAGGCTGAGATGGTTCGGACATGTGAAGAGAAGAAGTGTGGATGCCCCAGTGCGGATGTGTGAGATGTTGGCTATAGATGGCTTTATAAGAGGTAGGGGTAGGCCGAAGAAGTATTAGGCAGAGGCCTGATTAGACAGGACATGATGCAGTTGCAGCTTACCGACGACATGACCTTAGATAAGAGGCTGTGGAGAGCACGGATTAGAGTAGTAGAGCAGTAGTAGTAGAGTTCCATACTAGTAGGTGTAGTTCTTCGGTTGTAGCTTCTTTCCGTTCAATTTTTTTTATTATTTACTGTCTCTCGTCTCTGCGTAGCATATTATTTTGTTGTAGTTACTGTTCCTTTCTTATTTGAATTGTTTTGTTATTGCTTACTGCGTTATTGTTATTGCTATATTGTGTTATTCTTTAGTCGAGGATCTATCGAAAACAGTCTATCTACCCCCAAAGTAAATGTAAGGTCAGCGTACAGCCTACCCTCCCAGACCCCACTTGTGGAATTACACTGGGTATGTTGTTGTTGTTGCATTTGAAATATCTATAACGTATTACAAATATTGAAAGTAAATTTTATTGACAGTGTTGAAAATGAAAGTATTGTTATTAGTCATGATCGAGTTATCTATAAATCTTATTCAGTTAACTGAGAATTGATAATCTTAGGTGTAAAGTATATATCAAGAATTAAATCATTTTTTGAAGTTCATTCTATTGAATTTAGCCTTTTTTCTTAATTTCATCTAAACCAAGTTTAAATCACCACATTTAACTAGCATAAATTCTTGACATATGAAATTATGAGTGAAATTAAAACTTAATAAATACCAAAAGAAATCTATTTTATTTATAACTAATGAAATTATATGCTCATAAATTGATAAAAATGGCAATATTTTCCAATTTATGATCTTCGCCGAATTGTAATTATTTTATATACTTCAAATCATGTTATTTTATAGAATATTGGAGCAGTTGTGTCCCTTGGTATTTGTTAATTCTCCTGCCAAACGTTCTTCCTTCTAAAATTTATTTTCTTTAAAATTTGTCAAATTATGTGACTAGAAACTTTAATAATTATGAAGACTTATCAATAAAACTTGCTTAACGTGCCACTAGATCATATTAATTATGTAGTAAAAATGTGAAACAAATAATGAATTACTAGAAGGTGAATGCGAAGAAGTGGAGTATGCGAAACTGGTAAAAAGCAAGGATGAGGTGGAGAAGTGGACGAATAGAAAACTATAGAAGATGGCGAGGAAGGAGGCCAGCTAGCAGTCACGGCGGCGAAACGATGGCTTTCGAACGCCTATACGTTGAATTAGAGGAAAAAGGCGGGGAGAAGTTGTATAGACTTGTCAAAGCGATGTAGAGGAGGTCCTGCGACTTTGATTACGTGAGGTGCATCAAGGACGAGGACGGCAAAGTACTGGTGGAGGACGCGCATATTAGGCAAAGGTGGCAGTCTTACATCATAAACTACTCTTGAACGAAGGAGGAGATAGAGACATTGTGTTGGGAGAGCTGGAGCAATCGGGTAGGTACCGGGATTTCAGGTATTGCAGGAGCATTAAGATTGAGGAGGTCAAGGGCGTTGTTCGCAGGATGCGCGGGGGACGAGCGACCGGGCCGGATGAGATCCCAATTGAATTTTGGAAGAGCACAGGCAGGGCAGGCTTGGAGTGGCTGACTGAGCTGTTGAACATCATTTTTAAGACGGCGAGAATGCTCGAAAAATGGAGGTGGAGTACAATGGTTCCTTTGTACAAGAATAAAGGTAATATTCAAAGTTGCAACAACTATGAAAGTTTGAAAAAAGATCGTGGAGATGAGGGTGAGAAGAGGCGTGTCTATTTCCGAAAACCAGTTTGGATTCATGCCTGGGCGTTCGACTACAGAAGTCATCCATCTCAGGAAGGTATACGATAAAAGTCCCTAGAGAGATTCTCTGGATATGTTTGAAGGCTAAAGGTGTACATATGGCGTACACTAGGACGATCAAGGATATGTATGATTGAGCCAAGACCAGGGTACGGACAGTGGGAGGAGACTCGGAGCACTTTCTTGTGACGATGGGGCTGCACCAGGGATCAGCTCTTAGCTCATTCTTATTTGTCTTGGTGATGGATTGACTGACGCGATAAATCTAAGGGGAGGTGTCATGGTGTATGTTATTCGCAGATGACATTGTCTTGATTGATGAGACTCGCAGCAGGATGAAGGTTTGGAGACAGACTCTGGAGTCTAAAGGGTTCAGGCTGAGTAGGACCAAGACATAATACTTGGAGTGCAAGTTCAGCAACAAGAGCGACCGTGAGACATGCGTGGAGGTGAGGCTTTGGACCCAGGTCATTCCGAAGCAAGTAAGCTTCAAGTACCTCGGATCTATTATCCAACAGAATGGAGAGATTGATTACGATGTCACACATCGTATTGGGTCAGGGATAGATGAAATGGAGGCTTGCATCTGGAGTCTTGTGCGACAAAAAGGTGCCACCAAAGCTAAAAGGCATGTTTTATAGGGTAGTGGTTAGATCGACTATGTTGTAGGGAGCGGAGTGTTGGCCAGTCAAGGCGTCGCACACCCAAACGATGAGAGTGGCGAAGATGAGGATGCTGAGATGGATGCTGAGAGGTAGGCAAAGGAAATATTGGGGCGAGGTGATTAGACGAGATACGGAGCAGGCGAGACTTACTGAGGACATGACCTTAGATAGGGGGTTGCGGAGGTCACAAATTAGGGTAGTAAGTAGTCGAGCGTAATCCTACTTGCGCTTACAAACTGATATGTATAGTGTTATTACTGTAGGCATGCTTAGCATATCATACGAATAGGCGTAGTATCGCTCTATAGTATAATGTAGATTTATTTCTTCTGCTATGCGTTCTTAAATGTACTTGATTTATCTCATTTATCTGCATAGTTACTGCATCTTTTCAGGATGCGCTATCACGACGTATTCGCGTTTGCAAGCAACATTTTCTTACTGCTTTAAATTTTTGATCGGGTTAGACTTTTTTCCTGCTATGCTTGTCCTGACCCAATCTACCAAGATAGAGGTAAGGTTTGTATACACTCTACCCTCCTCAGACCCCACGTTGTGGGACTACACTGGGTATGTTGTATATCTTGAATTTGGGCTTAGCACGGGCCTCATGGAACTAGTCAGTTATATAAGTACAATCCCCCTTGACTGGAACTTTTGTTCTCAACCGAACAACACTTAGGTTTGCACAAGTCATTAAATGTTAAGAAGAAGCTACCACTTGAGATAACAGAAATATTTTTTAATTCCAAAGAGGAAGTATCCATGGTGGTGTATATTCTTTATCAGAGTTGTGGTTGTATATATACCTTGCAGTAGTTATGATATTTATGTGAACTTAGTGTTGTCCTGCTTATTATCTCAAAGGGTTCGCACTATTTTTATTATGTGCCAGCAAAATCATTCAAGTCAAAATTGGGTAACTTTAGATGTGGACTATGTATTCATGATTTGTATCATGATAATCTATATGTTATGTTCCCACATTCTCTCCAACATACCAGGTAAAGGCTCTCACTAGCTGAGCCTTCTTTCCCTTCCCCCTCCCCCGCTCCTACAGTCCAAAACAGGCCTATGGAGGATTGAAAGGTTAAGAGGAGTTCTCCTTTTAGATTGATAAGAATTGCTAGCCCAAAATACCAAAAAGAAAAAGAATAATTGCTAGTTGAGTTTCTCCAATAAATTAAGTTCAATGTAAAAGATAGTACAACACGGATGTATGGGAGGCGCACGTCACAAGTTCAAATCACACCAGGCAAACCAAGTTTGATACTCAGTGGAGAAGGGAAAAGGCGCAGACCTATTACCATTGAGTTTCGAAGTTGGAGTACAATGAATTCCTCAATTATCAAAATCATGTAGTTAAAGTAGTTATGGTTCACATTGTAATTAAAAGGTCTCCAATACAGGAAAAACCGTTTGCTTACATTCCAGAGGATTAGCTCCTACACTTTTTCCAAGGTTTGAACAGTTTCAATCCTTTCTTAGCTTAGGGATTGAACTTGTTCATTTCTTATTTTTTGAAGAGGTAAGGCAGTCAAGTCTCCCTCTTTGTACTTTTATTCATTATCTATGAAATTACCACTGAAGTTGTTTATTTCAACAAAAAAAAAAAGAGAATAGCTAGCAAAGTTCAAAAGTTTTTTTTACTATCTACTCAGTATTAGTTCAAAAGTAGCTTTGCTTTGCAAGTATTTCTCGATTTCCAAGTTATCTTAGTAACCAAGTAGTTCAGGCAACTACTTAACCCCCAAGTTATCACATGTTCCATGGCCTATTATGGTAAATGCTACTAACGAATGAGGCAATGATTAGTCCCTAGCAATTGGAGATATGTAACCAGCATCTACTTTCGGATAATAAAGTTCAAGGCGTTGCTGTTGTTGAGCTAGAGGGCGCTTTAAGATTTAGTAAGCTTGGAGGTGAATCTAGTATTATATTTGGAACAACTTACTGACAGTGCCATCAATGTAGCATTCCTAAGGAAGCAACTCTTCATGCATTTCGTTTATGACTGTCCATCATTGCAGGTTCACAACATTTTATGTGTGCAGGTATATATGTCCAATAGGTTGATCACTGAACCTTTTTTTCGTTTTGACAAATAGAATTACATTGATTGAACCAAGAAGGTGCCAAGAATAGATTGATCAGGCTAAATTAAACTGCAGTTCCTCCAAGACGTACAAGTGGCAGTTTCTTATTATTAAACGGGCTATGTAGTATAAAAACAGGAGCTGCGAGGTGAATGGAAGTTATGAAACAAGGAATCCATACAGTTAATGACATGATGCAGCATCACAAAGAAATATAGGTGTTTATCAGCATTGTTTACGTGAAATGCATAATAATCTTAATGGAAATGAAACCTGAGTGTCCTCTCTGATTCTTAAATTCTGTCCAGCTGGATTTAGCAAGTCATTAACAACCTGAATAGAGCAGACATTACAGATACTATCAAGTATCAACTAACAGAAAACTGCTTCATCCTTAAACACCTAACCCAAACTGTAAGCATCAACCCTTTTAGTTTTCAAGTAGCCACAAGAAATTAGTAGTCTGATATAAAAAGAGGCATGCAATTGAGACTGATGATAAAGACAGCAAACGTATGGATTTTTTTTAATGTGTAAAGAAAACAGCTCAATGAATCATCAAGATGATGTCAAATCCTTATGAAGTTACGATAATACATGAATCATGCTTACACGTCAGATGATTGATAGCTCATATTTCAAAAAAAGAAAACGGATACATATGGGTCATAGTTTTATTGCTCATTCCCCCCAAACATTTTTAAATTAAAGAGAAAATTTCCAAAAAGAAAATTGTCAAAAAAAAAAATTATAACTTGTAACGGTGTTTACATAACAAATACATGTTACTCATTTTTTTTAACAATAGTATAGATGAATTCTTATAAACCATTCTCGAGTTTTATTTATATGTGAATTTATATTTAATGGTAGCTATTTGTTGAAAAGATGTAAAATCAAACTTTATCATTATCCACAATGGTGGAAATCATGCAGATGGAAAAAGTCGCCATTTAATTAGAAGGGATCAAAGTAACTAGGATAAACAACAAAAGGAAAGTAGAATAAAAAAAGGGATTGACAGTTGACATTTACTACACAATATATTTAGTAGAACTACGGACTTGAAGCAGGAAAAAACATAAGAAACAGCCAATTTCTTCATAAATGGCTGGAAGCTCACCTCATTGTAGATCTCCAGGTATGAGACACGGAGCAGAAATTCTCGCCTTGGAGTCTAAACCAGCAACAAATTCAGCCAAGTATTTATTTCAGAGTATAATCCATAAAGTTTGCACTAACAAGAAGTACCTCTTGGATAATGCTGAAGGCGTCCTTCACAGCCAGTGGTATAATACCAGGAGATCGTTGATCACCCTATGATAAGACACAAGTTACATAAAATTATCAGATTCTGTCCCTCGAATGAACAGTAAGTCAATTTGATAACCCCTATTTGGTATAACGTGCAGCAAACTGTAATAGCAGCTCCAACTTTTAAGCAAATAAAGAGCCAACCAATCATGTGAAACCTACACTCGCCAAGGCAGTATAAAGATTTGTGAACTCCTTATAGTATGAATCAGCCTTATTAAAAGCCATCGTGTTGTAACTTAAAGCAATGAAAAGGGGTCACCGCTTCATGGGTGATGTCATCCGCTTTAGAGAAGTATGCGCTTCAAACAGTGGTGCACAAAGTGATCCCAACAAGGATCCGTCACTTCTTTGAATTTCAACTTTGAGGAGTTGGATTAATAATTGCATTGGATATGGGATGCTGAAATTAGTTATTTTAATGGCAAATTTAACTTTTTTTGTACTAAATCCATAGATGTTTTCTATTTTGTCCCCATAAATTATGTTATTCACTTCAAAGTTCAAAGAAGTGTGGGCTTCACTTCTCGCTTTTCACTTCAAGCCCCACGGACCTTGTCGCTTTTTTTGCGCTTTTTGCTTTTAAAAACACTAGTTTGGATGGCGCATGAGTTCAGATATTTCAGGAACTAGACAAAGAATGGTATGTTATCTGACAATGTTCTCAGGGATTGATTTCACTGTCTATTCCTGATAATCGCCTTCATTGTTTTTCTCATCTCCAATGTTTGTAAACAACAGACACCTTAACTTCCAGTATGTGCTTTTCAATTTTTTTCATTTAATATCTTTATTCTCATAAATAGTACTGTTAGACAGTGATCTAATGCAGTTTTAACTGCAATATCGGTAAGAAACAAGAAGCAGCAGAGAGACTGTGTGGCCTAACTCAACCGCAAAAGCTAGCTTACGAGGGGAGGATTTTCCAAGTCCATATAAGGAGACCGCCCATCTCATTAACCACCGATGTAGTACTTTTTTCATTCTTTGACACCCCACCTCACGCCCAAGCTGGACATCTGGTGCGTGGAAATTTAATTTGGGAGTCCAACATCGGGTGAGATGGGTCCTGTTCTGTTGAAGTGTGTGACCATATCAAGTGTGAGATGGTCACATACTTCACCAGAGAGAATGTCAGTTCACCCTGACATCAAAAGCCCAAGACATTGGAGAAACCACTGGCGACTAGTTTGTAGATCTGGTGACAGCCAAGGTATTGGAAGATCCAGGCAACCAAAACCAAAAGTGGCTTCCCAGCCGGAGCAGCCACGCACTGACACATAGTGGAAGAGGAGGTACTTTTGTGAGTCTCAATCATTCACGGCGCTTGTGACAGATTCTAGTGCAACACTGCTTTTTGCAGCCCATCCAGTTTTCAACACATTTCATTGGTTGGGATTCTGTCAGCTTAATTTTCAGAGAATATTTTGCAGTCTATTGTTCCTTGTACTTCGATTATAGTATTATTTTGTTGTAGTTACTGTTCCTTTTTATGAATGATTTGTCATACTATCTTTAGTATTTTGCCGTGGTTTCGTTACTTCCGTTATTTTTTTTTCGTAATGCTTTGATATGCTTGTCCTTGAGTCGAGGTTCTAATGGAAACATACTCTCTACCTCTCAGGGTAGGGGTAAGGTCTGCGTACACACTATGCTCCCCAGACCCCACTTGTGGGATTACATTGGGTACGTTGTTGTATTTTGCAGTCTGGCTGAAAAAAATGTCGGAAGAGAGACCTTTCTCGACAAGCCAAGAAATTCAAATCAAGGAAGCATAGGAGCTTTTGAACCGGGAGGGTATAGGAAGATAGACGGCGGAACAAGATGGGATTCAATTGGTCTTGTGAACACACGCAATTGAGAAAGCAATTTTGAAGATCTGTTTGGTAGGAAGCTTCGGAATACGGGAAAGATCGGCTGAAGCTTCAGCGGACTGGGCAGTGGAGACTCAAAGAGTAGTAACAGCACTGGAAGTCCCGCTGCTAGGGGCATTCGAATTCTCCCCAGGTTCGGGAACCAAATGGAAGCACTGAGGTTGTTGTGGAGGGGGAAACAAAGTTTAAACAAACAAGGAGAGTAGAGGAACAAATAAGGAGGGAGATGAGGGAGTGGCTGGAGAGGGACAGAAGGAAAGAGGAGGTTAGTGAGGTGGTGAATATCTGTTAACAAGCCAAAAACTCCTAGGTCTGATGGTTTCTTTTCGGCTTTCTTCCAACAGTACTGGAACACAGCTAAAGGAGAGGTGAGGAGACAATAGCTCCATTCGATGAAATCGGATAGCCTCAAAGCATCCTGTATTGCCATTTATTCGAATAAAGGAGCAGCAGCGAGCATCAAAGACTATCAGCATAGTAGTCTCTGGTGGGTCATCTGGAAATAAAGGAATCTTAAATGTTTCCAAGGCAAAAAAGAGAGCACACACAAGCTGAAGTTCAATGTCTTATCCCTCTTAGCCTTTTTTTGCAACACGCAAAATGTATATGATGTAGAGAGCTTCATAGATTTCCTCAGCTATCTCTCAGGCTAGAGTAGGTAGGAACTGAGTTTCTGGAAGGTTCCTGGTATGGAATTGAAATACTTGCAAGGCTCCTGATGTAATCACTGCACAATCTTTGTGCTTCTTTTGTTTATAAAATTCTCACTTGATTATCAAGAAAAAATTATGAGGGTGTTTTTAGGGATAGAATCTAGCTTTATACATTTGCGGAATAGCCTCTCTTTTAGTCAAGTTTTTATGCACCCATGAAGTTCCTGTTTCTATAGAAGATTGGGTGTCTTTGGTAGAGTGTAGGTTCCCTACTTTTAGATTCTCTACTTCTTTGTTTATTGATTGTATACAGGACTTGACCTTACATCTTTTATATAAAAATTATTTACTTTATAAAAAACAATCGTACCATAGTCTTGCTATCATAACACTGGAGTCTTACAAGAAATTTTGAGAACTTCAAAGTTCCTTCACTATGATCAGTTTCATACCATCACTCTCCACTGAACAGTAGCAAGCAGTTTCAATATCTGCTACTGCTTCTGGTCCTTATTTTCGTGTGGGGATAGTTATTACAAAAAATAAAGTTGAGCTGTCTTAAATCCTTTTGATGATAACTAGATTCTAGCTAAACTGGCACGTGTCTAAGGAAAAATTTAATCTTATTTCTTTCTTTAACACGAATGTATTATCAATTAAAAGAACAAGAGAACTTTGGGATAGTGTTTTTTACCTATGAACAACCTTTCATCTAATCCTGTTTGTTCACCTGGTTTTTGAGTTCTTCAATCTGATATGTTATAACATGTTTCCTTTAGACATTGTTTTTGTCAAGTTCATATGTTTCCTTTAGATATTTTTCTTTATTCTTTAGGGGATTCATCTACATTTTCTGTGGCATCCACCCAATTTAATCCTCCATGAGTGGCATGACTGCAACAGGCTTATTATCTATACACTATTTCAGAGAGAAGCTATTTTATTTCATTTATACACGTGAAATGGAAATCATCAAAAAATATATCCAATGAATAATGTCAAAGCAAGAAAAGAAAAGAGTTGATCTACTAGGTCCCTACGAACAGGTAATAATATAGTTGTCTAGCACTTATCCAAAAACACTTCATTGATGAGATTATCCACACAGAATTATGATCAAAGCCTGTTTACAAGAAAATAAAAGGAAATTCCCTGTCTAAACCGCATAGCAACACCTATATATAGTAGCAAGTTTAACTAGAGATAAAACAAACTTCTACTGTCCAATTCCTGGATAAATTTTTTATTTTCGAGAATGGTAACATATTCTTGCATAAGCTTTTTATATAGGCACAGATGTAGTTTTCTCCAAACAAGACAATGCACAATCCATCAAACAAGACAATGCA
Source organism: Anisodus tanguticus (assembly GCA_034509755.1). Lineage (NCBI taxonomy): Eukaryota > Viridiplantae > Streptophyta > Magnoliopsida > Solanales > Solanaceae > Anisodus > Anisodus tanguticus. Next base: position 25,810,815 of record CM067542.1, read on the forward strand.
CAATCCCTCTCCAGAAGAAGGGACATGAGAAAACCTAATAAAATAAAATGCAAAAGACCTAATAAATAAAGCTAGAAGAAGTAATCAAATAGGCTTGCCATTCTTCCAAATGTTAGATCCTTATAGATAAATTCCCACTCCTAAACAATGTTCAGCCTGTACCCACACAAGGATGTTTCAGTTACAAAGATACATGCTGGAAGAGGGAAAAGATATGCTGTGTAGATAAATCAACAACGTAGAAAAATTATCTCACATGCATGGTATGGGTTTTCCCGCTGCTCGTAACCCCATACGCAAAGATCGTACCTGCAATTGAAAGGAAACCGAGGATGAATATCGGACTGTAAAAGAGAAATATCAGCATCTCAAATTTCCTTGAAGGATTTGAAGGAAACTCATTCCAAAATTCAATAAAACTATCCGATCTATATACAAGAAAAGGAGCAGTATATATGGTAATGGATGAAGGGTTCTCATAACAAATGAATACAACAGTTGGTTTCAGCAGAAAGAATAGGATGAAATTACAACAATTCTGAGTTTATCAATACTGTTCAATATAAAAATACACTCTAGTGGGTCATTAATGTTCTCCTTTGCCAATTTACATTTCACTGAATACATTATACACAGATGGTCAATTACTACGGCAAGTAGTAAGCTACACATACTTCTCCCAATTAGCAATTCAGAGTGGTGAACACAGCACCATTTTATATGTCACTACTTGCTATGAATCACAATATCTTGATCTCAGTCAAGGTTGGTAGATCTTGTCATGTAGTGTTTTGAATTTAGAGATATCTGACGCCTACATTACATAATAGAATCATAGCAATGAAATCTTTAGGCTTGACTTGATATTGCTCAAAAATCATCAATCTTCTCAAGTCACAGTTGCTGATAACTATTCTAGAACTGGATTTGACAAAGCCTTGTCTCAATACGTGGATCATTTACAGGAACCTTACTGCACCTTCAGCTCAAGCTATTCTTTTTTACACTTTCTTTTTCTTTCCTTTATCTTTTTTTTTTTTTTGGTTTGATACGTAAAGATAATTAGCTATTGAATCTGTACTTACAGCACATGTAGGTTATCGTTTTTTTAACTGGTAATCGTGTATTCCTCAGCATTTAAATGCTGGAGACCTTCAAAAAATGTTACAGCAGAAACATAAAAAGGGAAATAGAAATACTTACAGGGATTTTAATAAATCTACAAACTGATCTATATTATTTCTTTACACCAAAAGTAGAAAGATACTACGCAATACCATTTGACTTTCTGAATGGAATTGGATCTATCTTCAAAACATCTCCCATTCCGCTCCCTCCAAACTGTCCACCATATGCAGTGTGGGATTATCCTCAACCATTTCTGACTCTTACTGCCTCCCCTCTTCATTCAACAGCTATGCAAATCTGCAGTGTGTTCAGGCATATTCCATTTTGTATCTGTTATGTTGAGAAATAAGGACAACAGTTGTCCAGTGAATTTGCAATGTAGAAATAGATGCTTGTTGGTTTAATCTGTTTCATTGCACAAGAAACATCTGGAAACTATGATGGCACCTTATCTCTTTAAAACTTCATGTGCAAACAAGCCCTCCTTGCCACCAACCATGTGAAGCATTTCACCTTGTTTGGAGCTGGGCACTTCCACAAGTTTCTCCATAGCTTTGGCTGCTCTCTATTCTGCATATTACACTCCCTTTTGTAAGCCCAGTTTATTGAGAATTTTCCATCACTATTATGCCTCCATCTCAGGGTGTCTGGTACAACTTTGGTGTCATAGAAATCACCGGTTCTCCTTAACAGGTTGGCCACCCTTTCCACCTCCCAATCATTCAACAGTCTTCTGAAAGTTATGTTCCAGCCATGTGCACTCCAAATCTCATCTATTGTGCTCTCTGGATTATTGCATAAAATAAACAAATCTGGAAATATTTCCATCAATGGAACTTGCTCCTTATCTTTCCTGAATTTTACTCTTTTTCCATCTCCCCCAGTCATCTGCATATTACTTTCCAGCTTGGGCTGTAAAGCTCTGATTGCCTTCCATGCTCCAACACCATAAGTTCCAGTGCTAACTCTAGTACACCAAGGGTTTAGTTCATCAAACTTGCACTTGATCACCTCTTTCCATAATGCATTCTCTTTAGTGTTGTACCTCCATAGCTACTTCATCAACCGGCAGTTATTCTGCGCTTTCAAGTTTCTAATGCCCAATCCACCCCTTTCTTTAACTTTCATTGTTGTCTGCCATTTCACCAGATTGTAACCTTTGCCCTCTCCGCAGCCATGCCATAAGAATTCCCTTTTGAGTAAAAGGGCAGCCCGGTGCACAAGCTCCCCACTATGCGCGGGGTCCGGGGAAGGGCCGGACCACAAGGACCATAAGAATTCCCTTCTGTGTCTATTTAATTTTTTCTGAACATTGGAAGGTAAAGGAAATAAGGACAGTACATATGTGGGAAGTGAGTCTAGAACAGAATTGATAAGAATAAGTCTTCCTCCAAAGATAAGTATTGTGCCTTCCACTTCGCCAATTTCTTTTCTGTTATCTCTAATATTCCATCCCAAATTTCTCCTGATTTGTGTTTGCTGCCTAAAGGCATGCCAAGATATGTTGTAGGCAAAATATCCACTCCACATCCTAAAATGAGAGCAAGAGTCCGCATGTTTGGTACCTCTTTCGTTGAAAACAAACTCGTTTTTCCCCAATTTGCCTTCAGTCGTGAAGAAGCTTCAAAAAGAGTCAAGATCATTCTTATGTACCCAATCTATTCAACCTTAGGCTCACATAATATCACTGTGTCTGCAGATGACAAGTCTCTTGTATCTGCCCCTTAATATCCCCTATCTTAAAACCTTTAATCCACTTGTTCTGCAAAGCTATCCTCATCAAGCTATCAAAACCCTCCATTGATATTATGAATAGGAAGGGGGACAATGGATCACCCTGCCTAAGTGCCTAAGTCCCCTTTCAGAATGAAAAAAAAAATACCACAGGTTCTCCATTCACAAGACCAGAGAATCTGTCAGTTTTAATGCAAAAGTCTATCCATTTCAGCCACTTCTCACCAAAGCCCGTTTTTCTAAGGATGCTCAGCAAAAATTCCAGTTAACAAGGTCATAAGTTTTTTCTATGTCCAATTTACACATGACACCTGCTTCTGCCCTTTGACTCTGGAATCCACACATTCACTGGCAATACTGCAGCATCCATGATCTATCTCCCCTTTATAAAAGCCATTTGATGCTTGTTCACCAGATTGTCAACTACCTTCTTGAGCCTCTCGGCTAGTAGCTTTGCTACTATCTTTTTTTTTATAAAGAAGCTTTGCTACTATCTTTTTTTTTATAAAGAAGCTTTGCTACTACCTTATAAACCCCACCTATGAGACTTGTAGGTTTGAAGTCCTTCAACTCTGATGCTTCTGCTTTTTTGGGGATAAATGCTGTAACAGTAGCATTGAAGCTTTTCGCAAACTTCTGATTCTCATAAAAATATTAGATGGTTTTCAGTATGTCATCTTTCATTGTCTCCTAGAAAGCTGAATAGAATAACATAGGAAATCCATCAAGACTATGTGCCTTCTCCATAGCACACATTTTTATGCATTCCAGAACCTCTGCTTCATCGTCACGAATGTTTCTTATGATTTAGAAGTTTGCAAGATCATAGATAAGATCTTTTGGTTCAAATCCCAGTAGAGGCAAGAAAACACTAAGTGATTTCTTCCTATATGTCCAAGCCTTGGCGGACAAAGTTACCCAGTTGCTGGTGAGAGGTAACAGATACCATATGGAATTAGTCAAGATGCGCGCAAGTTGACCCAGACACTACGGTTAAAAGAAAAAGATAGGAAGATCTTTTGAAGAGACTCAAATACATTCTTTAAATAGGTAAGAAACCTGAAGCTACTTTCAAACAAGAAAATGCACCCTATAAGGATTGGTTGCTACAGCTAAACCAGCTACCTAACAGAGGACTAACTACAGCTCAAATTCAATGGAAAAAAATCGTTCTTCAACTAACTTTCTGGTAGCTTGCTCACTGAAACCCACAAGACATGGCATAGACAGCAAAGGTTTCATCCTGGCTACCACTTCCTTTGACACAGAGGTATTTGCATTTGCTAGGCACTTATTGGAAGTCAAATGAGCATTCCACTATAACATTGTTAGCTTTCTGTATTCTTTTACAATATGAGCAAAAGTGGTACTGTTCACAAGCAGCAAATGCACATACAAGGCTACATGAACTCCATTTACTTGTGTAAACATAATCCTTGATCATAAGATAAGAGCAACATACCGTTTATGCCTTCCATGGCACCACCAACAACATGCTGTGCAGCAACATCATAGACATGACGGGTTGTGGTGGTGGGACCAAAAACCCTATCTGTAGAGAGTCAACCACATTTGTTAGTTAGCCAATGAGAGCAGTTAGAGAAGGACCAAGAGACATAATAATGCACAAGACAAGCATGACTCACGATCAATTATTGAAACAATTGCCAGACACAATTAACGAAAAGAATTAGACTGAATAATGATTATGGTTTTTCTGAAAGAAGAAGTCTAGTAGAGAATATTGAGCTCAAACAGTCTAACTACTGTGGAACACATGAAAACTGCAATAAACAATCAAACACCCGAGTCAAAAAATCAAGTCTGGTATTGGATATTGAAGCGTGCTTCTTTGCTAAATTTTTGGTCACAGACAAAGTGAAGCCATTTCCTTAAGATGACCTCAATTGACGAAGTGGCTCAAGTTTCAACTTCTTGTTCCTTCTAGCTCAAGGAACTCATATACCTTCAGCAGCATGCTAGATGAAGCAATTTGAGATTTTTCCGGAATCGTTTGAAAATGTTATCACCAGATATATGATTGAGATCTCATTTCTACCATTGAATGTGAATTAGGATATCTAAAATTTCTTGATTTGCCATGCTAATTTAAGGTTTGTGTACATCCTATCCTATCCTACCCTCCCCGGACTCTACTTGTGGGATTATACTGTGTATGTTGTTGTGGTTGTCGTGCTAGTTTAACATTTGTTTTGATATTTAACAAACATTATTGTTGCACTACAAATTTACTTCATTTTTTATTAGTACTACTGTTGTACTGCACTTCATAATATTATGACGCAGTTGACAAACATTGTGATTTCTATGTCAGTAGAAAAGGTCAATCCTTTTTTAGATGAAGTAAATAGCTTCATACAATGGCATCAAGAAGATGCAAAGTAGTACAAAATAGGTTACGAATTGTAATGAGTTACCTCCATCACACAAGTGGCTATTCTAAACCCAGGGAGCTAACAAAGTTCAAAAATTCGCCAGTTATGTAGAGGGGGCACATTGTGCCAGCTAAATAATCTAAAAAGATCTGGCCTTAATAGAGTGATTTGGAGCTGATAAACCATCAAAAGGAATTTTCAACTCTAGGCACAAATTAAGTTAACTGCTAACGAAAAACCAACTATAGGTTGAACAATTGGTTATTAGGGAACTCCTCTAAAATAGAAAGATATGAATTAGCAAACTGTATGTTTGTAATAAGAGCGAGGCATTGTCTATGCTATACACAAAGAATAGTAATATATATCAAGACATACCATAGGCATAAGCTAGTGAAGGATTATGCTCATTTCTAACAATAGTTTCTCCATCTGCGTACCATGAGATTTCCTCCCCTTGTCGAATCTCCCTCGGGCTAATCACAGTAAGGAACAAATTAATTTTGAAAAAAAAAATGATTGTCAAATTCCAAAACAGAGTAAAATCAGTTCCACCTTAGAGGTCGGAAACGCACTGTCACGGTAACATTCTCTTTGGGTCTCTCCGTCTCTGCTGACACACTCTCCGAGTAATACAACTGCGGCTTACTCCTCGCTGATGAGGAAGCCGGCGAGCTCAGGCAGTCTATAGAATGTTCTGGAAACTGTTTAGATGATGATGTGGGTGCTGACGTAGGCGAATTACCTACTCTTGAGCTCAATTTTTGGGATTTCGACGCTTGTCTTGTTGCCATTTTTATCTACATCCACAAAAATACATTAGAAACAGATAAAATGCAAAAGCTGAAAACAAGGACAAGCAAACCTACATTCAGCGATATCTCAACAAAAATTTTAGGCTCAAATATCTGCTACTATTTTCCTTAGAAAAAAAATATAGAAGTGAAAATCAAAAATATGTTGTAGCCAAAAGAGTGTGAAAAGTAGCGGCATGCATTTTACAGTTGAGATTAGGGAAAGAATACCTTAATCAATAAGGAGTATATGTGAACAAATAGATCCTCACTTTAGTTTTAAGATCTAAAAGTAGGTGATGAAAAACATCATTATTCTCTTCATCAATGAGTGAGATGAATACGGATTGGATATTCTCTTTCTCTCCCTATCTATTTTAGCTTGCCTTCGAAGCGACGCACACTTTCTCTCTCTTGATTACCTTCATGAAAGCTTAAACCAACTCACAATGCCACCATAACCGTGTGTATATGTATGTATAGAGAGAGAACAGACAGAAAAAGGACAATCCCACACTATTGTGTGTGTGAAAACTGTGTGTAGGTATAGAATAGGCTAGAGAGAGAGAAAAGAAAAAGTGCGACTCCGTGAAGTGTGTGTGTGTAAGAGAGAGAGAGAGTAAACGGAGTTAAATGCGGTGTGACTGAACTTTTGTAGATGGAAAACAGTGAAGGGGAAAGCTGGCAGTGGAAGAGTGCAGGGGGTGGATATGCTAGTTTTGAGAAATTGTGGGGCGTTTTATTTCATTTATTTGTTTCCATTTTTGTGATTATTGCTTAGTCTTAAACTGTGGGGCAAATTTATTACAGACAGGTTCACAAGACTATTGTGCTCGAAGATGGACGAGAATTGCCGGTTTTCCTACTTTCTCAACATTCCCTACCTATCATATTAGCTTTTTCAGGAAAATAACAATAATAAATAGGTATTCCATCAATTTCAATTTATATGATATATATTTTGTTTTTTTAGTTAGTTCAAAAAAGAATAACACATTTTTTATTTGACGATAATTTAATTTTAAATTTTATTTTTTACTCTTAATGACTGTTGAAAATTTATTAAATGTGGGATTGAGTTTATCCCGTCTTTAATGACTTAAACACGTGGATCCCGCATGTTGGAAACATCGTTTCTTCGCACATGCCTAATCTACTAAGTGAGTGGATGATGTTAGTGCCAAGTATCGTCAAATTTCGTTAAGAAATGAAAGAGATATTGGTACACAAAGTAATGTGTTTGAGATATAAAAAGATAGAGGGTCATTGGCCAAAAAATGACAAATCTCCCTCATTGGTAGAAGATAGAGAGTTTATACAATATATAAACTCTAAGGGTGGCCAGTAGGCCGGGCTCGGGACCCGTGGGCCGGGTTTGGCGGGACGGGGGAAGGGGCAGGATCGGGGTCGGGTCGGGTCGGGTCGGGTCAGGCGGGATCGGGATAGGCGGGATTTGCCGAAGTCCCGGCCCGATCCCGATCCCGTCGGAATTGGGACGGGTCGGGATTGGTCGGGAACGGGATCCCGGGCGGTTATTTTTTTAATTTCTTTTTACACTTAATTTAAAAAATAACATATATATAAAAAAACTCAATAATTAAACAAGACAAGATAGTGTAATAAAAATATCACAATGTTGTTTTTGTGCCTCTTATATTATCTAATAGACATATGATTTTTTTTGTAATACAAATACAATTGTCAAAATTGCAACTTTGTGGTGTTGTTCAAAAGTTGCAAATTATATAGTAAAATTGCAATTAAAAATATTACATTCTGAAAAATATATGTTCTAGTTTCTTGATAATTTCTTGTGGTTCTTCGGTTGAAATTGGTATTTGTTGGTCAAATTGATCCACGTCGCTTCCACCACCTTTGGTTAAGATTTCGTTGTAGTTTTCGTCTTCTTCTTCGTTGATCTCCGGTTGACCGCACCTTCTCCGCTCCGCTCGTATCCAATCTCTGAATAATACTACAATCTCCAAGTTGTCTCCGGCTAATAAGTGTATGTGCTCTCATATTTGATATCTGCCGACAGAAAAAGCGCTGTCAGACGCCGTTGATGACGCGGGAATGTTCAAAACATCTCGGGCCATCATTGAAAGTGTCGGAAAGGTCCTTTCATTCCCCTCCAGTTTTTCAGCAAGTCTTCAAGTCCTTCTTCATTAAGAACTGCTTGGTATGGTACAGAACCCTGCAAAAAAAAATCAAACTCACTAATTTGGTTTGTAGCGGTACGGCCGCACATTCTATTTCTGAGGCTTTTAATACTAGCCGCAGAAACGGCATGTCTTTTGTGAGGTTGTGTTGAAGAAGAAGAAGATAGTATGAAAGCTGGTAGGTTGCTAGCACTTTCTTGTCGGTAAAACCTATATACTTTTTTGCATTCGTCTTCTACGCTAGACAACACTTCTTCTTTAGTTTGTTCAATTGGTGGTGGGTGATTTAGATTTTTGGGACTTAGATGTGGTAGTACTTCTATACAATCGTAAATAGTTTCAATAAGTGATTTAGTACCGTCTATTTTAATAGTCGAATTTAATACAGCACCAATAATATAAATAGTGGGAATAGGAATAAAATATTTTTTAAATTTTGATAAACATTTTTAATAGCTGTCTTATAAGCTGGTTTTTCCATATATTCACTAAGTAATTAAAATATTAGAGTTATATAAAACAACATAGTTGAAATAGTATGATAATATATACTGGAAATTTCTTTTGTTGCTTGAAAAAAATTCTCTAAAAATACAATAAGTTCGGAAATTTTTACTCAATCACTATCTACAACCATATCAGCTGGATTTTGATTATGAGAGTTAAAAAATAAAGTTATAGGTTTTCTATAGTCATAAGCAACAAGTAGTTGCTCGTATAAAGAATTTCACCTAGTGGGTACTTCTTCTGCAATTTTTCTATAAGGTAGTTGACAATCGTGACAACTTTTTTTATATTCTTTTCTTCGTTGTATTCTATTATTTTTTAAAATAAAATTTATAGCAAATTATATTTTACTAAGAATGTCTTCAAAAAGTGATAGACCATCCTTTACAATTAAGTTATATATATGGCACACACATTTTATATGAAAATGATCTGGAAAAGATGGAGTTAAACTATTTTTTAAATTATAATAGCATAATTGTTAGAAGAAACGTTATCTAATGTAATAGTCATAATTTTATCAGTTATTCCGTAATAATCGCACACTTGATAAATATTTTCTGCAATAAAAGTATCGTGTGCCTATCATCTATATATATATATATATATATATATATATATATATATATATATATATATATATATATATACGCTAAGATACGTTTTTGCATAGACCATTTATAATCTATCCAATGACAGGTTACCGTTAAATAATCATGGATGTTAGTACTAGCATATATCATAAATGATAGTCACGTTTCCATTAAAATGATATAATGAATAACGTAAATACTGTTGATATTCATGTGCGAATTTAAATATATCTCTCTTAACAGTTGATCTAGGAAAACCGTTAAAAGCAGGATTATACATATCTCTAATATAATGAATAAAACTGGGAGATAAATGAAATGAAAAAGGCAAACCCTTCATAGCAACTAATTTTGCTATTGCTTCCCTATCTCTATGTTTATTGTATTTAGGGCCTACAATTCCCCCTGTCATACTATTAATTTGACCTTGTACTTGGTCCGGGACAATATCAGTATGTGAACCTTATCCCGATGGAGCGGACGTTTGCGCACCCGGTTTTGAAGCCTCGTATTGGGCATACCTAGCTGGATGAGCCCTTGCTACTTGTCTTATTAAACCCCCCGTCCTACCGTGACCTTTTCCAGTTTTAAATTTTAAAATATCTTTACAAATTTTACATCTAGCTACTTGATTCTCTACGTCCCTATCAAAAAATGTCCACGCATCTTATTTTAATGGTCGTTTTGTTGGACCTCATCTCATATTAGGGGGAATAGGAGGCATTTTAGTTGAAGGTGCACTAGTGGGTGTGTTGTCATCTACATTAGTGGGTGTATCATCTAGATCATCATCTAAATTAAAGTCTTCTTGAGTTCCAGAAAATAGCTCATCGTCTAAATCTAACGGTATTGTAGGAAAATGTTCAGTATCAACAAAATCATCCTGTGTAGGAATAGAATTCTGTCTAGAAATAGGACATTTGCCCTTGTTGTCCCTACTAGAAGAAGCATGACCCCTACCCGTAAGCATACGTTTAAATCCTTCCATTATAAATTTATACTTATACTATTAAATAATTAAAGTAAACGAAATTAAGTGCGCTAAATAAAATAAACAGACAATAATAATCTAATGAAGGAACGAATCTACCAAACGCCGATGTAACGTCGACGTGTATTCGAGAGGTTGAAAATTGAAACTTTGCTCGATGGAAGATCCTCAAGCTAGTTGCCAACTTCACTCCCAATTCCCAATTGAATAAATAAAATTGAATATTTAGTAGACAATGTAGACTTGTAGAAAAATAGATTGTTGAGAGATTAGAGATATTATAGGAAGATTTGTGAAAAACATGAAGAGAAAATGAGGTATTTATAGTTGGAAAATTGGGTTAAAGTGGATATATAATAACTTATGGGTTAAAAATAAATATTAATGGGGTAGGGGAGTTGGGGGAGGCCAAAAATGGCCGTTGTACAACGACCAAAATGTAAAATGACCGTTGGTGCAACAATTATTTTTGCAAAAGGGGGGTTTCGGGCGAGATCGGGTCGGGACAGGCGGGCCGGGACGGGTCGGGACGAGACCATGTCCGTCCCGATTCGAGTCCCGATACTGATTTTTTTACAAAGGTTGGGTTCGGGGCGGGACCGGGGCGACCCGGCCCACTGGCCGGCCTTAATAAACTTTAAGTTTTAGTAAGGGTTTGGGATCCCAATGGATAACCTATGTGTTTAGAAAGAAAAGGACCTAGGTGAGCTTGGGTTCGAGGCTAAGCCCCACACGCGCAGCCGCCCGCCCGTCCGGTCCGGGCACGGGGGCCGTGGGCTGTTGGGTTGTTGCTTTCTTCCGAATTTTTCTTTTTGATCCCTGAAATGTTAACTATTTATATTTTGGTTCCTGAAGTTTCTGAAACATTACAACGGAGTCCAACAGACGTGACGGTTCAACTGAACAGAACGTTGAAGACACGAACAGACATGATTGTTTACCTCCCTGGCGCTGCTCAAGGAAATGTTGTTGTCCATGTTCTTGATAGTTTCCAAAGCAAATACCAAGGTAAGGTTCTAACTAACAATTACAACAAGAGAATGAGACTAAAAATGTTGTTCTATTTTACTGCGTTGAGCCTGTCATGATCTCAGACAGAAGATCCTCCTTCTAATGGGGATGCAATGGACACTCAGTTTAACACAACTATTGTAGTGGACCAAAATACCCACGTCACAAATGACCTGAAGGCCAAGAACAAACGCAAGGCAGAGGCTAACGTTGTATAAGATGATGGTAATCCTCCAGATCTTGACGACAAGATTATGGATTTCTCGGCAGTGGTGCTGGAGGCAAATCTGGTGGAGAACCCAAGGCAATGGTGGATAGACACCGGTGAAACCCGTCATATCTGCTCTGACAAAAATGCATTCTCCTCTTACGCCCTAGTCACGGGCAAGGAAATATTCATGGGCAACGGCGCCACCTCTAAAGTGCAAGGGTTGGAAAGGTTGTGCTCAAAATGACTTCAGGCAAAGAGTTTACTCTGAAGGAAGTGATGCACGTCCCTAACATCCACAAGAACTTGGTTTCAAGGCCACTATTAGTCCAGGCTAATTGTAGACTAGTTTTTGAGTCCAACAAATTTGTAATAACTAAGAATAATATATTTGTAGGAAGAGGCTTCGCGTGTGAGAACCTCTTCAAAAGGAATGTTATGTCTGTAATCCACTCATCTAATGAAATAAAGCCTTCTACCTACTTGCTTGATCGAAGTACCAAAACCAAAATAGGTCAAAATTGGACCTAAGACTGTAGATTGCATATTTATCGGATATGCAAATAACAGTAGTGCTTATAGCTTCTTAGTGTATAAGTCGGAGATATCTGATATCCACGAGGGTACGATCATGGAATCAAGAAATGCTGAATTTTTTGATCAGATATTTCCTAGAAAGGGAAAAGAAATAATTTCGCACAAACGAAGTTATGAACAAAATTCTCAAAATCAACAAGACCTAGGAGTTTCTGATTATCCGAAACTAGATGTTCCAGATCTACAGGACTCAGAAGTCGCTAGCTATATGAAACTTAATGTTCCAAACCTACAAAACATAGGGGTTCCAGAGGTTGAACCAAGACGGAGCAAAAGGGCCAAAAAGGATAACACATTTGGTCCAGATTTTCTAACATATATGGTTGAAAATGAAATGAGGACAATTAAGGAAGCATTGTCAACTCCAGAAGCACCGCTTTGGAAAGAAGCTATAGAAAGCGAAATAGATTCCATCATGCAGAACCATACTTGGGAAATTGTTGATCTTCCTCCGAGAAATAAACATTTGGGTTGTAAGTGGATACTCAAAAGAAAGTACAAAGCAGATGGAACTATTGACAAGTATAAGGCCATATTAGTAGTCAAAGGCTACATACAAAAGGAAGACCTCGATTACTTCGACACATACTTCCATGTGTCTAGATTAACGTCCATAAGGTTATTCATGGCTATTGCAGCTTTGCGTGACCTTGAGATACATCAAATTGATGTTAAGATAGTCTTCCTACACGGAGAGTTGGAAGAGGAAATATACATGGAACAACCCGAGGGGTATGTGATTCCAGGTTAAGAAATGAAAGTATGTCGACTTGTTAAGTCTCTGTACGGACTCAAACAAGCCCCGAAACAATGGCATGAAAAGTTTGATAATACTTTATTATCAAAAGGTTTCTCCATAAATGAATGTGATAAATATATCTATATCAAAGGAAACTTTGACTCATTTGTCATGATATGCCTTTACGTAGATGACATGCTCATCACCAAAAGTAGTCTTAACTTGATCCTGGAAACCAAGAATATGTTGAAACAATGTTTCGACATGAAAGATATGGGTATTATAGATGTAATCTTAGGAATTAAGATTTTTAAGACACCGGACGGGCTGGTCTTATCTCAATCTCATTACATTGAAGATGTTTTGAGAAAATTTGATGTATTTGACAGTCCCCCTATGAAGTCACCAATGGATATGAATCATAGAATTGATAAAAATCGCGGTGCACCCGTATCATAGGAGCGATATGCATAGGTCATTGGTAGTTTAATGTACATTACAAACTGCACTCGACCCGACATCGCTTATCCAGTCAATAAGTTGGCTAGCTTCACTCGTAATCCTGGAAATGATCACTGGAAGGCGTTAAATTGGATACTACGATATCTGAAATATTCATTGACTTACGAATTACACTATTTAAGATATTCAGTCGTACTGGAAGGATATAGTGATGCAAACTGGATATCGAACATAAAGAACACCAAGTCCACAAGTGGGTATGTTTTTACAATTGGTGGTGGGGTTGTGTCTTGGAAATCCTCTAAGAAAACATGCATTGCCCGATCCACGATGGAATCAGAGTTTATCGCTTTAGACAAAGCATGTGAAGAAGTAAAATGGCTTCACGACTTTTTAGAGGATATCCCTTGGTTGGATAAACCCGTACCTTCGGTGATGATTCACTATGACAACTAATCGGCTTTAGGAAGGGCATGAAGTAATATGTACAACGGCAAGTCTAGACATATTCGTCGGAGGCATAAGACCGTTAGGCAGTTGATCACTATGGGTGTCATTTCCATTGATTACATCAAATCAAAGGATAACTTAGCGGATTCATTTACTAAAGGTCTACCCAAAGATCAAATATTCTGCCTGTCTAGGGGAATGGGCTTAAAACTCAAACAATAAGAATCTTTATGGTGGTAACCTAACCTTACTGACTAGAGATCCCAGGAATTTGGTTCAATGGAAAAACTAAGCTATATAGGTTCAGCTTAGCGCTTCACTTGAAGTAAGAGCACTTCTGATTATTATTCTGTAAAGAAAGATAACTCCAAAGTCGTTCCCGCGATAGACATTAAGTGCTACCTGCATAATGGGTAAAAGATAAGTTTTTGAAATTTTTAATGATTCCTAACACTTGCGAGTGGGGCAGAGCAATATACCTTATAAGAGATTACATATTTAAGTGCGAAGACAGGTCGCTTCAAATGTACGCACTTAAGAATCCAAGCATTGTCCATGGCCACAACGAACAAAACAATAAGAAGAAATGAATAAAAAGAGTTATTATGTTGATATCATTATCTTGGTTTACACTAAACACTGACGGTTCAAGACATCGCGTTCACTGAGCAGTAAGTAAATTCGATGGTAATCGACTAAGGAAGGTTCAAAGCCGAAAGCTACCTATCCTGATGCAATTTCTTTCTGCTGAAAGATTGTTGAACTTTGGCACCATGTGTGCATCAATTCTCTTTCTAGAGGGGATTGTTAGAAATTTACTAAATGTGAGATTGAGTTTATCCCGTCTTTAATGACTTAAATACGTGGGTTCCGCATGTTAAAAATATCGTTTCTTCGCACATGCCTAATATACTAAGAGAGTAGATGATGTTAGTGCCAAGTATCATCAAATTTCATTAAGAAATGAAAGAGATATTGATACACAAAGTAAGGTGTTTGAGACATAAAAATATTGAGGGTCTTTGGCCAAAAATGACAAATTTCCCTCATTGGTAAAAAACGGAGAGTTTATGCAATATATAAACTCTAAGTTTGAGTAAGGGTTTGGGATCCCAAGGGGTAACCCATATGTTTAGAAGGGAGAGGACCTAGGTGAGCTTGGGTTCGGGGCTAAGCCCCACACGCGCGATGCCGCAGCCCGTCCGGTTCGGTCCGAGCTCGGGTTCGGGTCACGGGCTGCTGGTCTCTTCTTCGCATATGCCTAATATACTAAGAGAGTAGATGATGTTAGTGCCAAGTATTGTCAAATTTCGTTAACAAATGAAAGAGATATTGGTACACAAAGTAAGGTGTTTGAGACATAAAAAAATGGAAGGTCTTTGGCCAAAAAATGACAAATCTCCCTCATTGGTAGAAGATGGAGAGTTTATGCAATATAAACTCTAAGTTTGTCTAAGGGTTTGGGACTCCAAGGGGTAACCCGTGTGTTTAGAAGGGAGAGGACCTATGTGAGCTTGGGTTCGGGGCTAAGCCCCACATGTGCGCCTTCGCCGCCTGCCTGTCTGGTTCGGTCCGGGCTCGGGGGTCGTGGGCTGTTGGGCTATTGGACTGTTGCTTTCTTCCAAAACTTTATTTTTGGTCCCTGAAAAGTTAACTATTTACATTTTGGTCTCTGAAGTTTTTGAAACATTACAACGGACTCTAACAGACGTGACTGTTCAACTGAACAGAACGTTGAAGACACCAACATACATGACTGTTTGCCTCCCTTTATGCTCTTATAAATTGATCAGTTTTGTTCAAATTACATAGCACAAAATACACATAACACACAACACAAAATCTTCTCTTATGTTCAAAACATACAGAAAACAGAGAATTAGAAACTCAACACAAGCAATCTGTTCTTATTCATTTTCTTCACTAGAATCAACTGTATTTGCTTTGTATAGTTGACTAGTTATTGTTTTATCTTGAGAGACTATTGCCCAATAGTGTAAAACATTTATATGGGGCAATTTTATCTTAAAGAGAGAGAGTCATCTCTCGACTCAGCGTTTCTTTTGTTTAACCTTTCGGATACACTTTACCCCAACTTTTACCATAATTTTAAGATAAAATTTGCTATTTTCTAAGTGTTCGAAAGATGTCTGTCAACAGTTGTATTTTCGATTGTGGTTCTAACTCTGGCTTTGGCTCTGTTTTCGCTAAGCTTCGTTAACGTTCATTCGTTAACAATTACGTTGGTAGTTCTGGTTCTACTACTGTCAACAATTTTGGTTCTAGTTCTGCTGATGTTATTCAAGGCACTACTGTTATTTAAGGAAATGTTGTTGTCTCTGCTACTGCTCAATGAAATGTTGTTGTCTTTGGCGCTGCTCAAGAAAATGTTGTTGTCCATGCTCTTGACAATTTCCAAAGCAAACGCCAAGGTAAGGTTTTGGATAACAATTACAACAAGAGAAGGAGACTAAAAATATTGTTCTATCTTACTGCGTTGAGCCTATCACGATCTCAGACAAAAGATCTTCCTTCTAATGGGGATGTAATGGACACTCAGTCTAACACAATGACTGAAGTGGGCTAAAATACCCAGTCCGGTCCGAGTTCGGGTTTGGGGCCCGTAGGCTATTACGCTGTTGCTTTCTTTCGGAACTTTCTTTTTTATCCTTGAAATATTAACTATTTACATTTTGGTCCCTGAAGTTTTTGGAACATTACAACGGACTCCAACAGACGTGATTGTTCAATTGAACTGAACGTTGAAGACACCAACAATCATGACTATTTGCCTCCCTTTCTACTCTTATAAATTGAACAGTTCTATTTAAATTACAGAGCACAAAATACACAGAACACACAACACAAAATCTTCTCTTCTGTTCAGGATATATAGAAAATAGAGAATCAGAAACTCAAACAAACAATCTATTCTTATTCATTTTCTTCGCTAGAATCAACTGTATTTGCTTTGTACAGTTGATTAGTTGTTGTTTTATCTTGGGAGACTATTGCCCAATACTGTAAAAGCATTTATACGGGGAAATTTTGTATTAAAGACGGAGAGTCATCTCTCGACTCAACATTTCTTTTGTTTAACCTTTCAGATAACTTTACCTCAACTTTTACCAACATTATAACCACACAATCATCTTTGACTTTTTTTAGACCATAAGATTCAAAAATCTTCCTTTATTAACTTAAATTTCATGTTTTCGGTCAAACTACATCATATAAATTGAGACATAGGGAGTATATGTTATGAATCAGCCGTATTTGGTGGATATTCATTGAGTGAATGTTTTGTTTATACATGATTACATTTTGTAAGTTATAAATAGGTGATCATTCTCTTATGAAAGAGACAACAAAACACATAAAAATAAAAGTTTTCTGCTTCTCTCTCAGTTCTTGTGTCAATAGTTTTGGAGCTCTAGTTTATAATTATAGCATTTTTTACATGTTATCAACACGAATTGCATAATAGGAGCCACTATGCTTACTCCGTGAGGCTCTAATCTTTAAATTTGAGTTATATTTTTATCTCTTCTATGTGAGGCATGTTTACTATCTTTTCCCTTCATAATAGCAATATGCTAAAATGTTAAACAGAATGTTACTTTAAATTTGAAGTTGTCTGTCAATCTTAACTTTGGTGCAAATGTTTCAATATCGTGTGTCTAAATTAGTATGCATAATTTGCCTTTAACTTTATCATGCAAACATGACAGTACCTTATGTGAAATAATAGTAACAAGGCAAAACGTTCATCTGTTAGTATTTCCACACTGGTTAAACTTTACATTAGTTTATGATTATGGATAAAACAAAATAATAATACCTCAGATTTGTGTTAATATGAATCCTTGATTCAATGGGATTATTTAATTGCATTAAGACTTTGACATAACACTTTGTTTGGTAAAGAAAAAAAGGTACTATTTTGTGGGGGGAAATGGTACTATTTTATAGGAAAAAAGGTATTCATTTGTGGAAATAAAGCTATTGTTTTGAGATTATGTTATTATATTATTTCTAACTCAATATTTTCATGATAGTTCTCATCATGTTAAACATATCAAAATTTGAATTAACTATATGTTGTGGGTACTTGATGCTGAAATACACTTTGTCGCTAAGGGTCTTGATGATACTATAATCGAAGGAAATGAAGCATCAAGTCGGTATAAAGCAAAAGCTATAGATTTTCCTTCGCCATCATCTTGATGAAGGATCAAAATGTGAATATTTAACATTAAAATATCCATTTGAATTATGGACTAGTTTGAAGGGATGGTATGACCATCTAAAGGCCACAATATTGTCAAAAGCTCGTTATGAGATGGATGCACTTAAGGTGAGAAGATTTTAAGACCGTAATTGAGTATAATTCTGTTGTGTTCAAGATCGCTTTCCAGTTGAAATTATATGGGGAGACGATAAATGATGAGGACATGTTGAAAAAGGCACTTACTACTTTTCATGCCTCAAATATTGTGTTACAACAACAATATCGTTAGAAAGATTTTCAGAAATATTCTAATTTGATCTCATGTCTTCTGGTGGCTGAGGAACATAATACCCTTTTAACAAAAAATCATGAAGCTCATCCCACTGGATCTGCTCCATTTCCTAAAGCGAATATGGTAGTGAGAGATCATAATCAGGGCCATATAATGTGTGTGGGCATGTCAAGGGCAAGGGAAAATACAAGGGGCGAATGTCGTGGTGGTGGTTACTATAAAAGGGACAACAATATTGGTTCTCAAACTAATCCTTCAAATAGCAACTATCATCGTTGTGGTATGAAAGGTCACTGGAAAATGAAAGTCGGGCGCCTAATGTTACACTTTATACTTTCATGTTAAAATATGTTGTAAGTGAATCAATATGAGTTGGAGAGGTTAAGGACCTTTATTATCATACCTCAAACCAGAGGAGCGAGACCGGCATCCAGACATTACTTGCCGAGCACCAACATACATAACACTTATACATCTTTTTAAACAGTATAAAGGTCGATGGGGCTAACATGAGCCATACCCAATAAAAATGGGACTCCAAACATCAACATCATAACAAAAATGCAATAATAACATGTATACACGTATGCGGGCCGACAAGGCCATAATGAAAGACTGTACATAAAGGTACGGGACTATACCCAAAAGTTGTACACATGACAACAGTATATGAGCCTCTACGAGTACGTGACACTGACATAAGTCAGGAAAGGACCCCGACATAAGTCAGGACAGGACCCCGACATACCCATAATGTCTATACAAAATGCACCCTAGCTCAAAGACAAGTCTGGAAGAGTGGAGCTCGCCAACGACCGCTGATCAAGGGAACCTACTGTTATGATTCACTTTTACGCAGAGGCATAAATACTACTAGGAGGTTATTGGAACTCTATTTTGGATATTATTTTTTAGAGTCACCATTTAATTTATAGGGAGATTAGGAAAACCGAGTAAAAGGATTCAAAAATTTGTGAAAAAGTCTTTTTAAACCAGAGTTTGAGGTAAGAATTCTGGTGATCCCCGGGGAAGGTGTTAAACACCCCGATATTAAGGATCCGTAGAATACGGTTGACCTTCGCGTTCTATAGAATATTTTATTGTTAAAAATTGCTTTAAGAGTGTGTATTTTCCGCAAAATAAGATGTCATTCAAGTTAAAAAGGGTTTTGAAAATCAAAAGAGTTGAGTTTGTTTTCGAAAGATTCATATAAGGTTTTGGCCAATCCATTTCCGGACTAAGATACACTTAATTTTAAGTTGAGTAGAATCCTACTAAATTCGTCCGATGGGTGGTTTAGTTTACTTATATGTTTTGAAGAAAAGTCATTTCAAAAAGAGTATAGTCCCTTCAGAATAACATTCTAAGGTTTTTAGAATTGAAATACAAGTCTTTTCCTTTTGTTATCTTGAAGGTAAACCATATCCAAACCGTTACCTTAAACTTAAGTTTTTACAAGGCTTTTCTTCAATTTTAAGAAATCAACTTAGTTGGGCTTGGCCCAAAAATAATTCTTAAAGGTTTTGTAAACTTGACCATTTTTCCCATTTAAAATTAGTTTATGAAATTCAGGTTTACAACAAATTTTCATTTTTCTTTTATTTTCAAAACAGTTTGGTTTTGTTATGAAATAGTCAAAGATTTCAAAGTAAAATAGTTCATTTTTCATACCAAAGCTGTCTAGTTTTATCAAAAACTCATTTTTTATATCAAGTTTAAATCAAATTAAGCCTTTAAAATTATTTGGTTTATTTTATTTATGAAGACATTCAAGTGTATAACTTTGGGGCAGATTTTTGTAAACCATTTTGGACTCTATCCATTCTAAACGATGTAACCATCATTTTGTCTGAATCCTAGGTCATAAACATAGGGATTCCAATATTATTTCAAGTATTTTTTACGAGTATAAGCATATAAAATACAATACAAATAAATTAAAAAAGAGAGTAAGAGTTAGGCTGGTGGGCCTACCGAGCCCACCATTTGACTATTTTCATCCATAGTTGGGCCTTTATGTTTATCAGCTCATCTGGACTCAATGTAATAAAATGATTGGGCCTTTGGCCCAACTGGTTTGAGAATGCAATGGCCCAAATAGCCCACGTCCCATGCGTGTAGAGGATGAGAAGAGAAAAAGAAGGTGCCAGTTATAACACACCCCTTATCTACTTTAAACACATATCATTTAAAATAATCCAACAAATATAAACAAGCACCCAATATTCATGGTCCAAATAAAATTGCAAGGGACAACCCAATGTTCATACACAATTAGTGTAACAATAGTTGAAATGGGCTAAGCCCAACTTTAAGCAAGTAGCAAAACATGTATAGTAAATATAAAACGCATGGGCATGGTCCACTTAACAACTAATAGTAACGAAAAATGAAGCAAGTAAACTAAAGAAATTGGGCTAGGCCCAACACATGCAATAAACAATCAGGGATAATAACTTAAGTGCAAGGGGCATTGGGCTAAGCCCAATATAAACACTATTAGAGAGCCCCAGATGATACACATGAGAGTATACTCGACTAATATACCTGGTATACCAAGTATACTTGGTGTGCAGTCAATATACCCTCTGTATATTACACATATATTTAGTATATAACGAAGAAGAGAAGAAAGAAGCAAAAATAGGCATCTGGACAATGCACAAACAAACTCTTAACCCCTATCCTTAACATGCTTCTAAAATTCTGATCCTAAATGCCCAACCCCCCATCTATCAGTTTTGTTTTAAAGATCCAAATTATTCATGTTTGACAAGGCAACAATCACAAATACACACATGATCTACATTTAGCCATGACATCTCCTAATTGTCAAACGTCAAGGTATATGAACTAAAATTAACACATAAAAGCATCATAATCATAAAAGAAACATGTCCCATTTTGAATACAATCATGCTTGAATTATATACATTTCAATTTAGCACTATTTCTTTACTTAAAGCAAGTAATATCCATATATCCAAGACAAGTAAGGTTCTTTGATCGTCTTTGGCATTCCGGCATGTTCCTCATTTGTCTGGTGAAATTTTTGAGACCCCTTCAAAAAGTTTGTCGTAGTTGATGATTGTCTTGCGGCGAACTCTCGTGCTGAATTACGGTGAAGAATTTTTTAGACCCTCTCAAAAAATTTGCCCCAATTAAAAGTCTAAGGTCGACTGACTTTTGTGTCGGACTTGTCGGTGGAATTTTTGAGACCTTCTCAAAAATTCTGCGCCCATTGCAAGTTTGGGGTCCATGGATTTTGCGAGGAGATTTTGAAATCTTCGTATCTCAGGGGCTTCCTAGGGGTTTCTTTTTTTTTTTTTTGCGACGGAGCTCAAAGAGCGCCTATATATCCTGTCATAGCAGGAATCAAGTAAAATATAGTTCAGAATAAAATGATTGATTTTTGTAATAATGTGACTGAATTCTAAGTGGGCTACCTACGTATCCACGTTGGAAAATCAGGTCATCACGTAGTTCATATTATAAGAAAATGTTGTTTATTTTTTCTATTACAGAAAAAGAAGACCAAATCCGATGATGATTTTTTGACGAATCTCTGTCGTAAGAGATAGGTCTTGTGTAGTGATTACAAGGAAAGGAAATGTGATTATAAATTGAAAGAGCATGCCTTCATGCATAGTATCTCTTGATTGCATCTAGGTTAATTGCTTTGAACCATTCTTGACTGTCCATCTCTACTAGGATTACAACTCCTCCCGATAATACCTTGTGAACTATGTAGAACCCTTGCCAGTTGGGTGTGAACTTTTCTTTGTAATAATCTCGGTGTGGAAATATGCACTTGAATACCAGTTGTCATATTTGAAAAAGTAGGGATCTGAGCTGCTTGTTGAATGCGCAGGCTATTCTTTGCTGGTACAATTGACCGTGACATACGACGATAAGTTTTTTTATCAATTAAAGCCAGTTTCTCATATCATTTTTGGACCCACTTTGCGTTTTCCAATTATGCTTCTTGTATGATTTTAAGTGATAGTATCTTTACCTTGGCTGGTATCACTGCTTCCAGTACCATAGATAAGAAAATACGGAGTTACTCCGATTGAGGTTCGAGTTGTTGTTCGGTATCCTAGCATTGTTTAGGGAAACTGTTCATGCCAACACTTGTAGTTGTCTGTCATTTTCCTTAGTATTCTCTTGATGTTCTTGTTGGTTGCCTCTACGACTCCATTCATTTGTGGCCTGTAGGCAGTAGAATTCTGATGTGTTATGCGAAATCGTTCACAAATATTCTTCATCAGATAACTATTTAGATTTGCTCCATTATCAGTTATGTTCGACTCTAGAATGCCGAATCGGCATATGATGTTGTTCCGTACAAAGGTTACCACCACCTTTTCGTTACCTACTTGTGAGAAGTAGCTTCAACCCACTTGGTGAAGTAGTCTATGGCAACCAAGATGAAACAATATCCGTTAGATACGGCTTACTCTATAGGCCCAATGACGTTCATTCCTCAAGCTACAAACGACCATGGTGAGCTCGTGACATTGAGTTAATTGGGTGGGACTCTGATTAGATCTCCGTGAATCTCACATTGATACAATATTTGCACAAACCTACTGCAGTCGGTTTCCATGGTCATATAATAATAGCCTTCCCTTAGGATATTCTTGGCTAGGACGAATCCACTCATATGAGGACCACAAGTCCCGACATATACCTCAATAATTTTCTGGCCTCTGTGGCATTGACACGTTTGAGTAGCCTTTGAGGATTTAGTTCTATGCCCCTATGGCTGACTATGAATACCAACAATTTTTCGGCAGGCACCACAAATGCGAATTTGGCCAGGTTTAACTTCAAATTGAACTTTCAAAGCCCGTTGAAGAATTTTCACAAGTGCGTGATACGATTCGAACTCTCCCTTAGTTTTATTATGATGTCATCTACGTAGACCTATGATGTAAGTAAGGAGGGGTGTATGTGGGTAATTGGGTCGGAGTCTGGTTGTAATCGGCCCGACTTACGGAATCTTACCCTCAAGTTAGGAGCTCACTTTTAATCTCTTAGAGCCGATTCGATGGAATCTTCTCTTATGATCTTTCTAGTTAGCACGTAGTGGGAATAGTCCCTCATCGACACGGGAAAAGAGCTATAGAAATTCATGGGTGGTGCTTCTATCTAATGCTAGAAAATGCCTACAGGCAAGAGCTATACCTGCACCGAAAGCCCTAAGAATTTTCTCAAGGATTTTTTCCAATGATGGATTTCGCGCCACGGAATGAATCAAGGAACTAAGGACGTTTCCAATACCGATAGCAGCACCCGCTGAAGCATTTGTAGCAACTCCTACACCGATTGATTTTGCACTTTCTAACATTTGAATCTCGAATTCTCCTCACGGTTTTTTCATCATCATCAGGATTTTCTCTTCGAGAACACTTGCCTCGTCAATGCTTCCCCTCGTTCTTTTTATCAATGATTACTTTAATTCTTTATTGTCTTTCCATTGAGCCAATGAGACAATCCAAATCGTAGTCAGTGTCCATTATTTGATTGAGCACAACGTGGTCTGCTAGTCGCGTTAAACCATCCAAAAGAAAACCGTCAGCCCCCAAAAGTGCTTTTCTTCTCGCATGAGGTTCACTAATTATTTGTCTGTTGGCGGGTGTCTTTGTATGTATTATCCGGGAAGAGGAGGACTCAATGATTATTTATTCCCCGGAACCAGAAGTTAAAATTTTAGTAGATAGGGATCCCGTAAAAACATCTTTCTAGGCCTTCTCTTCTTTTGCTTTGCTAGCTGCCTAACTTGACTATGAGAGAGATTCAACATGTAAAAGGAGAAAACAACGTTGGCTTTGTTGCGGATTCAATTGGAATTGTAAGAAGTCAGGTAAATGGCCTTTATCCCCACCCCATATGTCTCAAAGTTGAGTTCTCGGGTGGGGTGTTTTTGCCTGGCATTGTGGTGTTGTGGGGCATTTTTGGGTAGATTCTTACTTAGTAACTTTATGGGGGTGTTCCGAATGTGTTAAGGGTTGTCTTGATGATCAGAGTTTGGTGGTTTAATGGTGGCAAGATGACAGAACTGAACTGAAATAGTGAGGTCTCGATAAGGGTTGTTTTGTGGACTATTTGTGGTTATCGGGTTTGGACAGTTGTATACGTGGGGTTTCAGTTGGTGGCCTTTGTGGTGGACGTTAGGAAAGTATTTTAGGATATGGTGGTGGAAGGAAGATAATGGTTTGGACAAGGAATGAATACGGGATGCTAGGTGCAAACCCGAGTACAATATAAGTGTAGGACGATCGATATAGCAAGGATAATAACACGAGGGTTTTAATGCTCGAGTCGACACCAAGATGAGTTTGGCCAATTGGACAGGGACTAGACCGAGGTTGCTAAGTACAAGCTCGAGTACTAACCAAGTGAGGGTGGCTGGTAACCTTATGATAGCTAGGCTTGGGTTTGGTTGGATCACACAAGTTCCAACGTCCACTTGCACCAAAGGGTTCCTTAAGCTTGGGCTTAGCTAGGTCACATAAGTCCTAATCAAAATTACACCGAAGGCACCTTAGCTTAGGTTTAACTATGTCACACAAGTCATAGCTTCAACTTACACTGAGGGGTTGGTTCACACAAGAATCAAAGGCCCACGCAAGGACAAACTAAGGTAGAGAACACACAAGTTGAATAACTTAGCAATTGAGTAAAACTCAAGTTTTTCTATTCATAAACACTGCCTTTTTACAACATCCTAAAGGTCTTATTTGTAGTAATACATGGACCTTTCTAGAAGACAAATTAAGAGAAAAAACTACTTGAACCTGTCGGCCAAGTATGGACAAGTGGGAAGGGTCTCGGCTTGCTTGGGTAACAAGGAAGTTCTCGGTCTCAACTCCATCAATAGGAAATGTTTCGATTTTACTTGGGGATAAGGATGAGCACAATCTTTTTCACACCCCTTTGTAGTTCCCATGTAGAAGAATGCATGAACTTGACTCCTCAAAAATCTCATCTTATTGGAATATGTTTGGAAGCTTCCATTCCTTGTATATGTGCCTTGGTTGAATGGGAATGAGAGAATATTTCAACCAACCCTTCATCTTCTTGGTGTCCTCCATGTAGCCAAATACATGAACAAGTTGGTTCATGAATTTTCTTCTTGGAAGCCTTATATTCTAGATCATTCTTGTCCCTTGGTCACCTCGGCTTAACCCTCTTCACACGGCCTAGACACACAGCCTAGTCATCCCATTTCCTTACATCCTTGTCCTAGTCACCTTGTCTTATTACATGGTACATTAACTATGTCCTAAGAAGAACTAAAAGCTAAGCTAAGAAAAGATAAACTAAAAGAAAAACAAACATGGTCTTCGGCCAAGACCTACATACAAAGCCGAAATTAAATGTTGTCTTCTTAAACTTTCACGTGATGCCGTTCATTCTACTCCACATTTCATCCTATTTGAGGCATTTAATAGTAGGTTGATGGTGAGTTGTTGTCATCTTTGACAAGCTACTTAACGACTCAAGTTGGGAGTTTTAGTCCATATGCTTTCTTACATCAACCTCTATCTCTTTATGCATCATGTCGTGAAAGATGGTAGTCATTGCTCTCATGTACGTGGTGCCTACATTTTTGAGGCTGAACGACATTACACGATAGTGGTTTACTCCCCATGACGTGATGAAGGCTGTCTTCTGTGCATCTTTTTTGCTCATCAGGATTTGATAATAACCGGTGAAGCAATCCATGAATGACTGTAACTTATGCTTCACACAATTGTCGATGAGTATGCGGATGTTTGGAAGTGGAAAATTGTCTTTAGGACTAGCTTTGTTGAGGTCACGGTAGTCCACAAAAATTCAATTTTCCATCTTTCTGGGGTACGGGCACAATGTTGGCCAGCCATGTCGGATACGGAGTTACTTCCACTACCCCCACTTGATCTATTTCTCGACTTTGTCTTTGATTCGGATGCTCAGATATGGCTTGAACTATCAGATTTTTTACTTAATTAGGGTGAAACCTTTGTTGATAGGCAACCTATGGGCTACTATGTCTATGCTTAACCCGTGCATGTTTGCGTATGACCAAGTGAAGATGTCAACATATTCTCTTAGCAAATTTATCAATTCCTCTTTTAGGGCGCTTCCAAGTGCAAGCTTATCCTGGTTTCTTTAACTATCTCTTCGTCTCCGAGGTTGATTACTTCGGTCTCATCCAAGTTAGGTTTCTGCCTATTCTCATATTGCTCCACCTCATTGATAAAATCCCTAGGTAACATAGTTTCCTCATCGTATTCCTCGTATTCTCCTTCTTCTGTGTCACTCGACTCACAAAATGTTATGACATTATGAGTTGTTTTATTATTATTACTGAAAGACAAGGCAAAGCGCGGTTAGTGTATAAAAATATAATTAAATCTGAATGTTATTTTCATATAAACTTATGCTTTTATTAATTTAATAAAAGAAGTACAAATTGTTGTCCTGACTTAGATCAACATCGAGTTATTTCCATTTTTTAAACATCACGAGGAAAATGAAAGATGCAAATGGTGAACATTCGGGCCTTATCCGACCTTCACGATTTTCTTTGAAAGCAAGTTAAATTCATCATCTCTATCGAGTAGCTAAGAGTGGGGTAGAGATTCAGTTGGACAATTGCTCGCCAAGATCAGCATCACGGATGGTGGGCGCTTCATTGCATTCTTCCAATATCACGACACAATCTTCCTCTTAGAACAGCATCCCCAACCCTTTTTCTGCATCTCTGCCACTATGCATCGTTATTCTGACTTGAAATGACTGGTACAGATTCAGAATTGTCTAGCGTAACTGTGGAGGACCCCTCTTCTTCTAATTTTCTTCGGAGGCTTCTTCACAGTCTAGGACATACCCGAGGCAAAAACGGAAACCATTTCCTAGAATAGACATTGGTTCTGTTATTCCTTGTAGATCTCTACCTAAACCCTTGCCGGGTTTGAACCCGCTTTGGAGTATGGTGGAGGCAATCATTTTGTAGACCGGTGGCATATGACTTTGCTTATCATCACCTTTATATGCGGCTCCCACTAATTTTACCATTGGTACAGAATGGAGGTCTTCGAGCCTTGTTACGGACTAAAGTCCTAAAAAAAAGCGACCCCAATCCCTCCCCAACCCAGGTCAAAGGTCTTCCCACCCTATTTTTTTAGGGGCATAGTCAAGTTTGTTACGGTCAACAAATCAGCCCCGCATCGTATCGATAGCGATTGCTGGGTAGTTATGGATGCTACCTTCTCCATGAATTACCACCTCTTGTTCTCCCACACAAGCTTCAAAGATTGGTACATGGAATATTGTACTACTCTGGCTGTATGGATCCAAGGCCTACCTAAAAGTAAATTATAGTTAGCAGCGATCTCCATGACTTTGAATTCTGTAGTGAATTCGGCGGGCTCCAGTTGGATGTTGAGGTCTACCTCTCCAATAGGATCACGTTGAGCCCCATCAAAGGCTCTCACATTCATACGACTCTGGCATATTTTTCCGATGTCGTAACCCAATTACTTGAGCATAGACTTAGGACATATGTTGAGACCGACCCCATTGTTAACCAACACTCGAGCTACAACCTTGTTTTTGCATTTTACGGTGATATAGAGAGCTTTGTTGTGTGTTGTTCCTTCTCGGCAACTCAACTAGAGTGAAAGATAATTGATGGGCCCTGATGACGTGTCCCACCATGTCGGCCAGAGTTTCACTACTTGTGCCATCAAGGACATGTGCTTCATACAACACTCTTATTGGAGCCCATTGGTGTTGCGATGAGCTCAGTATTAATGCTATTACTAATATTTAGGCTGGCATTTTCTTTAGGTGTTCTACAATGGAGTATTCTTTAGGCTGCATTCTCTATTGAAAGTCCTCAGCCTCTCATTCAGTTAGGCTTTCTTTGATTTATTTCTTTTTAAGTAGCTCCCTGTGCCAGTTCTTTAGGAGTATAACACCTTCCTGATTGTGTCATTCTATGGGCTACCGCTGCCTGGGCAATAAATTCTTTTCTTGGGGCTGGGATTATCTCTTGCGATACCTAGGCCACGACTAGTGCCGGAATCAACACTTTGAATTGAGGTCGTTCTTGAAGGATGAGAGAGGCCACTATTTGCTCTAAACTCTTGATATATTCATGGATAAATGGTTTGCAGATGGCCTAGTCTTCCTCTCGCTTAATCATATGGATGTGATTAATGCCATAATTGGGTAGGGGATTAATGTTCACATTTGGTGCTGCAATTTGCAGTGTGACATCCCTTTTATCAATCAAATCATGCATCTTGTATTTCAAGTTGATACAATCTTTCGTGTTGTGTCAATTACCCCAGAGTGGTATGCACATGTTTGGTCAACTCGGTAGAATCGACTCCCGATGTTAGCTGGCTTTGGTGGAATAGCTTGGATGATTCTGGTAGCACTCATCCATTCGAACAACTTGGTTCAAGTTTCAAGCAGCGAGGTGAACACCCATGGAGGTTTCTTCTCGAAGTTTGGATGTGGCAAATCATATATGGCCGGAGGCGGTTGATTTTGGTAATTTTAAAAGGCTCGATAAGCCGGTGTGGGCGTTTGGGAATTTGGTAGTGGAGCTTGGTTAGTTGGGACCGATGTTTGGTAATTTGGCTGTGGAGCTTGGTAAGTAGGGACATGCGTTTGGTAGTTAGGCTGCGCATAAAAAAATGACACAAGGCTATACAACCTGGATATGTACTACTTGGAGGTGGAGATTGATATATGTCGAAGGATAATTGTGATCCTTTATTATTTCGGGTTTTTAGACTAGGTGTGTGGGAGACGTTTGCCACATCCCTTTTCTTCTTCCTCATAGCCCCGGTGATACTCTGTTGATCGGCTTTGTTGGCTACGATGATCATTCTTCCTGACTTGAGGTCGTCTTTTATGGCCTCTTCTATTTTAACCAACTTAGAAAATGGCCTCCCTGCCATAGATAACATAAGGTCATAGAAGTCTGACTCTTATGATCAGATGAAAACGGGGACCAATTCTTCTTCGTTCATTGGCGGTTGCACTCGGGCAACTTCATCTACTTGCGTATTCATGGTAATTTTCCATGGACTTTTGTCTGACCTTATCTGGGTAGTACCGGTCAGGCACAGTTCCACGTTAAACTGAAATCTTTCCATAAAGGCTTCTGCTATGTCCTCCAAGGTGGCCCAGCGGCATATGCCTTGCGTGGTGTATTATTTAGAAGCTTCTTCAGTTAGGCTTCGACTGAACAACCTCATGATTAGAACCTGGTTCCTTCTTAACCCGACCAGTTGGTAGCAATATTATCTTAAGTAAGCTTTGGGATTCCCTGTCCCGTTGAACATCTCGAATTTAGGCACTTTAAAGCCTTCAGGTAGGTCCAAGTATGGTTCCATGCAGAGATCATCATCAGTCTTGTTGCTTTTTGGGCGACTCTGTTAGACTTCTTGAGTAGGTCTACCATATTCTATTCTATTTCTTTATCTCACCTATCCTGTTCAGCTCTCCACGCTTTTCCATCTCTTCGTATGGTCATGTTTTGGAGAGGACTCAATTGGAGTGATAGGTGTATGGAAAAATACTGTGCGATGTGTTTGGGGATTTCTGGAAGTGCTGGTAGTTTTAGGTGTAGGGTGAGCAATGACATATGGATGTATGCTTGGGTCAGTGTGACTAGGTGGTGGTGCCTGATATGAAGGCATTAAATGGGAAGTCTCGGGTATTTGAGTGGCATTGGTCGGTGGTGGGTTTTCGTATGAAGTACCAATATGGGTATTTTTGTTGTGAGCTCGGGTGGGTAGTACAGTTCCAGTTGGGTAGGCTGGAAAGTGGTCAAGTGTTGGAGAACTCGTAGATGGAAATAACGGTGGATGCCTTCTTGCTTCAGTGGCTGCTTCTCTGGCGGATTAGCCATCTCATTTCTCGCAACTTGTTCTTGGAGGTCCGCAATTCTCCAAAATAACATGTTGATCACATTGTCGTGATGTGATGCTTCTTGGGGATCTAGAGGTGCAGGGTCTTCTACGACAAGTGCTTCTTCGTTACGCCCGTCGTCCGAAGTACCAGTCATGTTTTCTTTGTCTTGTTTAGGAAGGGATGCTGTTGCAGCTTTAGATCTTGTGAAGTATGCTAGCATGACACGACACAGATCGACCCCCTCTTTAAGATAAGAAAAACTCAAAGGTAGATGATGTTAGTAACGTTAGTGACAAAATAATACAAGATATCACATATAAGTTGCACAGAAAAACATATAGACTTATGCATTTAATCCGAACATTTGATTGATTTTTTTATTTCAGGGGTATTTTGGTCATTTTGGCCATTTTGGTTTTGAGGGTTTAAGTCTGGTTAATTTGCTACCATGAGGCTGTTGAGACCGACCTTTTCAAGCCTTTTCAATCGGGGGAGGATTACAATTTATATAATATAGGGATCGAGTCTTACGCAGACTACCTACGTATCCCTCTACGGGAAGTCAGGCCCTTCCGTAGTTTGGTTTACATAAAAATTATCCCTAATTTCATTCTACCCGACAAGTTCCCAGACCAGGCCCAATAAGGGCTTCTTACGTATCCCTCTTGGAACATCAGGTCAGATATAGTTTCTTTTACAAAATAAAGGGGAAGGGATAACATTTGATTGAAAGAAAAATGGATGCCTAAATTTACCCAAAAGATGAGTTCTCCTTGAAGCCATGATGGGTCATCGTCCTTACGCCTGTGCATTCTTCTAACGACTTTTCTTAATAGCAGTGAGGTAGAACTACCCATATCTGATCAGTGTGAACCAAATTCTCCAGCTCAAACTTGAAAGCTTTGCACTCTTCAACGTCATGTCCCAGTGCTCCTGAATGATATAAGCAGATCTTCCTTCTCTCCAAAGTACTCAGCTAGGGTTTCCAAGCAGTTTCAATTGGACGAATCTTTCCGGTGCCAGCCAATATGGATAAAATGCTCGCATATGAATCTTCAAAGACACTGAAGTCATAGAACCAAACTTGTATATCAATGGTGATTCATTCATCAGACATGATGGGGTCATGATCTAGTACGGAATGTGGGTCACATATATTGTGGATAGTTTTTTCATAGATCAACCTTATGATCCTTTTCTTGAGGGCCAAGCACTTGTCAGTAGTGTGGCCGGGTTGGTTCTTGTGAAAGGGCACCTCTTGTGAGCATAGATTGGTGCACAAGTCGGGAGGACATCATGGCTGAAACATGATGCTCCAACGGCTGTCAGACCTTTGAATATCTCGATACTCTACACCAGCCTTGGTGCGACTCTGAAGGGTGAAATGCGGGCTTCAAGAACAATTTCCACCAATAGGGGATGATTTTTGGGATGACCCTTGTGGTGTCCCGTAGTAGTTGGCAGCATTAGAAGCGTTGAGGGTGGCTTTCTTGGATGGTCAACTTGATTCCCCGACATATGGCTCAGGATCTTCCTTTGACACCTCAGTCTCTTTCTTAGGTGTCTCAAATAGTGGTACGTAATATCTTACCATTCCTTAGACCTCATATGAGAGGTTTTGACAGTAATGTTCTTTTTCAGTGGTCCCTTCCGGGGGCTTCCTACCAAGTCCAGAATTTGGTCGGCTACCTTCATTTTAGCTTCAACCAAGTCAATTCTCTTCTCAAATTGCTCAAAGCGAGTCTTCAATATCCTCTTCACTGATCAGGTCAACAAATGTCGTCATGGCACTTTTGCTATCTTGAACATCAATCGGTAGCAAATCAACCTTTAAATAGGTGCAATTTTAATCAGGTTTTGGTATTTTCTTATGTTTTTCTTTGGGTGGTATCCGGAATGTGAGACTAATCAAGAGTTCAACTGGAACACATGAAAGCACATAAGCGATAATATCACATAATTACATAATTATAAATTATAATATTCGCGTTCGTAAACCTTTTTGCACCAAGGTTCTCTAATCATTTTGAAACATAATTGTGCCAAATATTGATTCAAACCGTTGCCCCCATAATCATATTTTATTATAATAAGGTTTTCCCCAAAAGGGTTACAAAATATAATAAAGCAATAAATAAAGATTAGTAGAAGTTGCCTCTAGCAGCAGATGATGAAGCTCTGTCTGTCCGAGCTTTCTTGGTCCTTTGAAGGGTGGTCTGAATCCGGAGGTGCACTGACATCAACAACAAATCAACCCAAAATCCTTTCTCTGTGAAGGTCATAGGTGAAGTCTTATCTATTGCTCTCCTTATCTAAGCATCAAGGGCCTCTAAGCACTCATGAGTGAAGTCTAATGCCTCGGTCAAGCTAGCTATGACAGTCTGATCATACTCCTAATTTTCCAAGTACCTGGAATCTTGGTCATATGCTTTCCTTTAAATTCGACGTGCCTTGATCTGTGCTTTCGAGTCCCTATCTTAGACACATTGATAGCAGTTGGGTCCCAGAGTGGGGGTGCCTTGCAAGTGTGCCCTTAACCAATTGGTGTAATCCTCATCCTATCTTTAGCTAGCGTCTCTGGATCCCATCTCACTCGACCATTCCACTCTCAAATGATGTCTGCAACCCATTTGATCATATCTTCTTCATAGTCGACTATATACTCCCCCATGTTTCCTACTTAGGGTATCACTTGTGTTCCATCCTGTAAATTCATATATTGGATACACCATAAGATAGGGAGCCTAAGACAAGGAAGAGTGTTCCTTTGGGAAAATTAAGGAATGATCGAGTGGGAACCCGAAGAAGTCGTAAGAGCTTAATAGCCGCTAAGACTTTCGTACTTGCAATCCTTACATTGAGTGTGTTGTGTCAAGCTGATGTAAGATGAAATGAGTTATTATGGCCATAAAAGGATAAGGAAGGCCTAGGGCCAAGGTTGGAAGTATATCTAAGAGATTTCGAGTTATACTCATCGTTTCATGCGCATTTAAGAGCATGGTTAATCGATTTGAGCTTCGATGACTCGAACCCTATTCCGAGGCTCATTTATGACATAAATGAATGTTAAGAAGGTTCATGGAAGTTTAGAAGTCATTTGGATTAAAGGAACTATATTTCGATGAAGTTTGACGAAGATCGGTCGATAGGCTAAAGCGTTTCGCGTCGCAGATAGGATCTGCCTCTCAGAATTGGGCATATATCCAAGCTTGGTCTAGAGGGGAAATATGAATCAATCTTTCCTTAGATCTGCGACCATAGATTTCTTCTGCAATGCAGACCTTGGCACAGACCAAGGGTGGTGCCACCTATATATAAATAAGAGGAAGCAGTGGATTCATTTCCACACCTCCATTTCTCACCACTCTGAACTCTTGAGCTCCCAAACCCTCTCCCAAGGTTCCCATAACATTAAAGGACTTTCCCACAAGCTTATGATCTAAATCTTCCATCATAGATACTAGATTACCTTGGAGTACCATCTTGGTTCTTGAAAGGAAGCTTGGAAATTCTTGGAGATTCAAGAAGAGCTTGGTGGAGAGAATTCTTGGCTGGTTTGAGGTAAGGTTCTTGCTACCTATCATGTTCCTAAACTCTCATAGCTTAAAGTGATCTTTTAGCAAGAGTAATCCATGGAAAGCTAAGATAAATTTCATAGTTGATCACAATAATTATTGTGTTGGTTGTTGGATGGTTTTAGTGAAGCCTTTGAGATAACTGTGACTAGATTTCATGGAGTATGATTGTTGTAAACTTGATAGTATTGTGATTATTGTAAATAAGGTGAGAATAGCTTAAGTGGCCATGAAAACAAGGTGGGATAAAGTATGCTCGAACATATTTCGACGGTATGTCACAACGACAAATTCTTGAAACTATTAATTGGATCTTAACACGGATTGTCCTTATTTCTTAGGTTGATGATCGTAGGACAAGCGTGGTTCCATAAGAGTGGTGTTGGCCATCAACAAGGTATGTCAAGGATCACTCTTTCTTTCTTTTGACATGATATATGAATAAACGTAACCATAAAGACGTTCCTTCAAAAATAACTCTATTCTTAAGATTTGAAACATGTGAACACCCTTGTTTCATAGCGGTATATTTCATGACTCTTATTGTTCTTTGTCGGGAGCATTTCCCGCCTTGATGGTATCTTGTATCGTATGCTTTCGTATGATCCTTACTGATCTTCAAACAATTGATATAGATACAATTACATAACAATAATCGGGATAATGATCTTGAGTCACTCTGATCATATCCTTTATATATATATATATATGTATGTGTGTGTGTGTGTACACTATTGCAGTTTGGAAGTTTATGACGATGATAGCCCCAAAGAGTGACTTAATGATGATGAGATAGCCCTATATATGTATATATATGCGTGTGTGTGTGTTTGTGTGTGTACACTACTGCAGTTTGAAAATTTATGATGATGATAGCCCCAAAGAGCGACTTAATGATGATGAGATAGCCCTAATGTGTGGCATATATACATATGCACGAGTTTTAAAGAAAGTTATGCATATTTCTTTCCCATAGAGGCACTCAGAGTACAAGTTGTTTCTCTATTATTCTAGTTATGGTCTTGCACTCAGCTACAATCTCAACTTTATGCTCTATTTATAGTATTGCACTTGCTTACAGTTCCAACCTTACATATTCAGTACATCTTTCATACTGACGTCCGTTTATGGGGCGCTACATTTTGTGCCCGCAGGTACAAATTGAGAAACAGATGATCCCTCGCCGTAGGTGACCCAACTCAGCTGGAGCTGTCTAGTATGTTGATATGTATGATTGTTGCATATATGTACATAGTTGGGTATAGAGAGGCCCTATCCCGACTAGATGTTGTTGATATATTCTCTAGATACTTGTAGACAATCGTCTTGTATATAGTCGTCTTGTGTGGCCTTGTCAGCCTTTCTAGGCAACTCATTGTTTTTATACTGGCCTTGTTGTATATACGTATGTTGATCCTTTTCTGCATGCAAGTTGTTTTGTTATCTGATCAGGTAATCACTCGCCAGAGGCCTTGTCGGCCCATGTATTGTTGAGTATGCTACAAGTATCATGAGTGGTACACTCAGGCCTTAGGGCATCGGGTGCCGGCCACACCCCCCAAAGTTGGGGTGTGATAACTTGTCTCCTACCGAACTATCTTAGGACCCTCATTGGTGCGTATGGAAGAATTACTCGGATTCCCATGAGTGGCAAGAAAAGGCATTTTCTACCTCTAACCACAATGCTCTCGGACATGAAGTCAGGGAACATCCATCGTATGTTTTCTTCTTTGAGTCTTGAAAATATGAAAGCCCACCAGTCTTTGGTTTGGTTCCCAAAATTTGGACAATGGACTTGGAGTTTATCTTTCCTACTTTCTCTGTCTAGGTACGAGGGACCCTCAGATTTGTTTAGGTGTTTGATAATCCACCATTGCAGTAGTAGGTTACACCCTTGGAAATACCTATGAAAGTTTTGGCATTGACCTAAGGCTCGGTACATGTCAGCTAGGATGACTGGGACTAGGTCGAAGTATTTGGTTTCTCTATTTGAGGTTATACCATGATAAATAGCATCGGTGACATAAATGGCATGTGTGTCTATGGCAAAGTGTCAGTCTTTGTGAAAATCTTGATTCCTAGCAGGCATATGGCAAAGGCTAGGGGTCGGCTGGCCTCCCAATCGACATAAGTCTGAAACTCGATTGAGTGTTCTATGTACCCTTTTTTGGACCCAAAGTAGTTGTAAGGCTCCCTAAAGGCTACAGTTGGACCTAAGATCCAATTGGCACTGGCTAAGGACAATAGCTTTATTATCTCGTCGGGAGTGGGCCTATGTGGGTCGAATAGGTTATGGTCGGGGTTTTTTCTCCTCCTCATGCAAGTCCCATTGCTATCTATGCAATCCCGGATCTTCTCTAAATTTGGGGTAACCTCCAAATCCCCGAACCTAAACACCATTCTGTGACAATCCCAATATCCAGTGAGGACTTCTATCAGTTCCCTATTTCCCTTCATGGTCATCAACGAGGGTAGGTTTTTTTTATTTCACCCGACAAACACTAACCTCTTCATAACCTATAGAAATTGTTAACTTATTTATTCTAATGGGCTCAATCTCAAGGCCTGCTTGTTCTCCTAGTTTTTCTAATTTATTATTTCTTACCTTTTCTTCTACCAATCTAGGACTTTGGCGTATTACTATGTCCCAGCTTATAACTCCCATCTCACCTCTCACTTCATCTGATCATTTATTCCTTTTGTTCTTTAAGAGCCACCAATCTACGCTTCTATACTTCCATGATACCGAATACGGGTAGCCAATACCTTTCATCTTATCAATAGTCTAGGGTCCTTTTAACGATCACTTTCACTACATGATTCAACCTAAGTTGTCATCTATTACTTCGGCACAAGATCTGCCTTCGCTCCATGCTTTGTGACTCTTTAACTACTATAAAACACTTATCGTAAATCTCTCCCTTGTTAAATATCTTACATCGCTCCTTATAATGACTCGACTCCTTAGCGTACTACTAGTACCGTTCATCTTACTTTACACTTTATAACCAGTCATTGGTTCCCGGATACTAACCATCCCTTTAACCTTATGCGTCACCCTTTTATTTATTTGCGACTCTAAAGAGTTGCTAACGTCATTCCCTTAAATAACCCATCTTCTCGCTATTGTGATCATATGAACTTTATCGACAACGTTTACCTGGTCAATAATCTATTACCCCTTTAACCATACCATATAGGCTATCAATCTTACCTTAAGTCATCTTTTTCTATATCCCCAATTTCCATTCTCATAAAAAACTAATAGGATCCCGACTATTCCTATACCACATTTAGCGACATCTCAGAGTTTATCTTCAACATTGTAGATGTTAATCATGGGGGGGGTTCTAATCCGTATTGATTAACTAGGCAACTTGTCTTTAATACTAGCACACTTAACCGGCAATCGCCTTATAGATGAGAAGGATAATTTCTTCTAAGGTAGAAGGTCTTACGACATCTCACAGTACTTTGTCACCCAGGAAAACTATTTCGATACGGGATGCTGAGAACAAAAGCATACTATAGTTTGTTGATAACAACTCCCCCAACACTATTTATCTTAATTAGGGTATCTTGATCCCACAACGGTAAGTTATAGGTTGCTGGTAATGGTCTTAACTTATCATCGAGCACTTGAAACTACTACTATTGTTCATCTTAGATAGCAACCTCAAGAAGTCATATAATTGTTGCTTAAATCTTTTTACCTAAATTAGGAATTACGACTTATCATCAATCCTACTCTCTAGGGCTACTTATATGAACACTTTACAAGGAGTGATATAATACCACTATCACACTCTGGGAGTTCGAACCTATAAGTCAAACTATCAAGAGGAGTCTGCATACTTAGGAATAGATCAGCCTTCCTATTTGATCTATGCGACATTTACCATGGTGTCGATATGACATCATTGTTTCTGATTTTCTTAGTTCAAGTAAGGACCTAGTGTACGCACGTCATTCCATAATGATGGATAAAGGGTTCTCTACTTATATTCCATAGCCCATATAATGACACCTAAATAATTCTCGGTGTCCTTTAGTTTAATTGTAGTTGGTGACCCTATTTTAACCCTAATTCAGAGCGTAAATTTTGAAAGGTAATGTATATAAATGAGGTATTAGTGTCGGACATCTAGTATAGAACATACATACTTCCGTGACGCTAGGCTCCATAATAGGTAACCGGAAGAGGCATCTACGTGTTAGCCAAATCATTCATTGTATATGTAACGTATGGGAGAATCTAATCATATGAAGTTCCACATATCCTTATGAAGGCTTTCAGGGCGTAAATGACGCCATACTAAGGAATACCCATATCAAATTGGGTGGCTCATAAGATTTTAGTCCTTAGGGCTCATATGGAGAAGGGTAAAAATATGAAACCTTGTATCAGGGAATTACTAGGGATACGCCTATAATAGTGCGATCCTACTATGACACCCTTAAAAGTTACCCTCAAGTCTTATGAACCATCGTACTATGATGGGGTTACAGTTTTCTCCCTTGCGGTGATTTATCTTAAAATAATTCTTTATCCTTGTAATGGTAATTGAAACCTATGATATGATTCTTCTTATTTGTACTCTTACAATTCCCTAATGATTATCTGAATGTCAATCTATATAATGGCCTATCGATAAGCTTCAGGTGGAAGGAAATCATTCGAATGATTATCTAAATGCCAATCTATATAATGGCCTATCGATATACTACTAGCTTCAGGTGGAAGGAAATCATTCGAATATGGGCATAAAATTATGGTATTTCATTTCTGGGAGCTTGGATAAGATAGGTGTTACACACCATGTTTTGTACGTTATCGTTATCATAAGTTTGGCCGATATAGGTTTGGAGAGGGTGAGATCCCCACAAGAGATTAATAAAGGTTTACGAAAGTGTTGAGAAGGTTTAAGACTAATCGGATTGACAGAAGTAAGTTTTGACGAAAGTTAAGCAAAATGTCATCGTTGGGGGTACTATGCGAATCACAGATCATGTCTGCAAAATGCAGATGGGATCGTAGACTGAGACAGGAAAAATTAAAGGTTTAGGGTAAGATATGTGATATGATCTACGAAATGCAGACAATGTATGTGAGTCGTAGATCACGCTGCAGACCTGAGGCGGTGGCCGACTTTTTGGGGTCATTTAAGTGATAGTTCATCCTCATTCTTCATAATTAGACCAAGAAAGACCCTAAGAACATCTAAACTCTCTCTAAACAATTCTCCATGGATCCCAAGTGATTCCAAGGCTAAACCAACTATTTCCTTCATTAAAAATGTTGAGGATGATGCGAAGGTCACTTGGATGAGGTTGTTGCTAAGTTCTAGGCTGCTTCAATCTTGAGAATGATTTTTTCAAAGTTTCTCCTTGTTGTATTATGTAAGTCCTTCCTCTCCTCTATGGATTTGATCTTAACTAAGTCATAGACAAGTTGTATTGTTGGGAAATTTCAAGATAATAGTTGTAGAGGTGTAGAGTTTATTATAGTACTCTTGTAATGGATATGAGGTTGGTTATCTCTTTAGTTATGGTTGTTGTTTGCTGGCTTGTTGGTTGTGTTGTGAATAATAAGGAAATAAATCATATCTATAGACTCCATTGTTAAAGAATATGAGGTTCTCCGCACACTAGGTGTTCGGTAAAATGTCTAAGTGAAGTAACTTATGGTTTGTTGACGTGTAATGTAGATAATCATTTGTAGGGTGGACGAGGACTTTTGGAATCGGTTTAGCTAAGGTGACAAGGTATATACCTTTTATTCTTTTGGTATGATCATGATAGAAATGACAAATAACAAACATCCCTAAAAAAGGACTCTACTCTTGATCATTGAAGATATGCTTGTCCTTTATTCTATTGAAATGTTATTGAACCTTATCTATCTCTTGTGGGGAATACTTTCTATGTGATGTTCTATACTCTATATTAGTTCCACGACAGCTGACATACGTAGTTACATAACAATAGTCGGAGGGTAATGACCTTATGTCACTCCGACCATGTTCATGATATTTTTCTAAGATCATTCATGCATTAGGTCGTGTCATGAGTTAGTTTTCACAATTTCGGAAAGCTAGGCTAATAAAAAAAATTATAAGTGGTTACAAACATGTCTTGTATGAGTTAGAGGAGTTAGATGTTAAATGAATAGAAGAAAGTAAGTTTCATCAGATTACATCCTGTACTTTTGAGGTCAATTGCGTCGTGAGTTAACTAATGTGAGATCGGAGAGGTTGATATCCCTCTTCAATCTTAAGGAAGGATTTAAACAAGTGTTAAGTAAGTCTCGTAAGAGTTCGGGGCTAAACGAATCAAAGAAATTAAGTTCGCCAAAACTCGAGGTAGGTAGGAAGAATTCTATACAGGATTTTGGCCCAACTTAGTGGGGCTATATCTTCTAGTATATAAGGTATAATGGGCTGCATAACATATCTAGATTCAAGTTCAGCGAGTCTACATACCAACGCAACAAACCATTTGTTAATCGAAGCTCTGTACAAGAAGTTATGAAATTATTAATAAAGCGCTACAGTGTAGACAACTTTCATGGCAGAAGGACGAACCTTACATCAAAAGTAAACCCCGTCTCTCCCACCTTACTTTAGGGCGGTGGAGGTGGCGCTAGGATGATATAAATTGATGGGAGCTCATCCTAAGTCATTTTTACACCCCAAGAAAGACCCTCTAAGCTCCCTCGACTCTTTCTAAACATCTTCTTAGGATCCAA
Organism: Anisodus tanguticus; assembly: GCA_034509755.1. Lineage (NCBI taxonomy): Eukaryota > Viridiplantae > Streptophyta > Magnoliopsida > Solanales > Solanaceae > Anisodus > Anisodus tanguticus. Next base: position 25,851,355 of record CM067542.1, read on the forward strand.
AATGATTCTAAGGGCAAAACATCTAAATCCAACAACAAAATCTTGAGGATCTTGAGAGGAAACACTTCTATGATATTGTTAATGTGTTAAAGGATTTTCCATGTTAAAGGAAGCTCTTATTGGATGTTGCCCATGCTAGATAAGGTAAGATTTAGCTCCCTCTTTATGTATTTGAGGTTATCTATACTATAGATGGTTGATTGGAAACTAAACCTTGGAGATTAAGGTACAAAAACTATTGTTGAAGAATTTTAGTTGTTGAATTATTCATGAGTTATGCTCGAGTCATTTTATGGCTAGAAAATTATGAGAAATAGGGTGCTATTTTGTTGTTGTTGTACTAAGGATATAGTACAAGGAGGAAGCATGATAGGAGAGGTGTGAATTGTCGTAGGAAGCCGAGTTTGTTGCTCGATAAATCTCCTTATAAGTTCTCCTTTGTTAATGATAGTTCCGTTATCATTTTTGTTGTATATTGAAGTTCTATGCGCCTTGCATACATTGTGGACTGAGTCAGTTCGCAAATGAGAGGTATGTAAGGCTTACCCTATTTTTTCTATTGGCATGTTCATAAAGGAAATAGGATGAATGTTCCTTATCTTAACTTATCCTTAGAAGATGAAGGCATAGTTATTCTTGATTCCTGGATGTACCATGTATCTTATCTACCCCTTATCGTGAGTACTTTCTACACACTTCATGACATTCCTTATTATATGATTGGTTCCGAATTTCTATTTGGTCTTCTGAGGTCATTCACATATTATATATGTATGTATATTTCTACCGAGCCGTGCTATAGTCGGCCGGGTACGACACTTATATGTGGACACCACTGCCGTTAGGTATGATAATACCGAGTTATATATATATATATATATATATACATATGGTTATCAACGACCGTATGCATTGCATACACCCTCAGTGGCATTCAGAGTTATATGTGGTTTCTTCCCTATCCTTATTTACACATCTGTGTCCACATACATTTCTTGCATTACATATTCAACATATTGTTCATACTGACGTCCCTTTCTGGGCGCTGCGCTTTATGCCCACAGGTTTTGGCAGACGTAGCGACTCCCACTCTCAGTAGGATCTCAGCTCAGCAATGGTGTCAGAGCTCTCAACTTGTGCCGGCCGGAGGTGCTAGTTTGAGTCAGTATGGCATTGTATATATATATTTATGGGTATGGCGGGGCTCTGTCCTAACTTGATGATGTTCATATACTCCTCAGAGGGTTGTAAACAGTTGTCCTGTGTATAGAAGTCATGTATGGCCTTGTTGGCCTTCTTGTTAGTAAGATGATGTGTATTGTAGCCTTCTCGGCCTTCTCGGTATGTATATATGTTTGGGTTTTTCTGCTTCCATAAGTTATAACGTATTGATTGTCTTATGAGAGTCATTTTGAGGCCTTGTTGGCCCAAGTACATATGTATCTAGGGTACAAACGAGATATAGTATGCTCGGTCTATTAGGGCACTGGGTGCCGTGTCACACCCCAACCTTGCGGTGGGTGTGGGGGTGGCCGACATATGGTGCCTTATGACTCTAGCGTGCCATGACTCATCCGTATCCTTAATATACATGTATTTGGGCCTACAAGGCCTCAGAATGACTCTGATACGATCATTAAGACATATTAACCTGTAGAAGCAGAAGACCCAACATGTATAATATGAGTAAAGCCGACAAGGCCATAATATACGCCAACTATTTAACAGAGGGACTGCCAAGGTCATGTATGACTCCAATACACAGAACGACTATCTACAAGCCTCTAAAAGTACGTAAGCATAATCAGGTCGAGACAGGGCCTCGCCATACCCATAAATTTATGAAATCATTCTAACTCCGACTGGCATATCCGAAACAAATGGAGAGCTCTGACGTCACCGCTGAGCTAAGGTCTTATTAGAATGAGCGTCACTCTGTCTTTCTGTACCTACAAGCATAAAACGCAGTGCCCCAGAAAGGGGACATCAGTACGAATAATATACGGAATATGTAAGGCAAGAACGTGTAAATAGATACAGAAAGTGAAATGAGAATTAGGAAGAAACAACCTGTAACTCTGAATGCCACTGGGGACTATGATATGTATAAATGTAATATAGTCGCATATATAACGCCATAGGCCTGTATGGGCAATATTATTTGTATATCTCTGTAACATATATGTATATTTTGTATACAACGCCATAGGCCTCTGTGAGAAATATCATCATCATATCGTATCCGGCCCTAATAGGACTCGGTAATGTCATACCCAACTGTAGTGGTGTGTGTCACAGGGGTGATTTTCCACCACCGAGGTTCTACCCGAGGTTCTCCTATTGTGCGGAAGTCAAGTTCGCTGCTTGACTCAACTTGTCCAACACTTAGTTTATATTTAGTGAATTAGAATAATTTAGAACAGAAAAGTAAATAGAGAATCATATAGGGGAAAAATCTCCCAACCTTTGTATTAATATGAAAACAACACAAAGGACCCTTACTCGTTTCAGCCACAAGTCGACTGTTACACCCCATATTTTCGTGCTCATATGTGTCGTAAATAAAGTAACATAAAGCCCGGTGAGGCTAACATACCATTTTTTGGATGGAAACAAGTTTAAAAAAGTGTTACATATGTTTCGTAAAAATTTGTGATTAAACGGATCAAAGAAATTAATTTAGTTGAAACTCGGGGAAAGACATCCAAAATTTTGGACCTAATTTTTGGCTCAACTTGTGGGGGGTATATCTCCTAGTATATAATCAATTATGTAGTACATAACCTATCTAAATTCAAGTTCAAAGAGTCTACTTTCTAATTCAACTGAGAGTTCGTTAATATGAGAAATTCAGTTAAAGAAACAGACGGTACAAAAATGTACGATCCGTAGAAAAATTGTGCGGACCATAAAATAAAATACGACACGTACTTTCCGGGCGTAAAACAGGGCAGTGGAGGCACCTTTTCTGGTTTAAATTATGTTTCTCGACTTTGGAACCTCATTTCATACCTACACAGATCCTAGAACATCTGTCTTACCCTCTCAAAGGGTTCATAACACCTTGGAACCCAAATCAAAGGTGAAATATGCAAGATCGATGTAAGGAATCTCGTGGATATCATAGAAATTGTCTTCTCTTTCGTTGTAGCGATCTTTGGAGACTTCTTAGCCGTGAAGTAACCTCTGTTTTGGAATGGTTCTTGCACCCTAAGGTAAGATTTATCTTGTACATGATCTTCTTAAGATTCTATAAGTATTTGGGGTGAAATTGTTGGAGAATTATTGAAGAACAAATGTTGGTATAATCCTAAAGTTATGCCTTGTGATAGTGGGCTATTTTATATGATTTAAAGGTGCTTCATGAAGTTATTGGGTTATGGATAGAGTGGTAGAAGTGAGTAGAAGTAACAATTAAGATTGTGGCGACAAGATATGAAGAAGGTGAGCTACAAATGAACCTCTAAAGTTATGCTCATAAGTTGTTCGATGAATTGCCTAAATAAAATTCCCTATAAGATATGAATTTGATATTGATATCAATCATTCGTATGATGTATATAATCGTTCGTAAGGTGTACGGGAACTTGTGGGACTCTGATAACCACGACGGAAAGGTATGTAAGGCTTACCCTTCTTTCTATCGACATGATCATAAAGAAAATGTCAAAGGATAAAGGTTCCGTATTCGAACTCTATTATTGATGAAATTAAGGTATAATAAGCACTTCCATAGTATAAAGAATCATATGAATCTTATTTGTTCCTTTATCGTGATGAATTTCCAATACTCTAGAATGTCACTCTCATCTTGATGTAACATGGTTTCTTGTTGATTCCTAAAAGCTAAAGAAAATGGTAAGATTTGTCCCATTGTATTGACTCATATAGAAAGGTAAAATGATACATTATCCATATAAGGATAGTCGGAGGTGCAATGACCTTACGTCACTTTGACAATTTTACAGAGTAGTCCATATTCCTCAAATAGTTCTCACGTATATGGATATGATACTGATTATATTACCCACAGAGGCCTATGGCGTTATTTACGTAACTATAAATATATGATGTTGATTATATTTCCCACAGAGGCCTATGACGTTATAGACGCATCTATATATATATATATATAATATTAATTATATTACCACATATGCCTACAATGTTATATACGCGACCATATATCATTTATGTACATTACAGTACACAAAGGTACTTCTGAGTTACATATTGTTTCTTTGAGTTTCCTTTACTCATTTATGCCTTTATTTACATTTACTCATGCCTTACATATTCAGTACATTATTCGTACTGATGTCCCCTTTCTAGGGTACTGCGTTTAATGTCCGCATGTACAGATAGCTGGATGATGCTTATTTATAGTAGGATCTCTGCTCAACAGTAATGTTAGAACTCTCCACTTATTTCGGAGATGTCAGTCATTGTCAGTATGGTTATATATATACATTTACGGGTATGGCGAGGCCTTGTCCTGACCTAGTTATTTGTTATATGACTCTTAGAGGCTTGTAGACTAGTGGGTTATGTATTGTCATTCTGTATGGCCTTGTCGGCCTTATGATATATGTACACATATTGGTTTTGTTGTTAGTTGTTTAACATGTTATTTCTATTTTCTCTTGTGATTGTCATTCTGAGACCTTGTCGGCCCAGACAGTTATATGTTCATGCTATGATATATAGGTGGTACACTTGGGCTATTCAGGCACCGGATGCCAGCCACACCCCTCGAAGCTAGGGTGTGACAAACTTGATATCAGAGCAGGTCTATTCTAGGGAGTCTACAAGCCATGTCTAGTAGAGTCTTATTTATGAATGTGTTGTGCACTACACTTATACACAAGAGGATGCAGGACATTTTAGGGATGGTTTCCATTCTTTCATCTCATAAATCGTGCAATAGAGCTGAGTCGTAAGGATTTAAATCTAACTCGTACTTTATATATTTTCCATAATGCCAATTACCAGAAATATGTTGACTTATTAATATCCGTAGTAAGTGAATGAAATATGCCTATTGGTTAATGAGATGCTAGAGGTACAATTATTATAAAAGATTTCAGAATGTGAGTATTTGTCTCGCACATATACATTGAAGGTAATACGAGTGTAGAAAGATGATGTGTTGATTTTAGGATGAATAAGTAAATGTTGAATATGTCTCGGAAGAGTTTAAGACTTAATGGATTGATGGAAGTATGTTCGACAAATATTGCTTGTTTTGGAGGAGTCTCATACGAAAGGGTAATGAGACTTATTTATAGATGTATCGGGATGTATAGGAGTTAAATGGATCGAAGAGAATACATTTTGACAAAATCAGCAAGTTCCTCAAATTACGACCCAAATGTATGGACTGTACAATATTGTATGGACCATACAATTGAGGATTTGAACCATAATTTTTCATGCAATTTTTAAGTTCCTAGTTTGATTTTATGATCCAAATGTACGGACCGAATATTAATCTATGGACCGTACAATTGTACCGTACTTCTGGGTGGTCTAACTTTTAAGTCCTTATATTTTCGATGAGCTACAATCTAGAGCTTATTCCTCATTTATTACAACCCCGAGTAGCCCCTTAAGCTCCTCCAAAGTGTTTCTAAGCGTTCTTGACAATTCAAGCAAGGTTCGGAAGTAGAACAACGTGGCTCTCCCCCTCGGAAAATTGTAAGCCTAGTTTACTATTCCTCTTCTTTTCTTGGGTGATTGTGGAGGTTGTTTTGTGCAAGCAAAAGGTTCTAAAATTACTGACTTTAATCCATAAGGGTGAGTTCTATCATCTCCTTGTTGGGTTTGAACTCCTACAAGTTGTAGTGGATTTTTTTGCTAAGAGCTTGTAGCTCAAATATTCGGTTACAAATATCTGGACTAAGGTAAGAAGTAAGACGGGTAGCAAGGGAATAATACGAATATAAGTGGGACATGTGGACGAGTATGAGAAATGACTATGGTCTGAATGGCTAAATGTTAACGAGATATATAGATCAGATGATTTAGCTCTCTGGATCAAGATAAGTATTGATATTGGCAAGATCACTTGGTTAGACGGAAAAAGAATTGGAGCTTCGAAGGATTGTTATGATAAAAGATATTGAGAAATTGCAAGGTAAGCAATCAAATAGTAAAAGAACAAACTGCAAAGGAAAGGGGAATCCTTAGAGGTTATTAAGACATGAGCCCTTAAGATTTATTCCATAGATAGAAGATAGAAAGTCTATCGAGATTGAGTATGTCAGTTACGAATGCATGATGTCCTATTCGTGTAAATGATTTAGTAACCCTTAGTAAGAGGGATTGGATTAGAGCAAATTGTAAGTTGTTAAAGGATCATAATATGATTTTCAGGGCGGAAACCTCTTAAGAATAGAAAGTGGTTCTCCTCTTATAGAGGAGGTAGCATGATGAAGAATTAATACAGAACTCATCTGATGGTTTAATGAGAAGACAAGGAGGTTACGGTAAAGGATTTCAAGATGAACCAAATCGTGTCGTCCAGATTTGATGAATGTGATTTGACTATGACATGAGATGTAAGTGTCAATGCTAAGAAAAGAATGGTAGCGACCTCTTGATTAATGAAAATAGACAACGGTAAGAGCCGCTAAATATATAAGGCTCAGGAGAGAAGAGCATGGCTCGTAAGTGAAGACATAAGCATATAATCCCAGAAATGAGATTTTCAAAATTAGTAAATAAAAAAGGTAAATTGAGTTAAGAAAAAAATGATATATGAGGCTGAAAGAGCTGTCAAATGATGTAAATTCTACAGTATAAAATTGTCTTAGAGCCTGCAGTTTTAACTTCCCCAGTAATTGATCAATACTTTCAGAAAGCAATATAAATGGAAATTAATGATAAAAGGTCCAGCATAAAGCTATTTAAGTTTAAAGTCTAGGGATGCCTGACAAAGTGATCCAAGAAATCAAGTACGCACTCAGAATTGACAATGTTTGAATGGAAATAGCTATGAAAATAAGAGATAATGGTGGACAGTTAAAGATACCTAAGATCCTATATGGGTATATGAGAACATCACTACTAAAAGTTATTTAAGTAATGAGGGGTGAGTGAGAGTAAGTGGGTCAGAGTTTGGTTGTAAATAGGTTAACTCGAAAATGGCCTTGAAAGTGAGGTTCTCGGGTTCTCGATTTCTGTCGGTAATGTGGTGTTTGGTGGATGTTCGGGTAGTTCTAGGGAGAGTTGGGTTTAGGCATTTTATGGGGTTATTGTAGACAGGTTGAGGGTTGTTCTGGTGATCGATATTTGTTAGTTTAGTGTTGGAGGATATTGGAGGTTTACTGAAATAGTGAGGTTCTCGGTTGGGGTGTATAGTGGGTTATTAGCTGTTATTGGGATGGGACGGGTATTTGTGTACTGTTTCGGGTGGTGAAATTTTATGTAAAGGTTAGGGACGAATTGTGGAATGTGGTGGTGGAAAGAATGAAGTGGTTTGGTCAAGAAATGAACACGGGATGCTAGGTGCAAACCCGAGTACAAACCAAGTGATGGACGATCGATATAACAAGGATAGAGACATGAGGGTTTTAATGCTCGAGTCGACACCAAGATGAGTTTGGCCAATTGGACAAGGACTAGACCGAGGTTGCTAAGTACAAGCTCGAGTACTAACCAAGTGAGGGTGGCTGGTAACCTTATGATAGACCTTAGGCTTGGGTTTGGTTGGATCACATTAGTTCCAACCAAACTTACACCGAAGGGGCCTTAGATTGGGTTTAACTAGGTCCCACAAGTCCTATCTTTAACTTATATTAAGGGGTTGGTTCACATAAGAACCGAAGGTCCATTTGCACTAAGGGGGTTCCTTAAGCTTGGGCTTAGCTATGTCACACAAGTTTTAACCAAACTTACACCGAAGGGACATGGCTTTTCATGTATGTATATACGTGTGAAATACGTATAGGGGCATGGACATAGTAGTATGACTTACCATTAGGCCATGGCCGGATGGGCAGTTATATAATTACCACCAGTTGGGCAGTTACGTATCGCTATTTACCAATGGTTGGCAGACACCTGTATTTACCACCGTGCTATGGTCAATCGGGCAGTTATCTCCTGTTGGGTAGTCACGTATCGTTATACCACTGATCAGTTGAGTAGATGAACAATTAGAATTATGACGTTAATGTGGAAGTATAAAATGAGGTTACAAGATAGGTATGATCGTTATGTATATTATGACTTAGCGACATTTCAGAGGTTCAGGTTGATTCATATCTTTCTCTTCTATGAGTACTTATTATTTTGTATAATTTCCACCTTACATATACTCATACTAACTTTCCTTTTGCCAGCCACACCCTCCAAGGTTGGGGTGTGACAATGACTGATAGAAGCAATTCATGGAAATTGCCTTGACGAGCTACGTGAGCCAAATCAAAGCTCGCCGAAAGAAGGTGAGATAGCAAGGATGTACACCTCCCTACAAATGTAAGTCTCTTAAAATCATCTCAGATGAGGCGAGGTCATTCTAAGAACAACTGTAAGTCGTTGGCATACTGTCGAGGAAGGAAGGAAAGACGAACACGATTTAATTATAAATAGGGAATCTTTTCCCGATAGAGGGAAGATAAGGTGGTAATGTACAATGTTAGGAGTGCGCCTTTGTTCCATAATGGAAGAGATAGGGTTGTTTCGGAAAAAGGAAGTATAAGCAGTTTTAAAATAACTCGCGGTGGCAATATATATAGGGATAAAGCAACATTGAGCTACAACTTAGCGATAAGCGCAGTTGGGCAATTTATATAGAAGGATGACTATCCATAGAAGGATTCGAAGTGCAGTCCGGCTTCAAAGGAAACTACTTGAGATTGAGATGTGAAGACAGAATAGTTGATTAACAGATAAGGAATTGGGTAAAGAAATAGTTTCGATTGCGGTTGAAGTTAAAGGTAGACCTTGCAGGAGCATCCTAAAGGAATAGTCACTCCAAATAAGTCTTGTCACTATGAAGTTGAAACCTCAAAAACTAACCGAGAAGATGGTAATGACAAAGTGGTTAATATAGTATTTCGAGAAAAGTCTAAGGAAGAGGAAATCAAAATGCACAATAAAGTCGATATTGAATATAAGACATGGGATTGACGACAAGAGAAAGGACGAATAGAAAGAGTTACTATAAGGGCAGAGATTCAAAGATGTTGTCCATAATTTCACTTACACAAAATCTAAACTATAAGGGGACCAGAATTAAATTGCTGACAGTAGTAGAAAGGATAAAGAAAAGTGTCCTCCCACATAAGACGACATGTTTAAAATAACTAAGGTGAAGAAGGATAGAGCTAAAGGGAATTGCTAGAACTCTTTACCAGTTAGCGAATTGGGAGAATCCGCCTCAATGACCAATAGGACAAGGGTATAATAACTCAGAATATAATAGGTTCACCTTGCATAATCAAGGAGAAAGGAATGTCTATATGAAGATTCCATCTTAAAAGAGATCAGATGAGGTATGTATCAGGAAAAGAACTACAACTTTAAATTCAAAGGAGAAATCAGTAGATAGCATAGTCGATGGCATGTTTCAAGTATAATAGGAATTATGAACCAAATTTTATGATAGGAATCCATTATCCACTTTATTCCATTCATTCCAGAACATCAAAGATACATCATGGTATCAAAGAGTCGCATTGGAATGAAGAAATAAAGAGGAAGATTATAGGAAGCGTCACATAATATTGCAATTGCCGAACAATCAAGATAAGAACATCAGGGACTTAATAGATTGATATGGCATATCGTAAGAACAATATGGAGATGAAGAATGACTAACGTGAAACTCATTGCGACATGTGGCAAATATGATTCTATATGGGCGACTATGAATAACTCAATGAGAATTAGCCTATTTTCACTGGACAAGTTACCAAGGATTATGTAAAGTTATGAGATGCGAGAAGTAGTACAAACATAGAATATATCCACCTTAATTGCATTTGTTAAAAGTTCCTAGCTATAGGGACCTCTGTGAGCCCTCTTCAGTAGCCTCAAATGTGTAAGCTATTGTCACACCCCAAACCAGAAGGGCATGACCGGTACCCAGACCTTACTTACCGAGCACCAACATATATGACTTAACTATACTCTTTAACATACACACGTCATCAAGGCGCCATGATTGACTAAAAGACACACAAAAGAAATAAACAACTAACGACATTAACCCAATATGCATATATACATAGATACGAGCCGACAAGGCCATACATCATATTTAGACACAAGACTCAGTCTACAGCCTCTAAGAGCACATCATCATCATAATGTCGGGATAGGGCCCTGCCATACCTATAATAGGTATATGGCATCATACCAACTCAAAAGAAGCAACTCTAGAACAAAGAAAGTGCACCAACCACAACTGAGCTGAGAACCTATTAGTGGAGTCATCAATCCGTCTATCAGAACATGTGGGCATGAAATGCAGTGCCCTCACCAAAGGGACATCAGTACAAACAATATACTGAATATGTACGGCAAGTAAACATGAATGATGTTGTAATATAAATAGAGAGATAATACAGATAAACTCTGAATGCCACTGATGGTGTATGATATGCATGCTTTCATTTAAAAAAACATATACATATATATAAGCCACACAATGGGTCAATTCAGTCATCATCAAGCTACTCTCTATGGCTAACATCCTAATAGCATACCCAACTGCAGTGGTGTGCACATATAAGTGTTGTATTTAGCCGACTATAGTACGGCTCGGTGTCATCAAATATATATATAGGATGGTCAGAGAGACATAAGGTCGTTACCCTCTGACTATCATTATGTGGCTACGTATATCAACTGTTGTGAAAACAATAAGGAGTACAAGATGTCACATTATAAGAGACTATAAAAGATGCAGAAAGTACTCCCGGAAAATGACAAAAAGAGTCAATAAATACTCCAATAGAATGAAAAAGTTATCACTTCTACCTTAAGAATGAAGTCATTTTGGAGGGACATTCACTTATGTTCATATTCATTCAGATTATGCCAATTGAAGGAAAGGGCAAGCATTACATACCATGAAATCTTCTTTAACAATACAACGGACACAGCGACACCCGACTTCAATCTACAACAAGCCATAAGAAGCTATCATTATGCTTCAGAAACTAGAATTCGATACAAAAAAGAGACAAGCATGTTCTATGTTAATTCAGACAGCACCTCCCTACCTCTTTCACTTTCCTCAAACCTCAAATATCAATACCAACACATTCAGCATATAAACAACATATATACAATAATAACCAACCTTATATCCTTCATAGGAAGATCAAAAAGCATCCCAATAAGATTCCACAACACTACCATTTTTCCAAGTACTTATCTTGTACTTTTTTACTCAACCAATTTATCTAGGACTTAAATATGGTCAAATCTATAGAGGGGAGGATCAAATTACCTTAGTATAGCAAGAAGAAACTCTGGAATGACTTTCCTTCAACTTGTAAGAATCAACAACACATCAATAATACCATAGAGGTGATCTTCTCATCATTTACAACACTTTTAGTGAAGGATTTAAGTTGTTTAGCCTTGGATATTCTTAGGGAACATAGGGATATGTTTAGAGAGAGCTAGGAGGTGCTTGGTATATATTTTGGTCGAAAATGAAAGAGTAAGATGAAGCCACCACTTTAAATAAGTGGATAAGGATGCACCACCTCAAATATACGGTCAGATCTGTGAGGCATATTGCATTATGCTGAGGCATATCGTAAGGCATATTGAACAATAAATGTTAGAGCCAATACGTGGCCAAATATGTTGGGATGAATCCCTTTTACAGGGTATATTGCTCCACATATCACACTAATATTGTCGAACTTCAACGAAACTTACTTCCTTGGATTTGATTAGTCTCCCGAAACTTACTTAACACTCCAATAAACCTTTCTTAACCTTGTAGCGGTACCTCACCCTCTCTGAACTTATGTTAGTTAACTTATGACAACAACAACGTGCAAAGTACGGAGTGTAACATCTTTCCCCCTTAGAAACATTCATCCTCGAATGTAGGGGCGTACACGGGTATACAACAATCCCTAAGACTCTCTTGAAATCTTGACAGTCTCCTCTATAAATGGGGTTATCCGCATACCCTGTGAACAAGCAGAACATGTCTAAGCTTGCCTTATATGGCCATACAACATAACATTAGTCCTGATATGGTCATCACACATTAAGTATCATATCCCAAAATAGGAACTCATGTCATGAATCAATACCCTATCTCTTGGTCACGCTATTCTTTACTCGTAGTATCGGCTAATAATAAGATGAAGGGTCATAATCAAGTCTCACATTAATCTTAAATAAATCAGAATTGTATAGAGCCTTCGGCTTAAAATAATTTGATGGCGCTTATACTTCATCTCTTCTTTTACTTTCTACATCATTTCTTTCATATTTTATTCTTCCATGAAACCTTTTTTAAAGTCCATCATCTTTGGTACTTAACTTGTGGACTTGTCGAGCTTAGTATAGTGATATGAACTATTTTGTATGATAAGTTATTCATAACTTATACATCCTCAACGGGTATGATATCAGAATAATCCCCAACATACTTTCTTAAAATTATAACAAGGAAATCCGGATAGACGAACTCTAATTTTGGAGGCATGTCCAATTGTAAGCCACTTGGCATGTTCATTGAATTATGTAATACGGTCCAATATACTGTGGACTAGGGTCTCCTCTTTTTTCCAAATGTCACCACACCCTTCATAGGCAAATTGTTTATGAATTGTCTAAGCATTAACTTGGAACTCTACGTCATGTTGTCACATATCTGAATACGACTCCTGACGACTTTAGCGATCAACATCTGCTCGTGAATAAGCTTCATCTATTCTATGACTTGGTGTATCAAATCAGACCCCATTAACTCCAATTCACTTAGCTCAAACCATTAGATATGAGTTCTACATCTCCGCTTATACAGAGCCTTATATGGAGTTATTCTGATTCTTAGTATAAGAGTTGTTATTGTACGTAATTTCCTTCGGAATACAATATGCAAGTCCATAACATGTCTTTGAGTGTATAAATAATATACTCGACATGTCTATATGTCTGGTGATGGAACTAGTCTGCGTGACTATACCCCTTTCGAAACGATCTCCAAATTTTCATTGTAACGGAGCACCTTTACCAAATGTCATAGAACCAGGGACACCATAAAGGTGAATAACCTTCTTATTATACAATCTCTCATAGTCCTCAATTGTATAAATAATTCTAATCATCAAGAAGTGAACTGGCTGGTCAGCCTTTTAATAATCAATAAGATAAAATCAACTTATGATAAGGGAGAGGTAAACCCTTAATTTAATCCATATTAGTAATTTTCCATTTCCATGTCGAGTTCTCAATGTTCAGAATCAACTTAGAAATGAATAATATATTTAGATACCAGATGACTCGATACATTATCATAGTCTTTCTAATCCACACAGGCTTATGGTATTCATCATTTGCCTCACACTAGATACAACCTCCGTAAGGTTCCTTTTTCATGTTGTTCCATCAACACATCGTGTTATCATCACGATACATCTTAGTAGATCCTGAACGGATGGAATATCGTGAATAATTGATCTCTGTCATAATCTTGTCTTGTAGCTCATTTACAGTCAGAACACATAGTGGCCCTGGTACTTAAGGGTCCCGTTTCCATTAATCTTGAAAGTCGTGGTTCTCTTTTGTTAAATACCCTTTTAAAAAATTCCCTATAAACAGGATCTTCATCCTGGTATTCCTTATCTACCAATACGAGGGAGGACTCTGTTGGGTTCTGAGTCATAAGGCTATCATCATCTAGATCCATCAATTCAGACTCTTACTTAACTAACTGACGCATTTTTAAGGTCAACTTCTTTCCTTAGCCTCTAAAGCAGTCAAGCCGCTTATGGATACACAACTAGTTATACTGGATATCATCTTAACCTCATCAAAACAGTGTAGAATTATCCATATTGAGATCCTTTGAAATACTTAAGCCATCGCCTCTATTGTCAATTTAGCTCTGTATCAAAAGGTGCACATTGTAGTTGACTCCAATTCGTGGTTCAAAAATACCCTGTTGTATTTTCTCATTATTATGATTATAAACAATTTCCTTTATTTTCTTTTTTTTGATACTTGCACCATGCACATGCTAGTGTGTCGTATTCTCATTTATTTTGGAACGTCCTGGTATACATGTGATTTAGACCAATGCTACGGATTGCAGTCATTTATGATACTATCCCGTAGAGAGAAAACACATATTTTCACCCCTAAACTTGCACCAAAAATACACTTTAGCAATTAAACTTTACCGACAATTCTTTACCCCCCTAAATAACTTATGCGTGAATTGAAATCAACCTTACTTTGCCCAGACCAATTGAGAGCTAGGTGTTGTTTCACCACTCGCTTTTTGATTGATCCACGTCATTTAATATTTTATTTTATAAATTCATGGAAACTAATTTCAAAATGGCACTTACTTCATCTCCTCCAAATCCAGTGAAAAATTCAGCATACAACAAAATTAGAAAAATGGCAAAAGGAAAGAAAGGAATAAAATCAAAATTTGATATCTCTAGCAATATTTATAACCAAATTAATTTAAAAAGGAAAAATAAGAAAGAAAGTGTCACTCGGTCATCTCATTTTGATTCAATTTCTGCAAATTTGTATATATTCTTCAAGGTGGAAAAGAAAATATATTTTGACTACAAGTATTGTAAGCGTAGTGTACCAATCGGATAACTGTGAATGATCATTGCAAAAGGATTCCAAGTATTATAGTGCCGCCATGGCTGATAAAGCTGTATGTAACTCCGATGAAGACGAAGCAGCAATTGAAGTTCTTTTTCTTGTTCAAAAAGAAAAGAATACTTATGAGAGAATATATGGAGTTTTTATGTATCCAAATAATTTCTCAAGTTTGGGTAAAGTTTATTTTCCAGCGAGGTGGAATTGATCTGAGAATCGAAATCGGAGACTAGTTGCATTCGTTTGGAAAAAGTTTTGATTTAAAAAACTTGCATTTGTTGTCTAATTTTGGACGTCCATCATCGATTTCTTCATCAGTTCTCCTCATAGAAGGAAAAATTGAAAGAAAAAAAAAAGAAAACCCATCTGGAGAAAGAGGCATCGGAAAATTTTAGAGAAAGAAAGACATAGAAAAGGTAGAAAGAAGAAGAGAGAGAAAAGAAAAACAAATCTAAAAGGACATATGTACCGTTGGAGATCATTTTTAGTATTATTTCTTCCCTCCACGCGCTTTTTAGAAAATGATAATATTTTCTTGCCACGTCACTCATTAAGCGGGTATTAATTTTACTTCAAACTAGAATAGGGGGGTATATAAACGCTCATAAAGGTTAATTGCTGAAGTGAGTTTTCCATGCAAGTTTAGGAGTGAAAATATGTATTTTCTCTCCCATAGATGGTGAGTCATTAACTTACCCCCTCATTAGGTACATATGAGATTTTAAAAGGAATTTGACGTTATATGGCATTATTCTACTATATCTGAATTTGTTCTTTGTACTTAGAACAAAGCCTCTTTACTTGTTTCTTAGCTAAGGGCCCTCTGACATTTGGGAAGGGATTTCCTTGATCTCGCTAAGCGGTAGGCCCATAACATTATTTATATCATAGAACCTTTATTCAATTCGAAATGCTCATATCCTCTTTATTTGTCAGTCACCTCATCTTTGTCCTCATATCATCACCACATAACATATCTCTATCGTATTTATCTTGATTCTTAGGTTCATTGGATTTTCCTAATCAAACCAGGGGAACGAATCTACAGGGCTATCACCTTCTTTGGCCAGATCTTCCAATCTTTTCACAATTATAGTTCACTGCGCCTGCTCCTTTAAAGTGAGGCGGATTGAAATCTTACCTTATTATTAGAGAAAGGTTTGGAACCCTAACAAATATTTTGGATTTTAGAGTTTTTGCCCCAACCTAGGTTAGGGGGTCGTTAGACCGTAGATTTCCTCTTTCCACTTCTTTATATGGTTATATCAATATTTACACACCGTTACTTCCATTTACATACTTCCTAAGAGTCGTGGTTGCATGTGCTAAAAAAATAGACCGAACATCTTCGAGTTATTGGCTCGTCTAACCCGGCAACATTCATGAGTCGTAGCTCAACTATGTATTGCGCAACCGATGTTTCACAATTTTAGATTCAATTCGTAGTTTTACATGATTTGATGACTCGTCTGAGTCTCCTCACCTTAACCATAATGAAGTCTCTCATCAACCAATTACTCAATTGTCTCCCTTTTATATTTCTGTTTGGTGTTACCTTGAGGGGATCTATTGTCTTTAATGTACTTCTCATACTAAATTCCTGAACATTGTAGTTCTAGAACCTCTGCCGAAGAATTCTTAATATCCCTTCTCTACCATTGGTCCTTACGTTGCACCGAGTAATCACACCTTTGTGAAACCCACATAACCACAATCTCATTCACTTCTATCGTTTTTCTTCGTCATGATCCTTCTGCTTGCCCATCATTAGGAGAAACACATTTTTGACTCACTACCTCCTCCTACCATTCCATTTTTACTTATTAACTATTTTATGTTTCTTATAGCTAGTCTATAAAAATGCGTACTCATCGTGGTCGTCCATCAGCCTCTCGCACCCATATTCCTAACCATGGTTATTCCGTAGTTCTCATCGTCAATTATCTGCAACAAGCTATTCTTATTTAAGGTCTTGGGATTATAACACATTGCACAAAAATCCAAAGATATTATTAATCCAATACCCATAGCATGATTTATCTTACTAACATCAATATATACAACTCTCAATGATCAGTGGTTTGGCTCTTTTACGAGCCGACGAGGGGTTTACTCTACCACTTCTACAGTGGCCAACCCAATTCCTTATAAATTACTTGAGGTCATCACTCTGGTTCGTCACTTTATGTAACCTTCCTAAATATATAAATGGTCAATCATTACACGATTCGATCGTGATAACCTATTCTCATTAATGATATCCTAGGTCATCCCCAATCTATTATTTGGCAAGGGTTACAATTTCGGTCGCGCGTAGGTAGCGTATTCTTCCATTCTAATTGACGAAGGTCACCATGAAATGGGAGGATTCTTATGGGTTGTTAAACATTCTAATAATGCCTCATGTATCTCTTTTTTACAACTTATCTCCACCTTACATTTTCCCCACAAAATATGGGCTCCCAGTCATTCAGAAGGATGGGACATATTACATACTTTATCGTCGTGGCAGGTGCGTCCTCCATATCCCTTTAGTCTACTAACATATATATACATAGTTCTAGCTATCGTTCAGGATGGAATCCCCTTTTGGTTTTTTATAGTTACATCCATAAGTTTCCTTTATCAAAATATCTTATCTCACCAGTGATACCGTAAAACCAATCCCTAAAATGGGGTCAATACTCTTAAACATAAACATGTCCTTACTAAGCCCACAAGAGATAGATATGTCAATAATGGAAATAATAGCATACATGCAACCATCAACTCACCTCCAACCGTATCGGAGCTTAAGGCTCCATCTCTTTTCTTACCCTTGCCATTGCATATCAACCTATGACACTTCCGAACCATGTGGCCTTGGCTACCATACCAATAACAACCTTTTGTGTCTTTGCGACATAATCTGGAATCTGCTCAACCATAATGACTACAAGATGGTCGGGGCTATCTCACATGACCTGTACGACTCCGACCCTGAGGTTCTTATGTTTGTAAACCTTGTCTCAGCCTTACTCGAGAACTGTGATCATACATAATCGGTCATGAAGGTCCATCCTACTAGACAGACAACTGTAGCTTATCAATACTCTGTAGTCTCCTACAGTAACCAATTACCCTAGCCCTCTTAGGCCTCTCACTACCCTCAGCCGTGTCGAATCCTATAAATATCGGTGATCCCTGACCAATAAACTCCCTAGGTGGTGAGCTCTGTGACCCTTCAAGAGGTCTATCACTCTCAAATTCTCTCGGATGGCCTCATTCTTGGGATGCAACCAATTGAGTCAATATATGCACCTCCCTCCTAACTAGCTTATCAGATGAAGTCGGTAGTAGAGATGATGGTATGGGAGCTTTCGTTAGCTCATCTGTTTTTATTATATTAAAATTACATGGAAAAATGACTCATTCATATCCTCCGACGAATCTTGCGCTGTAGAGGGTGTTATACTCATATCTTCTGTCATCTCAATCTTAATCTCCCTTTTAGTCATAACTTTTCTAGAAGAAGGCATTGTTATAATCGTAAACACGATAAGGATTACAAAGGGAACTCTTACAACTCAGCTCTATTGTACGATCTAGACTAAATGTCCTGTAGCCTCCTGTTTATATGTATGGTACACAACACACCCATAAACAAGACTCTACTAGACCTGCATTGATAACAAGTTTGTCACACCCCAAATCGGAGTGGTATGACTGGGACCCGAACCTTAGTTACTGAGCCCCAACAGACATAAGTTAACCAAACTCTTTAACATACAAACGGGTTGTCAAGGCCTCCATGATAGACCGAAAGACATACAAAAGCAATATACAGTTGATGACACCAACCTAACATGAATATATAGACAACAAGGCCACCATGAAGTCTATTAATCAAGACATAAGATGACAAGGCCATATATCATATCTATACATAAGACTCATGTCTACAAGCCTCTAAGAGTACATCATCATCATCATAAGTTTGGGACGGGTCCCGCCATACCTATAATATGTATTCATACCAACTCAAAAGCAACAACTCCAGAACAAAAGGATTGCACCAACCACAACTGAGCTTAGAACCTACTGGTGGGGTCGTCAATCTATCTATCTGAACATGCATGCATGAAACTCAGCGCCTCTAGTAATGGATGTCAGTACGAATAATGTACTAAATATGTAAGGCAAGTAAACATGAATGAATTCGGTAATGTAAATATGTAATATGTAACTCTGAATGCCACTAAGGGTGTATGATATGCATGCTTTAATTTTAAAAAACATATACATATATATAAGCCTCATAATGGGGCAATACAATCATCATCAAGCCGCTCTATAGGGCTAACATCATCATAACATACCCAGCTGCAGTGGTGTGCACATATAAGTGTCATACCCGGCCTGCTATAACGTGGCTCGGTGTCATAATATATATATATTATGACCGTAGCCAGAGTGAAATAAGGTCGTTACCCTCCGACTATCGTTATGTGGCTACGTATATCAATTATCGTGAAACTAATAACGAGCACAATATGTCACAAAACAACAGACAACATATGATGCAAAAAGTATTCTCGGCAAGGAACAAATAAGAGTCAATCAATACTACAATAGAATGAAAATGTTAGCACTTCTAGCTTAAGAATTGAGTCATTTTGGAGACACATTCATTTACATTCATATTCGTTAAGATCATGCTAATAGAAGGAAAGAGTAAACCTTACATACCTTGAAATCTTCTTTAACGATCCAACGTAGATAGACACACACCACTTCAATATAAAACAAGTGATGAGAAGTTATCATTATGCTTCAGAAACTAGAATTTGATACAAAATAGCAACAAGCCCGTTCTATGTTAATTCAGACAACACCACCCCTACTTCTTTCACTTTTCTCAAACCTCAAACATCAACACCAACACATTAAGCATATAAACAATTTATATACAACAATAACTAACCTTATATCCCTTATAGGAAGCTCAACAAGCAGCCCAATAAGATTCAACGACACTACCACTTTTCTAAGTACTTATCTTCCATAGAGGGGAGGAAGAAATTTCCTTAATACAACAATATAAACTCTGGAACAACTCTCGTTCAACTTGTAAGAATCAACAACACATCAATAATATAGAGATCTTCTCATCATTTACAAAACATTTAGTGAAGGATTTAAGTTTTTTTGCCTTTGATTTTTAAGGGACCTTAGGGATATATTTAGAGAGATATTAGAGGTGCTTGGGATATATTTTGGTCGAAAAATGAAGGAGAAAGATGAATCCACCGCTTTAAATAAGTGGATAAGGATGCACCACCTCCAATCTATGATTAGATTTGCGGGGCATATTGCATTATGTTGAGGAATATCGAAAGGCATATTGAACCAAAAAACTTAGGGCTAATATGTGGCCAAATATGTATAGCAGAATCACATTTGCGGGGCATATTTCTCAAAATATTACACTAATATTGTCGAACTATGTCGAAACTTACTTCTTTCGATTCGATTAGTCTCAAACTTTCTCAAAACTTACTTAACACTCTAATAAACCTTTATTACCTTGTAGAGGTACCTCACCCTCTCTAAGTTTACATTAGTTAACTTAAGATGACAACAACGTACAAAGTACGGGTTATAACATATATTTCTTATATAGCTTTACAGATGGATGGTTAAGTGAAGTGTACAAATTAAGTGATCAAAACATATATTGCGAGAAAAGGTCCCAGACTTCATGAAGAAATGGGAAAGCCAACTACCACCTTTGGAGTTAATGCACCATGATAACTACCATGATGATTTTACATGCGAGAAGATCATAAGGAACACAAAATATCTCCTAATAAAGCATGATGTGGGAAGAAATGTAGATTTCCAACAAAATAGTCTGAAAGAGAGAGCCGATCTAATTGATGTATCAATTTACAGAAGGGTCGGCATTATTCAAAAATAGTTATCCTTAACCGCACTATGACTCGGACACCAAAATACGCTGACAAGACTTAAGAAAATTTTGAGTTAATAATAAGGTCCTCTTGAAATATCTGGCATATAAAGGGCATAATAAAATCAAGAGGCAAGTGATTAATACAAATATAAAGCCCCGTATAAACTACCCAAGGAACAAATTACATGGAAGTGCCCCTAGAAAAAGATATCAGTTCACCCGGATATAATGTTGGATATTGAAGAAATGCACTACATGATATATAAGTGATAAATAGTCAATCGTGTAGGCAGATTTCAGCAAATAATTATGAAACAACAAGTCTATGAGTTAAGAAAGAGTTCTATGATGCACTGAAAATACGAAAGAGATTAAATGAAAAGTCTAGTATGGTTTAAAGATAATGTTCGAGGAGAATATGGCCCAGTCAAGAGAATCAGCTAAATTCGTACTTAAATAACTCAACGACTTGACGTGTCGCACTATATGGTTTTATAAGACATGATTGAGGTCTTTTCCATTTGAACTATAGATTGGTTGAGCGATTTTGCAAAGAAAATCCTACTGAAATTACCCCAAGAACCCCAAGGACCAATAGTTACCCCTATACGTCCCAACATTCGAGGACGAATGTTCTTAAGGGGGTAAGGATATTACACCTTGTGCTTTTGTACATTGAATTTATCGTAATTTAGTCGGCATAAGTCAAGGAAGAAATTAGCTTTGAGGATATAAAGGAAGTAATCAAGCTAAAACCTCCATAGGTCTAATAATTGCTAGGCCATTTGTGCTTGTATTCTTTATGTTGATTACGTCATGAGCGAACTAATGTATCGAAACAGGTTATGACACCTATATGAGGTTAAGTGAGACTTTGGACAAGTGTTGATACTGTACCAAAAGGTTTTGGGGCCAAATGAATCGAAGGAAACATGTTTGTCAGAAACATCAGTTTTGTGGTGCACTTTCACGGGCTGTGAAATGGATCACGGACCATCAAATGGAAGGGCTGCCACCGTGAAATGGTTATAGAGGCTGAATTCTGAGAGGTGATTTCACAGCCACATTTGACAGACCATGAAGTGAAGGCGGTGGCCAACTTTACTTCATTTTAAAGTTGTTCCAACGTCCATTTCTCGACCAAACTTCACCCTTACTCTCTATCAAGACCTCCCAACTGATTTTTAAAGTTTTTAAGTGGTTCCAAGGTGATTACACCATAATCTAACATCCAAAGCTAGATTGAGTGAAAAATAATACTTTAATGGAATTTATATGTAATTAAGGGTTGTTTTTCGTGATGAGAAGCCTTGATTAAATGTTATATTTTTTTCTAAGGTAATATTAACACTCCCTTGCTTGTGCTTAAGCTTATTCATGTGTTGACTAAGTGTTTGGGTGAAGAATCTACAAGTTAGCACTTTAAATAGCAACGGATGTTGTTGTCTTATTGTTGGATTGTTTTGAGGTGGAATATATAACTTGTTATGGCTGCAAATTATGAAAGTAACTTGATTATGTTATTAATGTTGTTGTAGTGTTTGTATAAGTGCTAGTCTTGATAATCGAATTGCAAACTAGAAGGAGAAATGAGTAGAAAATATGTAAAGGTTGTTCTTGTTGTTGTTAACTTTTGTTGAGTTGTTTGGCTGAAGTTAAGCTTGGTGTTAAGTTGTTGAATCTTTTTAATAGTTGATGAATGGGAAAAGGAAGCTAGAAAGAGCTAAAGATATTATTTTGATGTTGAATTACCATTGATAAAGTACATCAAGTTCTAGGCACGTTAAGTGTTCGATGAAATATTGTAATGAACCCATCTTTAGTTTATCGACCCAATCTTGATTCAAATCATCTCTAATACGTACGTTATCATTCATGGGGATTTTGAGGATTCGTAAGCTAGTGTTGGCCAAGCAACAAAGGTATGTAAGGCTTGTTGACACCTAATTTTTACCCTCCCATAATTTTATTTAATTATTCAATGTTCCCGAGTCACAGATGGAGTGAAATATACTTTTACAAGGCAAATGATTTTACAAAATTATCTCGGAAATATTTTGTCATTTTATCGGATAAAATATCATCCAGTATATTTAGTGTATATCATATCTCATTCTCATATTTTTAAGATATAATTATCAATTTCAAAAAGCAAATATAAATAATTATGTAATTAATTGATTAAATTCACAATTGAATAGATAAATATTTTACGCTGTCAAAGTTGAAAAATTTGACTAATTAAATAGGAAAATCAATTTACATCTCAATATTATGACATTTTAAATTTAATTGAAAGAGTTTTGCAATTTTGGTTACAATTGAAAAGGTTTTGTTTTCAAAATAGTATCAATTGATTTTAAATTAAAAATATTGTCTGTTTTTGGTCAAAATTTAAACATATGTGGTCATAATTGAAATTAATTTATAACCACATATTCGCAAAAAAGACAAGCCTGCATACCTATTTTATAATTGCGATTTGGATCCTCCTTTCTCTTTTAAAATTTGGCCGAGTTCGGCCCAATTGGCGTGTGACCCAGTCCAACCAACACTTATATGCCAACCTTACCCTTTTTATTTCATTTGGTCGATGTTGGAAACCTAGCTGCATACTCTCTCATCTCTCTGTGTCATGGAGAGGTGAGAGAGGGATGAACATTAAATGCCCTTACCCATTTGACCATGCATGAACCAGCGAGCTACCAGTGAGGTTACCCTTCCTTTTACTTTTTCGCTGCAATTCTGTAATGTTTCTTGTCTCATGAGATTTCAAACAATGCTATTTGATTAGTTGAATTCATTTGAGAGGAAAATTTCCCCCCAAATTGACATATCCCATATCATATCCGATTGGGTTTGCTGGGTTCTATAAATTGAACCCCAACCCTCATTGTCACAGGTCCCAAAAATTCGAATTCCCAAGCATTTTATATGTAAGAGTTATTCGATAAAATTTGACTAGTTTTAACTAATTTGGGATTCAAACCCTTTGATGGACCCCTAACCACTTGAAATTAGTCATTCAGTTTCTAAAAACCTTATTTTTTTGTGTGTGCGAGTGCTTTGAAGTGTGGAGTGAAGATTCAAGCCTCCACTCGATCCTAGGTTGCCGCCACAAAAGGTATTTTGTTCTCTTTTCAGCTTCTTTTCATTTCAATTTATTGTTCTTATGTGTTTCATGTTTATGAACAATATATGTTCCTGGTAGCTAACTTAAGAGTAATTTAGGCATATAAACAACAATACACCTAGCTTAAGGTTAATATAGGCTTAAAATGAACCTGTTTAGGTATATGAACAATATTACACGTATCTTAAGGATAATATAGGCTTAAAATGAACTTAAAAATGTCTGTCCATAATATATATGATAATGAGCATGTTTTAGTTTATCTTACAAGCGTCAAGTGTTCATTATAGCTGATTTAAAGTTAATCCAAGCTTAAAATAAATCTAAAAGGATTTGTTTGTCTATGGTTTATGTGATAGTGGGCCTATTTAGTTTAGTTTATGAATGTCATATTTGATCTAGGATTAACATAGATTCAACATGAATTAAGAAGTATCTATTTGCCCAATGCATTTGTGACACTGAACATGTTACTTCATGCTATGTCTGTCCTTTGTTTATTATGTTGATCTAGGCTTAGTATAAGTCGAATATGGTCCTGAAGACTTGTTTAGTCCCAATACATGGTCATAATGGCCTAATATATTGACATTGGCATCTCTTGGGTCTCTGAGTATACATGTATATGTTTTTGAACTAAATGAAAACATGATGTGTCAGTATAAATCCATTCATGTCCATCTTATGACCTATGTTGATAGTGTAGGCTAAGTAATTATTTGTATGACTTGTTGGTTACTTTGCAATGTTCATATATGCATTTTTCATAATTAATTCATGTATGTTTGTCTTAGTGTCATATGTGATTATATTATGTTCTTGTTTTGTGAACTTAGACCCTGTTAGATGGTTATTTTCATCTTGATCTAGGTTAAAAATACTAGCCCTTAAGAACTCAAAATGATGTCCAAATTTGTGATGGAATACCATGTTGAATTTCATGTCTGACCTAGCTCTAAGTGTTTAGTTGAGACTGTTAGTGTGGAAATCTGATAACCTAGTCTAACACTTATTTGATGTGAAGCTTAAGATCTGAATGATGGGCATTATAAAGTGTGATCATGTATGAAATACATGATTATGGTGGTCTTCATGCTAGTAAAATGACATGTTTACCTGTTATATATGTGTCAAAATGCTATGTTGATTACTTGATTCACATTTGTTTAGTTATCAGTCTTTAGTTTAGATCCCCTATCTGTTAACTTGAAAGGATGGTAAAATTGGGAGTTTGGCCTGAGTAGTGTGATTGCCCTAAGTGATGTTAACGAGTTTAGTTTGGTAATGTGGTCTGATAACAGTCTTATCATAGCCAACCCATGTTCATTTGGTTAGTATGTGAGCATAAGGATCATTTTAAATGGCTTGATGTTGTTTAAGTATGAGTTATAACAAGGTCCTTGGTGCTAGTTAACCATATCAACCCCTTGTGAGGTATGTTTAAATCATGTGTCCATGACTATGCACTTGCTTTTTAATCCTGAGGTGATTGTGATGTCTTAAATTCTACCATGCCTGTTAAATGTCTTGAGAAAAGTCTTTAGTCTGGTCCTAACAACCTGTCTCTAGTCCTGCCCTGTATAGTCTTGTTTCTTTCTCAACATGACTAGAACTCATTAATAGGCTAGAGATTTCCATTTGAAATAAACTAAAGCCTGTCCATGTTGTTCATTATTATGTGATGTTGTTTATGAGTCATTAGTCTGAAAAATTCTCAGGTTTGGATTTTGCATTTTGTCATAATTCAGTATCCTTCTTGCCTCAACTGGTAAATCATTAAACTGTGAAAATTGGACTGTTGTACCTGTAAAATGAACAATTATGTTGGTTAAAAAATCTGCTAGTTGGTCTCCTTATCTATACACATGATCAACTTGTGTCTTCCCCTTACTTCTCTAATGTTTGATCATCTTGACCTCTATAAAAATCTTCCATGGAATTTCCTATTCATCATCAAACACATTCTTCATTAACAAAGAGTCTTTTTCAATCAGAAGAGGGACTAACTGATGCTTCACACAATATGATACCTACTCTAATATATCTCTAGCCTCAGTAACAATACCAGAATCAACATCAATCTTAGAGGCACATGCATAGACCAGATCTCTATCAGAGTTTCTAACACAAAATACTGAGGAACTCTACCCAGTGCTACCCTTAAAAGTTCCATCCGTGGTGCATTTAAACCATCCATGAGGGGGAAACCTACACTTCACATCCCTACATGCTATCTGAGGCCTATATTCTTCTAAGAACTGCACCAGATAAGGCCATGAGGTAGGAAGCGTCATCCAAGGAAATTTGTAACTAGCAGACATAAATAGGTTCAAGTTAATCTCATAGATTACCCTTCCCCTTGTCATTCTTCCACCATGAAGTATGGTGTTTATCCTATTCCATAGAAACCATAGAATGATTGCAGAAGCAACTTGGTATATAGGTTTCACCTCAGAAGTACACTTAGCAGTCCACCATTTAGCCACATCTTGATTTATCTGAATAAAAGGTCATCGAATTCCTGCTATGGAAACACATCCCAAATATTTGAGGCAAACTCTCCTGAGAGGAACAAATGTGACATAGTTCCTGTTGAGGAAATGTACAGCACTTGCAGATAGAAACAATATTTATTTTAATACTAGCCAATACATCATCCATAGGTAGTTTCAAATGCCATACTCTGCACAAGAAAAATAATATCTTGTAAGGTAGACCCTTTGTCCATAATATCTTGTAAAACCAAGTTTGTTGCTTTCTCTGCCTTAAAAGATCCCAAGCACTACTCACAATGAATGAGCCAGTGCTAGAACTTTTTTTTGTTTAGTTGTAAGTAAGCGTTGGTAGGAGCGGTGAGATGATGATGATGAGTATATAAATCAATAAAGACCAAAAAAGAATAAATGGAATGAGAAATTAGATATCTATGGAAAAAATAACGATGTAGAAGGCGACTGAAAATGAGGCTTGACCTACAGGGAGAGTGGTGGGTAGGAATTCTCTACAATGACACTGTTGTAGACCAGTTGAAAAGGATGTAGCGTAGGTAGCGCCTTTGTTTTGGTTGCCTTTTCACATTGTATATCATTCTCCTTCAGGCTAAGTATGTCCTAATATGTTGAACTATCTCTACAGGGATAATATTTTGAAGAAGCTGGTAATTCCATGTCCCATTAGTCATCACATCCTGCACTTCTTAAATATTATCATCAATAGGGATGTTTTTGGGCACCGCATGAGTCAATGGACCAAGTCTAGTCCAATTATCAAACCAGAAGTTAGATGAACCATTTTTTGACTCCCACCATATCTCCTATTCTATTGCATACCTTGTTTATAACATTCTTTTCCACAGTTGAGACCCTCCTTTCCATTGGACAAAAGTTAGGATTTTCTTCTTACAATACTTATTCCACATGAAATTGGACTATAATGTACAAGAAGTCTTGATCCTCCACCATTGCTTAGCAAATAAATCTTTGGAAATATAAAAAAGGAATCTAAATTGCATTTTGTCTTCCTTCTTAGGTAAGCACATATGTAACCATGAGGATCAATGTCTACTTTTCCTTTTTTCTTTGTTGCTCCAGTAAAACCTGGCAAAACTTATGAGCAGCTCTTCTATAGTGTATTTTGTAGGGACCATAGCAGAAAGTAAATATATTGACATACTTTGAAGTACACTATAAATAAGTATTGCTTTCCCTCTAAATGACATAAGCTTTCCTTTCCAATTCTGCAGTTTATTCTTCACCTTCTTTATCAGCTCATTGTAGTATATCTTCTTTTTCCTTGTGTGAAATATAGGATATCCAAGATATTTAAAAGAAAAAATTCATCTTTCAAAAACTGTAATATGTGTCATCTCCTGAACAATGTTAGTTGCACTATTTTGATGCATATAGAAGCAACTCTTGTCCCTATTCATTAGTTGGCCTGATATCTTCTCATAGTTTAGCAGCATATCCGTGATCAACTGTAGTGAATATTTGTCTGCAGATGCAAAATTTATGGTATCATTAGCATATGCTAAATGGTTTACATTGGCACTCTGTAACACCCTGTATCTTAGCATTAAGATGCTTCATAGTAAAATTATATGAGTGAGAAGGGATGAAGGTCGTACATGTGGTTATAAATGTAAGACTCTTTAAGTTTGAGGAATTTTGAAACCATTATATATTGTCATTATATGATATTTTCTTTTAAGTGACATTTTCTTTGTAAAGGTTTGATAAATGTTATTTTTTATAGTTATTAATATTACTACTTTTTGGATACGCTTTAAATTTTATACATGATATGAAGCTGTTTATAAATAGGATTTTCTTTATTATAAAGATAGAATTACTTTTTCATAAGAAAAGTTATCTTTGTCCGTTTTGAAATTTATAGTACAAAAAGTTTTACTTTTTATATTAGGTTGAAAAAAATAATTAAATGGAATGAAATATATTTTCTAGATATCTCAATATTTATGAAATTTTATATTTTAATTATGTGGATAAGTGATTAAATGTTGGAATAAAATAGAAGAGTAGGAAATAAAATGTGGTATTAATTAGCATAAGTGGATAAGTACTTATATGGATAAGAGGCGACGTGGGTAGAATGGTCAAATCATTTTTTAGTTGATACATGTGTATGTAACTGGTGTTATAATAAATATTGATGGCCAATTTACATGTACAAGATATGTACACGTGTAAATGGTTATTAGTCCCATTTTATTTTGCCTGTGCATTTTTCCTTTCTAATGACATCCTCCCATTTCTTTTTGCTTGCTCATATTACTTCAGAGTATAATAGCAACAAAGTTTTATATCTTTCCAAAATGATAACAACAATTTTTACTCCAAATGCATAGTAGCAATGTTTTCTTTCCAAAACATATCAGCAAAGTGGTCTTTTCAAAACAGAGTTGCAACGTTTGCATTTATGTTGGGGAATCTGAGATATCTTTGTAGTGAAGCAAGGTGTAAAGAGTTTAGTCCTTGTCATTCAAGGTTGAGTATATATCGGAAGGATTGGCTCATCGTAGTCATTCAAATGATTTA
Organism: Anisodus tanguticus; assembly: GCA_034509755.1. Lineage (NCBI taxonomy): Eukaryota > Viridiplantae > Streptophyta > Magnoliopsida > Solanales > Solanaceae > Anisodus > Anisodus tanguticus. The sequence continues at coordinate 25,880,327 of CM067542.1, forward strand.
ATTAAGGTATGTTAAGGCTAATCTTTCCTTCTTTTGGCATGATCCAAGTAACGAAACGTAAACGTATTGTTATTTTGTAAATGGATCTACTCTTAGTAGTTAAGGATTTCCATATTATTCATCGCTATGAAATTTATTTCAGAGAATGTCTAAATATGTTCCTAAGTCCCTATTGAAGCATATGGAAAATATGTTAATATTCATAACGTAATCGGAGGGTGAATGACTTTAGGTCACTCCGAAAGATGTTCTAATGATCCTGAAAGGATTTTCTGCATTATATGTAGATAGGTAAACAAGTAATGGCATTATATACGCATATACAATACATATAAGAGCATGACTATGTATTTCTATTGCCACTAGGCTACGACCGGTTGGGCAGTTACCACTGGTTGTGCAGTTGTGTATCGTTATTTACCACAAGTTGGGAAGACACATATTTACCACCGGTTGGGAAGACACGTATTTACCATCGGGCTACGGTCGGTAGGACAGTTACCACCGGTTGAGCAGTTGTGTATCGTTATTTACTACTGATTCGGAAGACGCATATTTGCCATGGAGCTACGATCGGTCGTGCAGTTACCACCAGTTGGGCAGTTGCGTATCGTTATTTACCATTAGTTGGAAAGTTACCACTGATCAGTTGGGCAGTTGAGCAGTTAGATTATGATCATTATGTATATTATGGATCTTGATGTCATTTTAGGAGTTCAGGTTGATTCGTATCTCTCTTTTATGATTACTTATTAATGTGTTTTATTTTCGCCTTACATATCAGTACATTATTCATATTGATGTCCATTTGCTTAGGGATGTTGTTTTTCATGCCATGCAGGTTCAGGTAGGCGATGAGAGGATCCATCATCGTAGATCACCTTCAATTATCATCTTTTATTGGTGAGCTCCATTTTCTCCTAGAATATTGGCGAGTCGGGTTAGATTTATATTATTTTTTTGGTATTGAGGGTATGTCGGGAGCCCTGTCCCGACTTAGGTTCTATGTTGTTGGTTCCTTTTAGAGACTTTGTAGACGTGTCCTGTGTTGTATAGTTTGTTCAATACGACCTTGTAGGCCTGGATACGGTTAGAAATTTTGTTGGCCTTAGTATGTATACATGCATAGGTTGGGTTCTTCTGTTTGTAGGATTTTATGTTGTGTTGCTCTATAATTATCGTTCTGAGGCCTTATTGGCCCAGACGGTTATACGTTCACGCGATAATATTCAGGTGGTACGCTCGGGTTGTCCAGGCGCCGAGTGCCCGCCACACCCCTCAAGGTTGGGGTGTGACACTCCATTTAGGCATACCAAAATTTCTATACATTTCGTCATCAAATAGCCCATTCAGATCTCTAGATAACACTTTTGGTAGTAGTACAAACAATGCAGGAGATAAAGGATTCCCTTGTTTAACACCTCTAGTAGATTGGAAAAAACCATGGGCTTGTCCATTCAACATCATAGAATACCAATTGTTAGCTATAATCCATATCATGTCTATAAAAATATCAGAAAAGCCCATCCCTCTACAAAACTCTTATCAAGAGGATAACCTATCATATTCCTTGGCTATATCCCATTTTATGATAACATTAGCACGCTTACCCTCTTCCTTATATCTATCAAAATATCCTGAGTGAGCAGAACATTTTCGATGATACTCCTGCCTTCGTCAAATCGGACTGATTTAGAGAGATCAGTCTAGGTAAAATACTATCCAAACTACCATGAACCACCTTTGAGATCACTTTGTTGATGAGGTTGCTTACGCTTAGATATGGCAGTGGATCTTGGATCCGGTCTGTATTCGGTGGATCCAAATCCGTTTTATAGGATATAAATCTTCAAAATTTGGACCCGACGGATCGGATCGGACCCGGATCTGTTTTTGACGGATTGGATCTGGATCTGGATCTTATATTTGAGATCCGTATCCGGTCCAGATCTGATTCGTGGATCCGTTTTTTATTAAATATATCTGTAACGTAGAATGTAATTTTATAAGTATTTTCTTAATTTTTTTCATAATTTCTGTATTGGATAAAGGGTTGAACCAGGATAAAGCACAAGTCATATCCATGTAATTTGTCTTTGAAGTTTCATTTCTTTTATCTATATGTTCTCTGCAGTTTCCCATATTTTCATTTCTATAAAAAGAAAAAATTATCACTCTTCTTTAAATTTTCCGTTCTTGAATCTATTAGTCGTAAGCTTTAAGTATCTTTCTCTCATTTGTTTGATCAACATAAAAAGAAATGGGACTTTTGATATATTACTTGACATTGTTTTATGTTGTTTAATGAATTCAATCAGTAGAACTACAAGTGGAGCATCACTAAAGCCTCAAAAAATTAGCTCAAAGTTGCAACATGTTCAGCATCACTAATGAAGTCAATCGTCTTTATTTTCTTGTGATATTAAAACTTCGTTCAATATTTTGGAAGAATGGTGTCATGTTTGTGTATGTTGATTGAATGAACTCAATAATTTTTTTTTAATCAGATTGGGTTTCATTTTGTCAAAAAAGTTTCAACATGTGAAAATATTATTCAAGCCAAAATTTTTTACATGTAGATCCAGATTCGATCCATGGACCCGATGGATTCGGATTTGGATCTGATTTTTATAGACACGATGGATCTGGATCCAGGTATAAAAAATTGATCTGGATCTGGATCTGGATCTAGTAGGATTCGGTACAGATCTGATCCGTTATCATCCCTACTTACGCTGATAGGTCTCATGTATGCATATGTTTGAACCACAAGCTTCTTAGGTATCAATACCAAGTTAGTATGGGTAATAGATTTAGGCAATGCGTGACCTTCACAAAATGCCTTAACTATATTGATCACATCAGAACCTACTATATCCCAACATTTCTGAAAGAATACACCTGATAATCCATCAGGTCCTGAAGCATTATCCTTATTGAGTTCAAATACAGCTTTCTTGATCTCCTCATCAATAGGAACTGCTCCAAGAGCCTCATTATCTTGAATGGTCACCATGGTGGGAATACGATCAAGCATATTAAAATCAGTAGCCTCCTCCTCTTGAGTAAATTGCTTATGAAAAATGATTCAACTTCTGATGCTAATTGTTGCTCATCCTCTATCCAGTCTCCCACAACATTTTTTATCCTCTTAACTTGCAATATCTTCCTTCTTCCATTAGCCAAGTTATGGAGAATCTAGTATTTCTGTCACCTTTAGCAAACCATGTTACATTAGCCTTTTGTCTCCAAAATTCTTCCTCAAAATGTAAGTACTTCTTGAGTTCTGCTTGAGCCTGATGTAATACCATTTTGTTTACAGGAGAAGGATCCTCCTCAAATAGTTCTTCCTTGATTCTCATTATTTCTTCCCTCCTAATAATCAACTGCTTAAATATATTACTAAAAGTCTCTCTACTCCATATAGATAAGATTCTTTTAATATGCTTCAACTTCTATTTAAAGAGTAGAAAAGGATTACCATCAAATTTTGATGACCAATTAGTCCTAACAGTATCCAAGAAGTCTTCATGTTCAGTCCAGAACTTCAAGAATCTAAAAGGTCTAATGAAATTCCATTTTTGATCTTCCAAAGTAATAAGCAATGAAGCATGATCAGGTCTTTTTCTAAATAGGTGCTCCACTTCGATATGTTCAAACCATTGTTGAAACAACATATTCACAAAAATTTTGTCTAGCCTTTCAAATATGCAACTAGCGCCTGCTCTACTATTCTACCAAATGAATGGACTGCCTTTGAAACTTGGTTCAAATAACTCATAAGAATTCACACAAAAGGTAAAATCTTCATAATCTCGAGTCTGAATGGGAATTCCACCAATATATTCTCATCTTCATGAAGAACAACATTAAAGTATCCCCCAGCCAAGGCATGTTCATATTATAACTCACTTGAAATATGTTGTCCCTCAACTATAATCTGTCAGTCTCATCACATTTTGCATTGTCCTCCACAAAGTACCAAATTTGCACCAGCTTGATACATTCCCAACTTCCTTTTATACTTGTCTATATATCTAGCTTGCTGAAAAGTCCATAAAAACTATAATACAGAACTTGTGGTGTCTATGCAACATCTAAAGCCTTTGAAAATCTTGTTTTCTCCTAACTGACCTGATATTCCATATTGTTTCGGTACGGGCCGCGAAAGTGGTATCAAATCGAGGCAAACTCTCAATACTAGATATGACCTCAAAATAATAGGGGTCAAGGTCGGCTAGTGAGGATTTTTATCTTCGAAAACCCATTAGAAAGGGCAGTGCAAGAGAAATCATACAAAAATAATTGAATCTTCGGATGCCATAATAGCTTTAATCATGATTTAAAAATTGGTTTAGTTGCATCTATCTTTGGCACTACCCTTGTAGGTAGTTGAACTTTTGTTGTTCCTTATTTCCTTCCCTTTTTTACCCCTTTGGTTGTTGAAACTTGAGACACATCTGCATTTCTGGCCACCTACTTTAATTTATCCTGAAAGTTCTCATCTACTTCCACCAAGACTGGTTCCTGAGGATCATCTATCAACTTAGTTCCCTCTTCCGCTGGAATGTTATAGGACAGCAGATATTGGGCGAGTTAAGTCCTTGTATGTGTATTATCTTAATTATGAATGTAGAATTTATATATGTTAGACTAAGAGTACTACGAGGTGCTCTAAAATGGCAAGGCCTGCGTTGAAGGGGTGACGGTTCGGGACTCTCGCTCGGCTCTGAGGTAGGCTATGGTTTCTCTTTTGTAGACTTCGCTAGAAGTGCGTATAAGTTACAAATGTTGAGGGGTATTGGGCGAGTTTGGGGGTCCCACCTTAGCGGTTGCGATGAATGCTTGGGTGGGTACCAGTGTGTTGAATTATGATGATGGGTGATGTGGGGAATCAAACTTTAAGCTGATTCCGACTGCTATTATTTTGGCTTGTCGCCATTATATGGGCTCATCGCCATACTTGATATTGTGTGTTTATTTATCACATAGTTTCTATATGATATCCTGAATTATATGAATTATGTGTTAATGACTTTCTGAAAGTATGATATTCATCTCTATACTTGATTGCATCTCACACATCCTGATTATTTGCCTTGTATTTTCATTTGCATTCGTGCATTCATGGTTCGGATGATATTGAAATGAGAGTGATATGAAAATATTGTAGGTCCAATGAGACTGGGAAAGGTAAGTTGTTCTATGAGATGGTTGGATACACTGAGATAATAGAACCGATTGATACTGATATTATAGCTAAGTGCTTGATCCATTGAGAAATTCCGGATGAGTATATAGATGGCGCGAGTCCCCCATGGGTGGCAGTTCATAGAATTTGAATGCCTGTATACTGGATATGAAGGGTACCTAGCATTTGCATTGCATTCATATCATACTTACATTTATACATTCATTACATGTTTGGTGATGTGATTGGAATGATTATTGAAACTTAGTGATTTCATGATTAAATGAGCTTGGATGATTGGATTGATTCTATTGGACTGGTTGCCATAATAAGGCTTGTTTTCTGTGAAATTGGCTCTATGGTTTGCACTTTTATGAGTCTAAGTACTCGATGTCAAGAGGTTATTATGGTCGGTGATGTCTACTTGTCAAAACTATCATGTAGAACAAAGGGGACTATGTGTGTTTGTGTATTGCTTGGTGATTGATAGCGTTATTCGGTAAAGTGTCTGTTAAGGAACCTATATAGGTGTCGTTTTGTAGTTGTTGATTTGCATGCTATGTATGTGTAGATCCCCTCCTTAACCAAAGGTGTATGACGTAGACTCTACTCAAATTATAATAAGAATGCTAGATGAACCATTATGTGTCATGCCCTTAAGTGTATGAAAATGTAACTAAGTCTAAGGGTTAGAGATGATAAGGGAGCTAATATCATTATGGTTAGACTAATTGTATACTCTTCAGAAGCATTCTTAAATGATGTTGGGTACCAAGTGTCAATTTGTCTATTGGGTTTGTTTGAGCAGAGTCAGTTCTTACTTTGGAGAATCAAATGTAAAAGTATTTTGGTTATGAAGAAATAGAAATTTGAGGTGTTGAGCTAAGTTAAAAGTAGATCAGACTAATAAAGTGAATACATGGTACTATCGGTATATTTTCTTACTTGTCAAGGCTTTATGAGGTTATGATGGGGATTCCTTGGTTACTCATGGGGTAAGTGGAGGCAATAAGAACATGACTTAGACAGAGTTACCGATCGGTGGATATTAATTGTAAGATCCCTGTGTGCCATATGAATTGAATGGTACTTGACAGTGATTGAACTATTTTGTGGATAAAGTGACTTATGTGACTATTGAACTTCCTAGAATAGGACCTACTTGAGAGTCAACTTTATGTTTATTTCTGTTACGTAACTTCCATCATTGTCGGCCTATGATGCCTACAAGGGTACATTGTGTACTCATGCTACGATTGCTACATCTTTTACGTGGATGCAGGTATTCAATCGACTCAGGTTGCATCTTGGAGAATGACAAGGTTAAGGCAGGCCACACATCCTTGGCAGTCTTGGTCTTCATCCTAGTCAGACCACCCTTTTCATTCAGGACGGTGTTGTTTATTTTTTTGTATATTGGATCTTAGAGTCTTTGTACAAGTTAGACCAGCTTTTGGGAGGAATTTTTGTAAGGGTTAAATGATGTTTAATGTTTAATAAAGAGATTTGTTATATTTTGTATCTTTTCTTAATTCTGCAATGTTTAACATATATGTTTGTAAAATGTTTTGGAATGGTTCCATAGTGTATGTTTGCTTGTGATTTGGATCATGATAGTTATGGGAATGGAATTTGAACATGGTGTGGAAAAGAACAAGAGAAGAGCATGACCCATTGGTGTTGGATTCTCTTCAATCAACTCCCAGGGAGGTGTTACGGAAATGTAAGTTGAATCTTCCGTTGGAGATGTCAGGAGAGAAGAGCATGATGAATCAACTAACGTTGCAGTTGATATGGAACAAGTATCTCAAAAAATTGCCTTTTCTGTTGTTGGTAAAGATCCTACTGAAGGAGTTGTGCATTAAAATGTTGAGTGTGAAACGGTTGACAATGAGTTAGTGAAAACTCATGTTCAAGGGGCTATCGGGGTGGTGAAAAAGTGATGGTTATCTATTCTGGTGTTATCATCAAGGAGCCTCTAGGTGTGCATCTTCCTGTGATCTGTGAAAATGATGCTCCAAACTCGGTTGCACAGGGTACTCCTAAGGAGTCTGTTGATTTTTCTGAAGTGAGTGTTAGTTCCCAAAGTGGTGAGAGTGAGGAAAGTGATGATGACTATGAAGATATTATGGATGTAGCTTCTTCTACTGTGGATACAAATTCTAATATTGAAACCCCTCCTGTCACAAGGACTTATAAACGATGGAAGAGGCAAGATTTATTTAATGTTAAGTTAAAGCCTCCAAATCTTCATTAAAGACAAGGAGTCAAAGGGCGAAGGATAAGAGTGTGGCTGATGATGACCTGTCCATTTGGCTGGATGTTATATTCTATCAATAATAATCTCCCTGAAGGTTCTCGTAAGGAGAAAATTGATTGGGAAGACAACTACAGATGAATTTGTTCTTTTCATTATGAATTAGACCAAGACATTGTGGAGTTTTGGGAAAGGTTCATCAATCTAGCTAAACTTTCACCCAATGAGTTTTGTCCTATTGGGTAAGTTTTAGTTTTATGTATGTTTTTATGATTTTTTTATTGTTTTGTGTAGAGTTATGCCTAATAGTATATTTTTAGATAATAATATCTAGGTCAGAGTATGTTCGTATAGTAAAGTCTTGCCCTATAGGGGGGGGGGGAACTTCTGTCTTTTTATTATAGTGTATAGCTATGCCTCGGGGCATAATCTGTGTTAGTAAATGTATATTACAGTCAGTGATACTCTGAAGTATTGCCTTTTCAGATAGAGTTTGGGTTATGTTTCGTTCAGATTAGTAGAAGGTCTCCACTTGTGTTTTTTCCTTTTTTCTTTTTTTTTTTTTGTTTTGCCGACATTTATTTCATGTTTTATTTATTAATCAGGGAAGAGGAGTCACGATTCTACCCCGGGAAACTAAATCAACTTCATGAATCTTCTATGTTGGGCATGTTTGTAACTAATGAAATGATATTTTTTCTGGAAATGTTGTATGCAAAGTATGTGCTTGATGATGAGGTTCGTCATGCTCTTTTGTGTTTTTTTTGTTTGTTTTATTATTTTGTATCAAGTGTATATATTTTTTTGTTAATCATTGCTTCATATTTTTTCAGTTTCCCTTATCTTCTTTCTTTTTATTTGTTCTTTGTTTACTGCAACATATTAATGTGATGATGTACTATTTGAGGAATAAAATGATATGTCATTCACCATTTGATGATCCTACAAGGTACACAATGACAAATATCATCTTTGATAATTTGTTCAATAGCGTGATTGAGAGATACAATAAAGAATGAGAAAACCTCCATTGATTTGGTGGTGATGATAACTACATGTTTAGTTGTGATATGATATATGGAAGACAAGTTTCACGACCCAAATCATGGACGTCATGGTGGCACCTACACTATCCCGTTGTAGGCGAACCAATCATGAACATTTACAACAAGAAGGCTTAAAATGCGGAAGAGAACAAAAAGTACAAAACATAACAATATTGTTTCCATTGAAACATTACTCATAAAATGATTTTTACAATACAACCTTCTTTTCCAAAACCTGGTCTGACTTATACAAGGTGATGCAAGAAAGATCGCGGACTTGAATCCCAATTTGAGTTCATAAGTGAGTTGCCGAAGATGCCAATAATGAACCATCAATCGATGGCTAGTTGCCAAAAATGGCATGGTTTATGGAGTGGAGTTGAGAACATCACGTGAAGGTTTAAGAAGACAACATTTTATTTTGGCTTTGTATGTAGGTCTTGGCCGAAGACCATGTTTGTTTTTCTTTAAGTTTAGCTTAGATTTTAGTTCTTCTTAGGACATAATTAATGTATCTTATAATAAGACTAAGGTGACTAGGACAATGATGTAAGAGAAAAGATCACTAGGCCGAGAGCTTCCTCCAAAGGTGATTTTACCGAGAATGAACAAGGTGTGAAGGGAAAGGAATCATCTAGAACATGCGGCTCCCAAGATGTTATCTCATTCATGCACTTGAAGACACCAAGAAGGCAACCTGGAAGTTGAGGAGTTGGCCGAGCAATTCACATGGTCACTCGGCCCAAGGTTCATGCCAAGAGGGAATGGTTCTCAACACTACCCAACAATACAATTGATGAGATAACTAGTTCATATGTGAAGGGTACTAAGGAATGATCTAGAATACATAGAAGATTGGAATTCATCCCCCCCACCTTCCCATTTCGGCCAAGGTACTTCAAGGACAAGAAACATCCACACGTGCTCTAAGGAAATGATTCATGAACTAACTAACTAGTTCATGCATTGCTTAGCATGGAAGACATAAAATAGTGGTCTATAGAACTTGAAGAGTTGGTCTACTCCTTGTTTCCCAAGTTAACCCGAACCCCTTCCCATTTGTTCCCACTTGGCTGAGATTGCCAAGTACTTTGTGTCCTTTTGTTATCCTTCTAGAATAGTCCATTAGGATGTTTTAAAAAGGAGAGTTGTTGATTGAAATATAAACTTGAGTTTTACTCATACTCTAAAGTATTCAACTTGTGTGTTGTCTACCTTAGATTAATCCTTGTGTGGGCCATCGGTTCTTGTGTGAACCAAACCCTTGGTGTAAGTTTAGCTAAGACTTGTATGACTTAGTTGAACCCAAACTAAGGTCCCTTCGGCGTAAGTCTTGGTTAGAACTTGTGTGATCTAATCAAATCCATGCTTAAGGAACCCCATTGGTGCAAGTAGACATTGGAACTTGTGTGATCCAACCAAACCCAAGCCTAGGGTCTATCTTAAGGTTACTGGCCACCCTCACTTGGCTTGTTCACTGGCTTGTACTTAGCAACCCCGGTCTAGTCCTTGTCCAATTGGCCAAACTTATCTTGGTGTTGACTCAAGCATTAAAACTCTCGTGTTATTATCCTTGTTATATCGACTATCCATCGCTTGGTTTGTACTAGGGTTTGCACCTAGCATCCCGTGTTCATTCCTTTGCCAAACTAGCATCTTCCTTCCACCACCACATCCCATAATACTACATAAACATCCCCACTAAATCTCACTGTCCGACAACCACAAACAGTCCACAAGGTAGCCTTTACCGAGACCTTACTGGTTCAGCCTAGCTTCCGCTACCTTGACACTATCCAACCACCAACCCCCGACCATAAATACAATCCTCAACACACTCGAAACACTCCCATAAAACTCCATGACCCAATTCCCTATATAACTACCCAAAACAGCCACCAAACACCACACTGCTCGGCAGAAATGTTCCACCCGACACCCTACTTTTGATCCCATTTCGTGTTAACCCGTGTCCAACCAAACTCCAACCAACATACCCACTTAACCCCTCTTTATATACATCAGATTGGTATCAGAGCTAGGTCATTCCGTTCCATGCTTTGACGTTATGGCTCACATAAACAAAGAATAACTAAGGAGGATCATAAGTGACATGTTTACGAAACATGCGCAAGTCTTGAAAATGGAATTTTTGGAGCATGCCATGAGTAAAAATGCCAAGTGAAGGGTTGTACAAAACAACCCAAGACCTGAAAGGAAAGGTACCTCAAGGCCCAATGCAAATCCCACTAATGTTCAAATGAAGGGCGATACCTCTTTCACCAACCCCTTGTATAGCCGCGAAAGAGTAAAAAAATATACAAGGGTAAAAGAGGGCAATACCTCCTTTACTAACCCTTCGTATAACCACGAAAGTATTGAAGTTACAAAATGAGTAGATAAAAGGAAAAAGAAGTGCTTTTAATGTCAAGAATTAGGACACTTTCAAGTGAATGTCCTAATTCTCGGGCCATGCTTATAGAAGAGTATCAAGAGTGTGGGTTTTCCTTGGCTAATAAGAAACCCGTACTACTTGAAAAATAAGAGGAAACCGATACCCCCTCACGTGATACACAAAATATAGAGAAAGAGTCAAAGAATGGGAGTGCTATAGATGCCGACTTAAAGAAGCCCTTGGAAGACTTATATGCGGACGAGTTTGGAATCGGATAACTAACGATGGGAGGTATTGAACATTCTCTTGGTTTATTTCCAAGAAGTTCATTGTCTACTCATCGAGACTATGTATGTCAAGAAAAAGAATTGTTAGGCAAAGAACATGACCAAAAGTGCCTTAGTCCCTACACAACACCCGCCTTGTTGATGCCAAAAGAGAATGGAACTTTGAACGTATGTATTGATGGCCGAGAAATCTACAACAAGTTTCTTATGCCAAGGATAGATGACTGCTTGGATAAGTTGAGCGGACATAGGTTGCTTTCCAAAATGGAGTTGAAGGATGGTTCCCAACTAATGAGAACCCGAGAGGAAATTGAAGGAGATGTGATCTTTAAAATCCAACATGGTGTGTACTAACGGCTTGTGGTATCATTCGAAGTTTATGACATCCTAAGCTATTCTGTAAGTCTCATTAACAAGGAGTGGTTGGTCCAAGAACACAAGAGGTTACCCGAGAACCATCATATCAATCCACCCGAAGTAGGAACTATCCGAAGTTGGGTCGAGGGTGCAAGCGTCATCTGAGATTATGGTTTGGCTTCTTCCTATCCTCACTTGGGAAATTGTGGTCAGGCCCTCCCTTTATTCCTCGGAATCGAGCAGGCAGCAAGAATTAAAATCAACCTATATAACATATGTTATCGCATTCTAGAAGCAAAGCTTGGTCGCCGCCTCCTTATGTGGAAATGCTTTTCATGATCTCCAGCTCGTTCTTTACTAGAATCTAGGCGAACCCGCCGGGTTAATTAACTCAACGTAAATAAAGCTCATTAGGTCAAAACTAGGGGAGCCATCCGAGACTATGGTTTCCTTACTGTCCCTATTCCGAAACTTGGAGTTGAATATGGTAACAGAGTCATCTTACTCCAAGGCCAAGAGTTCATGACTTCTTCTAATGGAAGGTTGAGTGACACAAGGCTTCCTTACTATACTTACGACGTGGAATTTTGTGTGGTGCAAAGGAAGTTGAATCCGAGGCTTGTTAATTGGGTAACATACCTACAAACTCCCACATCCTCCACAAGACATGAAGATAACAATTCCATTATGGTGACGGATACACTTCTTCGAAGGCTCAAGATGTTGACCATCCTTTAACCAAGGTCAATGGTATTAGAAGTGATAAAGGAGTTCCATGAACGAGACCCCAAGTTCAAAAATATAGTAAGAAAGTGTTCCACATGTCAAAGGGCTAAAAGGTTCTTTCACCAAGAATCGTATACTCTTTTGCCGGTCCCGGAGCAACCTTGGAAAGATGTGAACTTGGATCTTATTCTCGGTTACCCGAGAGCACCATGGGGCAAAACTTTCATCATGCCATATAGATTGTGCAATGCTACAATCTCTACTATGAGCATCATGCACAAGATGATACAACGGGCCATGTGTTACACCACATCATCCGAGGGTATGTATGATAGTCCAACCACGGTGGAATCTAGCCAAAGATGTTCCGAGTCTACGGGTATAATTGCGGCAAATAGTTTTCTTGGTCCGGCTTCTTTTCCTCATCATTTCACTCGGAATTATTGTGACTTTGCTGCCCCTATCAACGAACTAACGAGAAAAGATGAGTATGAATGGTTCCGAGGAGCAACAAGAGTCTTTTAAGCCTTGAAGAAAAGGATTTGTGAAGCCCCGGTTCTAATTATGGTAAGTTGTGAAAAGCCATTGGAAGTCAAACATAAAACTAATGTAAGTGTCATCTTGTGCTCTAGCAAAAAATTGAATGGTGCGCCATGCCATTATTCTACCTATAGCAAGGCATTATACTTTACGGGATTTGTGGCACAATACGGACATCACTTTAAGTCAAAACCATGTGTCTTGTATTCGGATCCCCATTGGGCAAGTTTTGAAGAAAGCGCCTACAAGATAAAACTTCTGGGCTTATCTAATGGTGGAGGTACTAGATCAACACTTATTGAAGAATTATTACCACATTTAGACAATGTGAATTTGAGGGCAAATTCCTTTAAAGAATGGGAGATTGATGCAAGAAAAACCGCGGAATTGAACTCCCAACTTGAGTTCATAAGTGAGTTGTCGAAGATGCCAACAATGAACCATCAATCCATGGCTAGTTTCCAAAATTGGCATGATTTAATAAGTGGAGTTGAGAACATCACGTGAAGGTTTAATAAGACAACATTTTATTTCGGCTGTGTATGTAGGTCTTAGCCGAAGACCAGGTTTTTTTTCTTTTAGTTTAGCGTAGCTTTTAGTTCTTCTTAGGACATAGTTAATGTACCGTGTAATAAGACAAGGTGACTAGGACAAGGATGTAAGAGAAAAGATCACTAGGCCGAGAGCTTCCTCCAAAGGTGATTTTACCGAGAAGGAACAAGGAATCATCTAGAACATGCGGCTCCCAAGAGGTTATCTCATTCATGCACTTGAAGACACCAAGAAGGCAACCCGGAAATTGAGGAGTTGTCCGAGCAATTCACATGGTCACTCGGCCCAAGGTTCATGCCAAGAGGGAATGGTTCTCAACACTACCCAACAATACAATTGAAGAGATAACTAGTTCATATGTGAAGGGTACCAAGGAAGGATCTAGAATAAATGGAAGATTGGGATTCATCCCCGACCCCCCTTCCCATTTCATCCTAAGTACTTTAAGGACAAGAAACTTCCATATGTGCTCCAAGGAAATGATTCATGAACTAACTAGTTCATGCATTGATTTACATGGAAGACATAAAAGAGTGGTCTAGAGAACTTGAAGAGTTGGTCTATTTCTTGTTACTAAGTTAACCCGAACCCCTTCCCATTTGTTCCCACTTGGCCGAGATTGCCAAGTACTTTGTGTCCTTTTGTTATCCTTCTAGAATAGTCCATTAGGATGTTTTAAATAGGAGAGTTATTGATTGAAATATAAACTTTAAAAAGGAGAGTTGTTGATTGGTGTAAGTTTATTTAAGACTTGTGTGACTTAATTGAACCCAAACTAAGGTCCCTTAGGTGTAAGTCATGGTTAGAACTTGTGTGATCTAATCAAACAAAAGTTTAAGGAAACCCGTTAGTGCAAGTGGACGTTGGAACTTGTGTGATCCAACCAAACCCAAGCCTAGGGTCTATCTTAAGGTTACCGGTCACCCTCACTTGGCTTGTTCACGGGCTTGTACTTAGCATCCCCGATCTAGTCCTTTTCCAATTGGCCAAACTCATCTTGGTGTTGACTTGAGCATTAAAACCCTCGTGTCATTAGATGTAAACGAAAGCATGGATACAGGGAAGTCAGGCAGAGAAAATAATTTGAGTGGGAAATTTTCGGATGCCCTTGGTATTACAACTTGAGAGACTTATATAGGCCTCGAGGAATATCTTTGCGAATGAAAATAAAATGCCTCTTCGATTTTGTCTTTTGCTTTTCCGAAGGGTCATTTGCCTTTTACTATTTCGGGGGCCCTTTGTTCTTTGCTTTTTTGAAGGGTCGCCTGCTTTTGAAGATTCTTTCTTTATGTCGCTTTCTGCTTTATGTCCGGTTTATGTCACTTTCTGCTTTATGTCTGCTGCTTTATCTGCTTTACGTCTTTTACTGTAAAAAATATGAGTGAGCTATCCCTCGTGGGGCTAACATGTCGCCATTGTCAGGTTCATCTATACTGGAGGCTGTATCAAGGAGCTCCATTAGTTTGCTGAGATCCTCGTCATCCTCGTGTTTGGATAAAGGTTCTAAGAGCTTTCTTCTTACTTCGTCTTTTGAAACCGAACTGTCACCGGATGTAGACGTACTCTTCTTTTTTATTTCTTCCTTGACCTTGGGACTCCATCCTTTTATCTTGATGGTTTTGTTGAGATACCTGATTCTGTTCATTTCTTAAATGTCGAAAGACCAATTTAATATATATGAAATTTTTTTATTAATAAAAAACTTGCATAATTTGATATGCTCTGGTAATGTAGAAATTTGTTGCTCCTCTAGGAAGCCTGTATATCTGTTCTGGAAGCTAGGAGCTACCACCTGTAAATTTCCTCCGAATATGTTCCACCATTCGTAGTACCATCGGGGAATGGTTTTATCTTTTAATCCTTCTGCATATTTTACAAACCATGTGTGAGTATTTGGCCTGATATATAAAAAGTTAAACCATGCATCTTTATAATCGTACCAGTTATATGCCTGGGGTTTATGGTTCTTTGATAAAGGTATGGGGGTGTGTAGGTGATCTACATATCAATTAAATGGGCTTAAAATCTTTTTATGGTAAACTTGGAATACTCAATGGCTTCTGGGTTGTTTTTAAAGTAACTGTGCTCGACTTCTATAGAGTCGGTGTCTATGAGGATGAACTCGTAGTATTTTCTGGTTATAATAGGATCTTGTGTGTCAACATACTGATAATTAGTAGAACAGGGTTTAAGAAGATCTTGTACCCTTAAATTCTCATACTGTTTATCCAGTGCCATTATCGGAAGGGCCTGTGACATAATAGATTCCCATTTCGGAGGATGGGTGCTGGTGCTTGCTGCTGGAGTCTCCTTTTTTATAGGAGTTGCTGGCTTGACTGCTCCTGAATAAGATTCTGGGGGTTTCATTTCATAATTTTCTCTGGTCTGAACTGCTGATGGAGATGCCTTGAATAGCATTGCCTGGGTTTTACCTATGGTTAGCTCCTTCAGAGGGTCTAAGCCTTGGTTACCTGCTGGCAGCTTGGGGAATTCTGCCAATACAGAAAATTTTCCTTCATAACCTGGGGTGTAAAGGGGTATGGTTGGCTTTTCTGGAGAAAAGGGTTGTTTCATTTTTCTTCAGGTTTTAACTGAAAGGGAGGTCTCATTGGGCGAGAGCACGGAAAACTTGGCCTCATGACTGCCCTTCAAAAACTCTCTAGTTAAAAAATCTAGCAAAGAGTTTTCTTCACCTTTTATAAAATCGATTTTAAAATCAAAACTAGACAATAGTGCTTGCCATCTGGCAAAAATATGTATTGAAATAAGGTTTTTTACATCTTTCTGTAAAACGTCTTTGGCTGCTTTGCAGTCGAGTCTTAGTAAAAATTCTTTGTTAACAAGGTCGTCTTGAAACTTTGTAATACATAGTACTATAGATAAGATTTCTTTTTTCACCGTACTGTAATTCTTTTGAGCAGAGTTCCATACTCCAGATGTGAATCTCAATAAATGTTCGGTGGATTCAGGAGAAATCTTTTGTTTGAGAATGCCTCCGTAGCCAACATCGGAGGCGTCAGTTTCAACAATCATATAAGCTTCAGGATTTGGAATTCCTAAGCAAGGAAGCTTTTGAACAATTTCTTTAACTTGTTTAACTGCCTTGGTTTGCTCTTCCGATCAGGGTATTGGGTTTTTCTTAAGTCTCTTAAAGAGAGGTTCGCAAATTTGTCGAACTTTGGGGATAAAATCTGCTACATAATTAAGGCTTCCTAGGAACCTTTGTAGCTGGGTCTTATCTGTTAGTTCATCAGGAAATTTAGTTGAGAATTCTATGGCTCTGCAAATTGGTTTATAAGTTCCTTGGTAGAGGTCATGCCCCAAAAACCTGATTGATGTTTGAAAGAGTTTTACCTTCTTGGCGCTTACTGCTAAACCATTCTTCTTAACAGTCTTAACAAAAGTATTAAGATGTTTAAAGTGTTGATCAATATTTTTTGAGAATATAAGGACATCGTCTATATAGACGATAGAGAATTGACTGAACGGGTTGAAAATATTATTCATAATATTCTGGAACTCAGAAGGGGCATTTTTAAGCCCGAAAGGCATAACATTCCATTCGTATTGACCAAATGGAACGTTAAAAGCTGTTTTATATTTATCCTTTTCTTCAACTTGAATCTGCCAAAATCCAAATTTCATGTCGAACTTACTATATATATTGGCCTTATAGGTTCTTTTTAATATATCCCGTTTATTAGGGATTGGGTACCTAATCCATTTTAATACTTGATTAAGAGGTTTATAATTTATAACAAGCCTCGGGGCTCCTCTTTCTCTCTCGGAGCTGTTATTTACATAAAATGCCGAACAACTCCATTGAGACTTGGATGGCCTAATTATTTTCTTTTGTAGTAAGGCGTCGATTTCCTTTTTATAATATTCCATGAGCTCGTGGTTCATTTGTATTGGTCTGGCCTTGGTGGGGATACCTTCTTCGTTAAAGTTATCGACATATGGTAGGGTCACCGTATGTCTTTTCCTTTCCCAAAAGGCGCTAGGCAATTCTGAACAAACTTCTAACTCAATCATTTTAAGGAGATCGCTTATTTTGCTGACTACCTCCGGGGTTTTTAAGGTGGATTCTATCCGCTTAATTTGGATATCTTCCTTTCGAAAGTTAATCTGATTGGATAAAAGTTGTATTCGAAAGACAATTTTCTGTTTAACGTAGTTACTTTCATTTTTCGAAAGAGGGTTTAAGTAAGGAAAGATTATTTCTTTTCCTACAGATTCGGTATAGATACCATCTAGCTTTGCCGTGTAATGCTTTATCTGGGTTGCGAGGGGATACCTAGAATAATTTCTTCTGTAATTACAAAGTCATTGATATAATAGACTCCATTATTACCGACATGTGCTTTGGTTAATTTGTAATTTATTTTTAGCTTTTCGCCTGTGGCTGAGTAAAGTTACGAAGTACTTTTCTCTAAATACTTCGTAGGAATTAGACCTTCTGCTATACAATTCTGGTCTGCTCCTGTGTCAAAGAGGGCAATTTTATAAAGGATAACATTGTTATTAATGACTAGCTTAATAGGAATATGATAACTCAAGGCCTTAACTTTTGAAATGAGTTTTATTCCAGACTGCTCATGATCAGAAGAATTTCCTTCTTCTTCCTCAGAGCTGACTTCGGCTATACCCTTAGAGGTAGAAGGTCTATACATCTCTTCGTTAGCATCCCTAATTATCTTATTGGCAAAGGACTCTAATTCGACTGAACTGAGTCAATCTTTAATATCTTTAATTTCTTGCTTAAGATTGGATACTTCAGATTGTAGATCTTGAAGAGAGGTATCTGTTTTAACTGTCTTAAATTTATTTAAGGCGTGTTTCATGTTGAAGGGTTCTACTATAGCTTTACTATCTTTGTGATTAATGATGAGCTTTTTAAATTATGTGAGATAACATTTTCTAAGATCTTCGTCGTTAATCTGTTCAATCATGTCAACGAAGAATTCTTGACTATCTTTTGAGATAACATTGACCGTCCTAGAGTCACAGGTGCAGAAAGTCCCCGTACAATTGCATTCACTGCTAGAGTCGGAGCTGTCTGAGCTATAATCAATATTTAGGAGTTCTTCGTCGCTATAGCCTTCTGATTCAGAAGACTCGCTAGAGGGTTCTCGTAAGATAGTGAAGAGTTTTTCCTTTAACTCTAGATTTAAGTCTAGAAGATTTATCTTAACCTACTTTTTATTGGGAGCTTTACAACTACTGGCTAGGTGTCCTGCTTTGCCGCAGTTCCAAAATTTAGCCTCTTTGGAACTTGTATTCTTCTGTCTTGTAAACTTCATGGGCTTGGGTTTGTAGGGTCTTCGTCTATAACCCTTCCTTTCTCGTTTAGAGGAGGTACTGGGCTTTCTATGCTTCTTATGTTTCTTAGAAGCTGCTTTGGAATGAGCGGTTATCTTATTGTAACCAAAGTCTTGGCAGAAGCTTCCTAACTCGGTGGTAGAGAGTCTTCCTTCTTTCTTTAACCGGTGCTTAAGTTTAAGATCATTACATAAATCTAGGACCGTGAGGTTTATAAGGCTTACAATATGTCCATATGTTAAGCCACTATAAGGTATTTCTCCATCGAATTTGTTTCGAATGGTAGTTCTGACCTTTTCTGCAAAAAGTGGGGGTAAGCCGCTTATGAATTTTTCTTTCCAGTAATCATGGTTACAATCTTCTCTGATCATAACCTTGTTAAGGAAGATGTCTTTATACCATCTAAAATCGTGGAGCCTAGGGCAAGTTAGATTGCAAAGGATTTCTAAGCTTTTTTCCTGAAATAATTTGGGTTCTCCTATGAAGTGTTTAGCAATGCTATAGACAAGTGTATCAGTTGCATCTTCTACTGTTTTCTATTCTATTGAGTCATCTATCTTGACTATCTGCTGAACAGAGGTGGCACTCATTATGCCCTGCCTAATTTCCTCAGTGAGATAATTATCCCACCAATTTTTTAGCATACCAGTATATCCTGCGACTATCATAGTAGCACACTGTTTATCATTGTTATTTTTTTATCTTAAGGGATGCTATAGGTATGCCCATTTCATGAAGCTTACTGTAAATCTGACCTTCTGCTAGGCCATCGATATTCCATTCTGAGATTTTGATCCCGAGTGTGAAGTATGAGATAAGAACTCATTTTCTTCGTACTGCATATCTGGGAAAGTAGCCCGAGGGTAGAAATTCTTTCTATTGGTGTAGCGGGATAGCTTGTTTATATCAAATCCTTGGTTAGTGATAGTCTTAATGGCTAAACCTTTGTCAGTGAGACTCTGTTGTAATCTAAGGAACATCTTGTCTAAAAGATTATCACTTATGTCGATGGGGTCGACGAGACTGGGATAGTTACTAGCTGAAAACTCAGGCATTTTAAATATAGGGTTGGAAGTCCTTATTTCTTTGGAGGGACCCGTTTTATCTTTAAAGATTGCTTTGCTACTGGTTTGGTTAAGTTGAGTGGAAACCACGTGTAGCAATTGATTGGTATAGTTGTTTTGCTGGATAAGCTTGTTTACGTCGTTGTTGGTGGGGTTGCCAGTGGGGTTCTTTATGTCTCTCTTAAAGGGAGCGACTTCAATTTCTTCTCCTTCTACAGGAATACTAATCTTTTCTAATGGAGGAGTTACTGAGTCGATAGTTCTGGTTCGTGTGTACCACTTGTTCACAAGTGTGCTTAATGACTCAGGTTCGTTGCCTAATTGGCCCGTAACCTGGAACCACCTAAAGAACTCAATGTTACACCTTAATCTTTTCATGTCAGAAATCCAGGATTTTCTAAAGGACAACCTTTGACTCTGGATATAGGTATCTATGTACCATTTTCTTTTAATGGCGTGTTCCGGGCTTATCCAGAGATTATCAAGGAGCTTAAAATCGATTTTGAATTTATTATCCTTTTTAATCATGCCTAGTGACCCTTCGGTTGGACTTTGTAGATCGCTAGGGGTAGCGCTGCTAGCCCTTGCTACTGACTCGTAGTGGACTTTGGGAATGTTTTTAGAGAAATCTACTCCTTTAATTTTTCTTTCTATTTCCTGAAGTAAAACTTTTTCGTCGAAGTCATCTGTTTCCTCCTCCCGGCTTTTTGATGAAGATGGTCTACTGGTAGAGTATCTTCTCGAAGAAGTATCTGTGCTAGATTTAAGAAATTTTAAATTAATTGAACCATCAGAGTACTGAACAACATTTTTAATCTTTGAACTCTGGGGTTCTAATTTTGGTTGGGCAATAGCATCAAAGTGCCATTCATCTTTTGATAAAATTTCATCCCAGTGAAGCATTCTGGGAACAAATATATTGCTATACTCTTGGTTTGCTTCCATGAGCATAGTGACTCCTTTGTTGCTCATTATTTTGGCCTTTGGGGCTAAGGTAGTTTTCATTAACCTATAATATATCCTATAAATAATAGCAATCTCTTTGGTATTAATTTTACTGTTCATATTCTTGGATTTGATATTTAACGTCAGAGTATCCATTATGTTCTGATCGTTGATATCTACCGAAAAGTTGGGGTAACAATTAAAATATACTGGACCTCTGGCCAGATTACTCTGTAAGACTCCTAACAGGGAGTCTTCGAGTTTAACAATCTGGCGTCTCTTAATAAGAGACAAATAGGCGTGTCTAAACCTAAACGATATAAAGGTTTGACCGCTACCTAGACAAGGCCTATGTGGAGGAAGTTATAATCTTTTTTATAACTACTAATATCTTGCGCTGCTAATAGCCTAACAATCTCTTTAGAGTTATTGATGGCTATAGTGGACTCACAGGTTTTAATATTATAATTTTTGACAAAATCGAACCTTCCGGTTTCGTAGATGGTTTTAAAGTGTTCTTTGGGAATATCCCAATTTTGTAAATCTCTTTCTACCTTAGCTAATTTCATAGTCGAAGTAGAGAGGTTTTCACTATTTAAAATACTGTGCCTTTCAGAGCTATTCATTTTTAATATTGGGCGGAATAGTGTCGAAGTAACCATTAAGAGTTTTCAATTAAATTTTCTTGAACTCTTATCAGGTGGTCTAACTTCCCAATTCTGGTATAACAAGAAATCATTTTCTAAACTATTACATGTCTAACTATGGTTCGTCGGTGAAGAGTTAATTCCTCAGAGGGTGCTATCATTTTATAATATGCTAGTTCTAGTCTAGTTTCTTTTAAATCTTTAACTAGCTTATCTCTATCTCTTATGCAATCTAATCAGAGACGATTTGCTCTTCTGATCCTATCGAAAGAGGGATGGGTGCGCATATTTAGGATGGCTAAGAAAAGATCTTTTGTTTGCTTAGTGTGAGAGGCTACTGTCCTTAGAGCTATTGTTCTATTGGTCGGGAGACTATTGATAATTCGTACTATTACTAACTTTATTTAGACCTTTGCGAATATCTTTAATTCTAATCTGTAGGTCCTTTAGTATATAATAGTAGGCTGATAATTCTTTCTCTAATTAATCTTGGCGACGGGATCACCAAACCGGGTCCGGCTCACACCTGGAGCTAATCCAACGGTACATTTAGGCAAGCCAACATCTGATCCGGGTATTATTCGGATACCTCAACTATGCGAAAGAATATAACAACCCTATATTAAAACTTCAAGAACACAGATACAGAAGTGAAGATAATAACAAGGTAAATATAAAGGCGAACAATAACTAAGAATCAAATAGTCAAGACCTCTAGACAATCATGCTCCAAGGCAGTAGTATGAGTTTAGCTACTCATGCTTAAAGACAACATTGCTCTGATACCATAAAGGGGGTCGTGGGTATTATACTTGAAAATAATACTTAAAGCAATAAATAAGAGCTTAGAAGAACTTTAAAAGACTTACAAATTTTATTTAGATGTAAACGAAAGCATGGATACAGGGAAGTCAGGCAGAGAAAATAATTTGAGTGGGAAATTTTCGGATGCCCTTGGTATTACAACTTGAGAGCCTTATATAGGCCTCGAGGAACATCTTTGCGAATGAAAATAAAACACCTCTTCGGTTTTTCTTTTGCTTTTCGAAGGTTCATTTGCCTTTTACTATTTCGGGGGCCCTTTGTTCTTTGCTTTTTTGAAGGATCGCCTGCTTTTGAAGATTCTTTCTTTATGTCACTTTCTGCTTTATGTCCGCTTTATGTCGCTTTCTGCTTTATGTGTGCTGCTTTATCTGCTTTACGTCTTTTACTATAAAAAATATGACTAAGATATCCCTCGTGGGGCTAACATGTCGCCATTTTCAGGTTCATCTGTACCGGAGGCTGTATCAAGGAGCTCCATTATTTCGCTGGGATCCTCGTCGTCCTTGAGTTTGGATAAAGCTTCTAAGAGCTATCTTCTTACTTCGGCTTTTGAAACTGAACTGTGTCCGGATGTAGACGGACTCTTCTTTTTTATTTCTTCCTTGACCTTGGGACTCCATCCTTTTATCTTGATGGTTTTGTTGAGATACCTGATTCTGTTCATTTCTTGAATGTCGAAAGACCAATTTAATATATATGAAATTCTTTTATTAATAAAAAACTTGCATACTTTGATATGCTCTGGTAATGTAGAAATCTGTTGCTCCTCTAGGAAGCCTGTATATCTGTTCTGGAAGCTAGGAGCTACCACCTGTAAATTTCCTCCGAATATGTTCCACCATTTGTAGAACCATCGGGGAATGATTTTATCTTTTAATCCTTCTGCATACTTTACAAACCATGTGTGAGTATTTGGCATGATATATAAAAAGTTAAACCATGCATCTTTATAATCATATCAGTTATATGCCTGGGATTTATGGTTCTTTGATAAAGGTATGGGGGAGTGTAGGTGATCTACATACCAATTAAATGGGCTTAAAATCTTTTTTATGGTAAACTTGGAATACTCAATGGCTTCCGGGTTGTTTTTAAAGTAACTGTGCTCGACTTCTATAGAGTCGGTGTCTATGAGGATGAACTCGTAGTATTTCTGGTTTTAACAGGATCTTGTGTGTCAACATACTGATAATTGGTATAACAGGGTTTAAGAAGATCTTGTACCCTGAAATTCTCATACTGTTTATCCAGTGCCATTATCGGAAGGGCCTGTGACACAATAGATTCCCATTTCGGAGAATGGGTGCTGGTGCTTGCTGTTGGGGTCTCCTTTTTGATAGGAGTTGCTGGCTTGACTGCTCCTGAATAAGATTCTGGGGGTTTCATTTCATAATTTTCTCTGGTCTGAACTGCTGATGGAGATGCCTTGAATGGCACTGCCTGGGTTTTACCTATGGTTAGCTCCTTCAGAGGGGCTAAGCCTTGGTTACCTACCGGCAGCTTGGGGAATTCTGCCAATGCAGAAAATTTTCCTTCATAACCTGGGGTGTAAAGGGGTATGGTTGGCTTTTCTGGAGAAAAGGGTTGTTTCATTTTTTCTTCAGGTTTTAACTGAAAGGGAGGTCTCATTGGGCGAGATCGCAAAAAACTTGGCCTCATGACTGCCCTGCAAAAACTCTCTAGTTAAAAAATCTGGCAAAGAGTTTTCTTCACCTTTTATAAAATCGATTTTAAAATCAAAACTAGACAATAGTGCTTGCCATCTGGCAAAAATCTATTTTGAAACAAGGGTTTTTACATCTTTCTGTAAAATGTCTTTGGCTGCTTTGCAGTCGACTCTTAGTAAAAATTCTTTGTTAACAAGGTCGTCTTGAAACTTTGAAATACATAGTACTATAGATAAGATTTCTTTTTTCACCGTACTGTAATTCTTTTGAGCAGAGTTCCACACTCCATATGTGAATCTCCCTAATTGTTCGGTGGATTCAGGAGAAATCTTTTATTTGAGAATGCCTCCGTAGCCAACATCGGAGGCGTCAGTTTCAACAATCATATAAGCTTCAGGATTTGGAATTCCTAAGCAAGGAAGCTTTTGAACAATTTCTTTAACTTGTTTAACTGCCTTGGTTTGCTCTTCCGACCAGGGTACTGGGTTTTTCTTAAGTCTCTTAAAGAGAGGTTCACAAATTTGTCGAACTTTGGGGATAAAATCTGCTACATAATTAAGGCTTCCTAGGAACCTTTGTAGCTGGGTCTTATCAGTTAGTTCATCAGGAAATTTAGTTGAGAATTCTATGGCTCTGCAAATTGGTTTATAAGTTCCTTGGTAGAGGTCATGCCCCAAAACACCTGATTGACGTTTTAAAGAGTTTTACCTTCTTGGCGCTTACTGCTAAACCATTCTTCTTAACAGTCTTAACAAAAGTATTAAGATGTTTAAAGTGCTGATCTATATTTTCTGAGAATATAAGGACATCGTCTATATAGACGATAGAGAATTGACTGAACGGGTTGAAAATATTATTCATAATATTCTGGAACTCAGAAGGGGCATTTTTAAGCCCGAAAGGCATAACATTCCATTCGTATTGACCAAAGGGAACATTAAAAGCTAGTAAGGCGTCGATTTCCTTTTTATAATATTCCATGAGCTCGTGGTTCATTTGTATTCGTCTGGCCTTGGTGGGGATACCTTCTTCGTTAAAGTTATCGACATATGGTAGGGTCACCGTATGTCTTTTCCTTTCCCAAAAGACGCTAGGCAATTCTGAACAAACTTCTAACTCAATCATTTTAAGGAGATCGCTTATTTTGCTGACTACCTCCGGGGTTTTTAAGGTGGATTCTATCCGCTTAATTTGGATATCTTCCTTTAGGAAGTTAATCTGGTTGTATAAAAGCTGTATTGAAAGACAGTTTTCTGTTTAACGTAGTTACTTTCATTTTTCGAAAGAGGGTTTAAGTAAGGAAAGATTATTTCTTTTCCTACAGATTCGGTATAGATACCATCTAGCTTTGCCGTGTAAGGCTTTATCTGGGTTGCGAAGGGGATACCTAGAATAATTTCTTCTGTAATATTTCTTGTAATTACAAAGTCATTGATATAACAGACTCCATTATTACAGACATGTGCTTTGGTTAATTTGTAATTTATTTTTAGCTTTTCGCATGTGGCTTAGTAAAGTTTTGAAGTACTTTTCTCTAAATACTTCGTAGGAATTAAACCTTCTGCTATACAATTCTGGTCTGCTCCTGTGTCAAAGAGGGAAATTTTATTAAGGATAACATTGTTATTAATAACTAGCTTAATAGGAATATGATAACTCAAGGACTTAACTTTTGAAATGAATTTTAGTCCAGACTGCTCATGATCAGAAGAATTTCCTTCTTCTTCCTTAGAGCTGACTTCGGCTATACCTTTAGAGGTAGAAGGTCTATACATCTCTTCGTTAGCATCCCTAATTATCTTATTAGCAAAGGACTCTAATTCGACAGAACTGAGTCGATCTTTAATATCTGTAATTTCTTGCTTAAGATTGGATACTTCAGATTGTAGATCTTGAAGAGAGGTATCTGTTTTAACTGTCTTAAATTTATTTAAGGCATGTTTCATGTTGAAGGGTTCTACTGTAGCTTTACTATCTTTGTGATTAATGATGAGCTTTTTTAATTATGTGCGATAACGCTTTCTAAGATCTTCGTCGTTAATCTATTCAATCATGTCAAATAATAATTCTTGACTATCTTTTGAGATGACATTGACCGTCCTAGAGTCACAAGTGCAGAAAATCCCCGTACAATTTCATTCACTGCTAGAGTCGGAGTTGTCTGAGCTATAATCAATATTTAGGAGTTCTTCGTCGCTATAGCCTTCTTATTTAGAAGACTCGCTAGAGGGTTCTCCTAAGATGGTGAAGAGTTTTTCCTTTAACTTTGGATTTAATTCTAAAAGGTTTATCTTATCCTTCTTTTTATTGGGAGCTTTACAACTACTGGTTAGGTGTCCTGCTTTGCTGCAGTTCCAATAATTAGCCTCTTTGGAACTTGTATTCTTCTGTCTTGTATACTTCCTGGGCTTGGGTTTGTAGGGTCTTTGTCTGTAACCCTTGCTTTCTCGTTTAGAGGAGGTACTGGGCTTTCTATGCTTCTTAAGTTTCTTTGAAGCTGCTTTGGAAGGAGCGGTTATCTTAGTGTAACCAAAGTCTTGGCAGACGCTTCCTAACTCGGTGGTAGAAAGTCTTCCTTATTTCTTTAACTGGTGCTTAAATTTAAGATCATTACATAAATCTAGGCCCGTGAGGTTTATAAGGCTTACAATATCTCCATATGTTAAGCCACTATAAGGCATTTCTCCATCGAATTTGTTTCGAATGGTAGTTCTGACCTTTTCTGCAAAAAGTGGGGGTACGCCGCTTATGAATTTTTCTTTCCAGTAATCATGGTTACAATCTTCTCTGATCATAACGTTGTTAAGGAAGATGTCTTTATACCATCTAAAATCGTGGAGCCTAGGGCAAGTTAGATTGCTAAGGATTTCTAAGCTTTTTTCCTGAAATAATTTGGGTTCTCCTATGAAGTGTTTAGCAATGCTATAGACAAATGTAGCAGTTGCATCTTCTACTATTTTCTGTTCTATTGAGTCATCTATCTTTACTATCTGCTAAACAGAGGTGGCACTCATTATGCCCTGCCTAATTTCCTCAGTGAGATAATTATCCCACCAATTATTTAGCATACCAGTAAATCCTGCGACTATCATATTAGCACACTGTTTATCATTGTTATTTTTTTATCTTAAGGTTGTTATAGGTATGCCCATTTCATGAAGCTTACTGTAAATCTGACCTTCTGCTAGTCCATCGATATTCCATTCTGAGATTTCTGATCCCGAGTGTGAAGTATGAGATAAGAACTCATTTTCTTCGTACCGCATATCTGGGAAAGTAGCCCGAGGGTAGAAATTCTTTCTATTGGTGTAGCGGGATAGCTTGTTTATATCAAATTCTTGGTTAGTGATAGTCTTTATGCCTAAACCTTTACCAGTGAGACTCTGTTGTAATCTAAGGTTTATCTTGTGTAAAAGATTATCACTTATGTCGATGGGGTCAACGAGACAGGGATATTGTGTCCAAGTACTTTGTGTTCTTTTGTTATCCTTCTAGAATAGTCCATTAGGATGTTTTAAAAATGAGAGTTATTGATTGAAATATAAACTTTAAAAAGGAGAGTTGTTGATTGGTGTAAGTTTATCTAAGACTTGTGTGACTTAATTGAACCCAAACTAAGGTCCCTTAGGTGTAAGTCATGGTTAGAACTTGTGTGATCTAATCAAACACAAGTTTAAGGAACCCCCTTGGTGCAAGTGGACGTTGGAACTTGTGTGATCCAACCAAACCCAAGCCTAGGGTCTATCTTAAGGTTACCGGTCACCCTCACTTGGCTTGTTCACGGGCTTGTACTTAGCATCCCCGGTCTAGTCCTTTTCCAATTGGCCAAACTTATCTTGGTGTTGACTCGAGCATTAAAACCTTCGTATCATTATCCTTGTTATAGCGACTGTCCATCGCTTGGTTTGTACTCGGGTTTGCACCTAGCATCCCGTGTTTATTCCTTGGCCAAACCACCATCTTCTTTACACCACCACATCCCATAATAATACATAAACATCCCCACTAAATCTCATTGTCCGAAACTACCCACAACTTCACGCACAAACCCAACAACCACAAATAGTCCACATGATAGACCTTATCAAGACCTCACTATTTCGGCCAACTTCTTCCATTTGACACCATACAACCATCGACCCCCGACCATCAAGACAACCCTAAACACACCTGGAACACTCCCATAAAATTCTTTGACCCAATTCCCTATATAACTACACAGAACAGCCACCAAACACCACATTACCCGGTAAAAACGTTCCACCCGGCAGCCTACTTTTGATCTCATTTTTGTGTCAACCCGTGTCCAACCAAACTCCGACCCACTTACACCCTCCTTATATAAATCACAAGGACTCTAAGATACGATAGGATGAAATAAAATAGAACAAACTGCTCCGAATGAATAAGGGCGGTCTAGCTAAGATGAAAACCAAGGTTGTCAGGAATTAGTGGCCTGTCTTAATCTTTTCGTGCTCTGAACTGCAACCTAATTTGTCCAGATACCTGCTTCCACGTAAACATACAACAAGCATAGTATGAGTACATAATGTACCCCCGTAGGCATCATATCCCGACAAATATGAAAGTTACATAACAAATATAAAGATCAAGTTGACTCTCACATAATGTCCTATTCTAAGCAGTTATAGTAGTCACGTAGGTTACATATTCTCATTGACTCCATGAAATCATATAAATCACCTAAATCACATCAAGATTTATTACTCATATAAATCACCCAAATCACATAAATGTTTATCAATCATAAGATATGCCCTAGTTCAAGTAGCATACAAAGTTCCTACTATACATACCCATTAATCGCCATACTCTGACTAATCATAAACACATTGGGCCCCACATAGTCGATTTAACAAGCCCATTAGACACGTCGATGCTTAATACATGACATCATTTGATAACGCTCCTAAGAGTAATACTACTAGGTTAGACATTACAACATTGGCCCTTTCATTGTCTCTAGCCTTTAGGTTTAAGTATGACTCCACACAAATACAGCTTGACACGTATTAGTTAATTAAGCTTCCTCGTTATACTTAAAGTAATTACCCTCACCGTACACCCGTTTATTAATATGAAACCCTACGCACATAAGGCATAAAAGTCAACAATTACCACGACAACACCATAACTATCTCTTGGTAGACACTTTATTAAATAAAGCTATTAACCACCAACAACACATAGACACACTTTGTTCCTTTTGACCTACAAATAATCATGATCATAGGCATCACCGACATCAAGAAATAAATTTCATCAATCTCCTAGACTCTTAAGTTATAACAAAATACACAATAACCAAGCGAATAATGGAAATCAATCCAATCAAATAGATTCAGTCCATTTAATCAAGATATTCCGCTAATTTCCAATAATCATTCCAAATCTCATTAACCATTTCAACCGTTCACCAATCAATAGGTAACCAATAAAATAATATATGTATGATATTAATGTAATACATATGCCAGGTACCTTTCATCTCCAGTACATAAGCGTTCAAATTCTATGAACTGTACACCCATGGGGGACCTGCAAAGTCCATATACTCATCTGGAATTTCTCAACGGATCCTAACTCTTGGCTGTAATAACATTTGTTGAAGGCGTGCAACCTAGCCCACCGTGTATGATCATCATCTCAACATTTCCAACAATCACATTGAATAACTTACCTTTCCGGTCTTATTGGACCCACATCTTTTCCATACCACTCGCATTACAATATCATCAGAACCATGAGTGTATGAATGCAAATGACAATCCAAGGCAAGTAATCAGAATGTATGAGATGCAATCAAGTATAGAGATGAATATAACATACTTTCAGAAAGTCATTAACACATAATTCATATAATTCAGGATATCATATAGAAACTATGTGATAAATAAACACACAATATCAAGTATGGCGATGAACCCATATCGGCGACAAGCCGAAATAATAGCAATCGAAATCAGCTTAAAGGTTGATTCCCCAAATCACCCATCATCATAATTCAACACCGGTACCCACCTAAGAGTTCATCGCAACCGCTATGGTGGGACCCTCAAACACGTCCAATACCCCTTAACATTTATAACTACTACGTACTTCTATTGACGTCTATAAAAGAGAAAATGTAGGCTACCTCAAAGCCGAGAAGGCGCCACGAACGATCAACCCTCTACGCACGTCTTGCCCTTTCGGAGTGCCTTATAGTAATCGTAGTCTAACTTTAATTATTAAGCTAATACACATACAAGGACTTAGTATTTAAACATACGAAAAGACACCTAAAACCTACCCCTGGCCCACGGTGCCAAAATCATAATTTTATTACTCAAATAACATAATTACGTACTAAGTAGTCATAACCTTAAATTAATTGGAAAACTAACCCCAATTGAAACCTCAATTGCAAGATTTACCAAAAGTCCCAATTCCAAACCCTAGAATTTCCCCCAAATTGAAAATGGTTTCTATTATAAAATTAAACATCAAAAAATGATCATCCAACATTAAGCAATATTAATTCGCAATATCAATATCATCTAACTCATATTCGACCCACAATTCAAGAATTTAACTCTCTTATTCTACCATTAGAGCTTAAGAACTTATCTTCCCCAAATAAAGTCTATACTGTGATTCAAAAGACAACAATAATCAAAAAGGGTAAAAATATACCTCAAATGAAGAACCAAATTGAACTTCTCAAGAAAATCTCCCCCAATCAAGCTCCAATCCTGAGATAAAGGTTTTTGGAAAGTAGGATCGTATTAGGGAAAGAACTGACTGAACAACGTTCCACACTGGTGGAATTGATATCGTCGGTGCGATCACGCTATGTGGAGGATGGTCCGCCATGGTGGGATCATTAAACATCCTGCATACGCACTGTGGTAGAAGGGGACTCCGCATAGGCGATCCGTAGGGGCAGAAACCTCACAGATACTTAGGGCCTGCATCTGCGAGCCAACATCTACAAAGGCAGGGACGCAGGTGTGCTAATAATTTGCCTAGGCGGACTCGCCAGTCCTGAAACATAGACTCCCAAAAACTCGACGTAAATTATAATAATCTTATGACTGGCTGAGCCATCATATTACCAATTAGGACATAATTGCAGTCAAAGGTTCACCTTGTCTAATATCACATAATGAAATGAAACTTACGGTGCGGTACTAGGATGTTTCGTCCAACTAGAAACATTTCTAATGGTGAATTTAGAGTTGATGGTAGACTAAAATAGCATGAGACGAAGCATAAAGGAAAAATAACCAAGTGGGTCATTACATCAGATACCAATTAAACAAACGTTCATCCTCAAACGGTTAAGAGAAAAAAAAGCAACAGGGAGGTCTGGCCGACACACATAACACTGGGCTTCCACGAAGCCAGAGGAATAAAATTATGAGGCATCCTTTAACTGGACAAGGAGTATGGCGTTAGATGGATATCATCGATACTCGGGTATTACAACCCATTCGGAAACGTACCTAATCATTCTCAAAGTAACCCATCCCCAACCCCGTTGAGGTTTATGTAATACTACGCTGAGCGAACTTATTTAAAAGGCCAAGATGACTCACCCTACTTCATAAAGGTTCACATAATAGGTGTTATTAGTTTTGCTTACACACGTATACAATCTAAACCCCATGCAATAAGAATTTAGCAAAATACATCTACGGACTAACTTCGCAGGCATAAGATCGCCAACTGGCAAGGTGAATTGTATAAACAGTTTTTGGTCAATAAGTCATCGGTCGCTGGAGTGAAAGATTATCACAGTGGCAGTTCCACATAGGCATAGGAATCTTTCGCCGATGGGGACACAGTCACATGACCAAGCCCGCAGAGGTGCCAAGTTTCTCCGTTGGGGCGCCAACATACGAGAAGTCTTTTTTTTGCTGAAGTGGAAATGGAGTAACAAAAAAAGAACAAAGATATCCAGAAGTTCAAACACTCTCCCTGACTCTCCAAACTCTCTCCTTACGAATTACAAACTCATCAACTCCTCAAAAACCCCAAACTTTATACTACCCCAAATCAAGTCGTCATCTTCCCCCACACCCGCCACTCATTCGAATAACATAAAGGCACTGAAATCCTCCTCCACGACCAAATAATCGGTAAGCTCTCCCACTATTTTATAGAGCTTTTGTAATGTTAGGGTGGCAACATGGTGTTTGTTGTTAGTTTAAAAGTATGGGATGAAATTTTGGGGTTCCAAATACGGTTTAGGCTTAACAACTTATTTGGGTTGGGGTTTAGGAATTTGGGGTTCGTTGTTGAAATATCTTTGTAAATCAGATATAAAACACTTACATGATAGATTTTAGGAGGGAATAGAGGGGTTTGAATACGATCCCAACCTCAAATTTGAGCAATAGTAGCGGATTACAACTGGGTTGGGGTTTGGGGATGATGGTACAACTTCCCGCACCTGTAGAGAAGTCCCACAGAAGCAATTCCACAGTTGTGCAAAATAAGTGCAGGTGCGTATCCCTCGAGTTTTTTTCTGGCCTATGCAGAACAGAACCTGTAGAGTTTCCAGCAGATAATAGATTTTCAAACGAGCCTTTACGCATTCGTTCAGTCAATTTTTCTTCATTAATATCTAGGTAAATGATCTGTATAGTGGTTACAATGCCGAATTTAACTCCTTCAATTCCTTTTCAGGTATTTAAAGAATTAATGGCTCATCTCGAGGATGAAATTGTGGAACTAAAACAAGTAGGGATAATGCATCGAATGAGAACTATGATAGCCATAAATTCATGCCTATGGACTACGAGCATATGTACTATCGGGACTTGGTCAACAAAAAACTTCTTTCCCAAAGGGGTGTCGACTTGAGTAATGTGCCTGAGTTGCTTCCAAGATTTTATGAGCTACTGGAATCCACCAAATCAATGTGTTTTACTCCCACTCCATGCCAAGCTAATGAAAAATGAGTCCGCAAATTTTATGCTAACTTAAAACAGGCTGATTTCAACAATCCACAGCTGATAATTAGGGGCAAGTTGGTAAGATTCAGGGCTAAGGAGATAATGGAGCTTTATGGGTTAGAGAATCATTCCCTAAAGCTGATGCAGGCCAGAGATACATGTTTAGATGATTGGTTGATTTCTCAGGTGTGTCCCCCCATCACGAAGGTTCCTTGCGCGAACAAAAAGAAATGGTCAGATATTACGGCTGAGGCCAAAATGTGGTAGTACATTATCAACTCCCGAGTGTTCCCTTCTAACAACAAGATTGACTGTACTCACCACCATGCGTTGATGGTTGCTTGTATGATGGGCGATGTTTCGGTGAATGTGGGTTATCATATTTTGCGGGAGTTTCAAGAGTACATAGCCCAGGATAGCCATAGCATGATCTTTTCTTCCATGATTACTAAGTTGTGCAGGCGGGCCGGAGTGGTGAAGGACCCTACTGATCACACGGTCGACCCTATTGTACCAGTTCATCCTCTGAGAGTTACCGAAGTTGAAAGTTCTATGAAGTATAA
This sequence comes from Anisodus tanguticus, assembly GCA_034509755.1. NCBI lineage: Eukaryota > Viridiplantae > Streptophyta > Magnoliopsida > Solanales > Solanaceae > Anisodus > Anisodus tanguticus. Next base: position 25,913,674 of record CM067542.1, read on the forward strand.
GTCTAAGAAGAGGAAGATGGATACATGTGTAGGGGAGTCTTCTTCGCAGCAAGAGGGGCCTTTGGGTACTATCAATTCGTAGTTGTAGTCTATCCAGGAGTTGGTGTCATAGCTCCCTACCGACCCTGGAAGTGTTGGTGATTCGGTCAGGATTTCCAAGGAAGAGGTGGCCAAGCACATGGAGGCCCAGATAGAGTTAGCCCAGACTAACAAGAAGTTTGCCAAGTTTGTGGGTGATTGGGAGGAGTTTTACCGTGATATGCCGAAGACACATGCTGAGCTTCGGGAGAAGTTTGAGAAAGATTAGAAAATGAATCAATCAGCTCGCAACTTCTAGTGAAGGTATAGAGAGGGTCAAAGCTATTTTCGCATGGGGAAATCCAAAGAAGAAGATTCCTGTAAAGGCTTCGGATGACAATGAGAAGTACTATTTTCTTTCTGATGGTGATGATGTTGATTCCATTGACTCTAGCGACGAGGATGAGGCATAGAGTTCATCCCATATTGTTTGATCTTCTTTTAGCTCCGTTGGTGTTTAAGACAATTTACTTTTCATTGTTTTTCTGTGTGGTAATCGTTAGATGATTCTACTCTTTACTTTTCTTTGCTTGTCTTGGATGCTTGATTTTTAATTCCCTTGTTGGCCCTTGTTATGCTAGGATTATTCCCTCGTTTGGCTTTATGTTTATGCACAACTGATGTTTGAACAGGTTAATGAAAATTGATGGGGTACAAATAGAGAAATTGATCATTGGTTCTGTCTAGTGGCTCTACAGAGGCAACCCACCTTCCACAGGTGCTACCCCACTCCTGCATGATTTAGCTCGCAACTGCAAACTTTACACTATGAACATACATCTATTACTGTATAAAATAAGTGCAGAGACAGTTTTGCATTGGCGTACCATAACCGTAGAGGTGGTCTCAGAATATCAATATGGAATATGCATTTGCGGCCCACCTACCGCCAGTGCGGCTCCGCAGATGCGGGAAAACTCTCGTATGGGCGGAATGCCTAGACTCATGATAGAAAATCTAACTTAAGCAATACTCTGATTTCACTCGATACCCTTCGAGCAAAATTGTTTTGATACACATTCACTCTAATAGAGTGCTAGAATTAGATACTAATTGGAATCGACTAGTCATCAATTTGAACAAAGTGGCACGAAGGAGTGAAAGAAGGGAAGGTTTCCTAAATGTCTTATGGCCTCTCGAGGATAAGTACGGATGTTTACGTACGTATCCATGAGACTATACCAAACACTGTCCTTGTACTCGTGAGGCTAGTGAACCTAGAGATCTGGTACCAACTATGTCACGACCCAAATTACGAGTGTCGTGGTGGCACCTACATTATCCTCTCTGTAGGCGAACCAATCCTAAACAGTTAAAATAAGAAGGCTTAAAATGCGAAAGAGAACAAAACGTACAAAACATAACAATATTGTTTTCATTGAAACATTACTCATAAAACAATTTTTACAATACAACCTTCTTTCTCAAAACATGGTATGAATTATACTAGGACACACGGGTGAATTTACATGTTAATTATGGGGCACGTGAACCCATGGTGTCTCGATAAAACTAGGTATTTTATGTATATATTTCTTTAAAATTGGTATAATATTAACTGCTGGAATTCATGCTACAAGAAGGCTAAATGGTGCACTTGGTTGAAGGTTGAGTTATTTACCTAGTGGTCTAGGGATCAAATCCACTTAAGACACTTTTTCCTTCTTTTTTTAGTGGTGCACTCATGATTTAGAAATCCTAGATTCTCCTCTGCAAGGACTCTAAGATAAAACAGGATGAAAGAAAGTAGAACAAGCCGCCCTGAATGAATAACGGCAGTCTAGCTAAGATGAAAACTAAGGACGCCAGGAATGAGTGGCTTGCCATAATCTTTCGGTGATCCGAACTGCAATCTTATTTGTCCAGATACCTGTATTCACGTAAGAATGTAACAAGCGTAGTGTCGCGCCCATTTTTTACCGCGTATCGCGACGTAATGGCGTTTATTCCCTCTGGATTGGATAAAAATGCTTGCTTTGAGGAGTCGTCACCTAATTATTCTAAGGTGAATTAGGGCACTTAAATGCCAACTAAAAGCTGCAAAATAACTCCAATTTTGGTGTGCGAAACTAATGAGATTCTAGGTAAGGGTTCTTTATTATCCTAAAGGGAAGGGGTTAGGCATCCTTTAAGATCCACTAACTTGCGGTTATCCGGTCAAACTCAGGTTAATTATCATGCTAGTTAAAAAATGTATTTTTTATAAGTATAAAAAATAATGTTGTAAGTAGTTAACAAAAGGATGCATTTTGTCAAAAAAAGGGACAAACTTATTATATGATTAATAAAGCGCATAAAAGATGTTCAAAGTTGTTTTGAAAAATTTGAATATGCATGACGAGCCTAAAAATAAATAACTAGCAGAAGATTTTCAAATTTGAACTAACCGAGCCCTAAGATAAACAAACTAGCGGAGGGTTTCTAATTTTGGACTACCCTATTAATTAATTCTAAGTCTACCTATTCTAAACATTTCAATAACTTCACGAGTACAATAATATTACAATACAGAATGAAATAAAGCTGAATTAAAGAAAGTAAAAAATAACAACAAAATAAATAATCTCCGAGGGATATTTGCCTTCTTTGACTTTCATACATATGCCTCGCAAGTTGCCAAGAATAAATTGTTAGAAACAGTTGAAAAAAATAATAATAACTTTGGACCCGTATCCAAAACAGTAAATGTTTTGATTACGGAGGGCTCAAACTTTAATTTTGAAAAGATCATTCCAATCACGTCGTGACTGCAAACATATGACTCGTTGGTCATTTTTGTTGCCTTGCCTACCGAACGTGTTGGTCTCTCGGGTGAAAAAGATTTAAGTTTCATCCTTGCCCAGAAGTTTATTTCCGTCTTTCCAACTGTGGAGGCCTAAAAAATCGACGGATATTTTTTCATCGGCCAGTGTAGTATCATGTTCAAATCAGCAAAATAATACCAAAACAGTAAGAGCCGAAATTGAGAACCATTTTCCGAAGGGACACGACCTCAAATTCAATATCATTGGCCAAAGTATAGTATCATGTTTCAAACTAGTGATGTTTTCACCAAGTGTAGCAATCTTTTCATCACAGACCCAACTGTTCAGGACCAAGTATCAAATTGCGATAACTATTTTTTCTCAAAATGCATCAGTTAGCATGCTCAAATGGTAACTAAACATCAGCCAAATATGTACAGGTTTAAAGCCTTAAAGACAATAATAATTTGGCCAGAAATTTGCCTCACAAATGCAACTTATTTCAGCCATAAATGTGCAACATATTTTTGTCAAAAGATGCAGCAATGGTTCAAAATGACCAATGTAAGGCTACACTTAGCTAATGTTGCAACAACTCACATAATAAAAAAAACAGCAGCTTTCCTCACATACGTGATAAAGCTATTTGCCCAAAAATGTCTCCATAATGCAGTTTATTTAATATTTGAAAGAGTAGTAGTTATTTACCTCAAAGTGTTCAAAGGACAATAACAACCTTCCTCGAATTACAGCAGCTCAGGGCAACTCAACAGCAGGTGGCAGTGGACAACAGCCATGGTAAAACAGTGGCGAAAATAGCCAAAAACAGAGCAAAGTCCCAAAAAATGAAGCAATAACCAACGGAGCAAACAGAGGCAAACGCCAGAGTAATTATCCGGTTAGAAATTATCACAAATTAGCAAAATGTTAGGAACAGTCCAAAAATCAGCCAACACGCCGGAAAATATACTCGTCGGAGTATGTCAAAATGAGGTTAAATCAGTCCAACAAATACACAACAATATAACGACAAGAGAAATAGAAATGTCAATAGCGTCACCGGAGTTCGACCTCCGGTCAGATTCAAATAGCAAAAAACTGGAAGGGGCGGCGGCGTCACTTCCACGCAGGAGCGACGCAGGAATTTCTTTTCGGTCAGATCTGGAAAAAGCGAAGAGCACAACAAAAGCTCCTCGCCGGAGCAGTGAGGGATGAGATGACGGTGTTAGTGGTGGGGGTGTCGGAGACTGGTTGGAGGGTGTGAGGTGACCGGTTGGTCTGTTAGGGTAGGGGTAAGGTTCGACGACGACGGGGTTTGGGGGGTGGAAATGAAAGTGTGGGGGAAGTAGTTTTTAGGGATTTTTTTAGGGGGATGGAGGCGGCGGCCGGTGGTGGCAAGGATACTGTCGGCGGCGAGTTGAGAGAGAGAGGGAGAGAGTGTTTTTTTTGTGGAGTGCGGTCGATCTCCAAAAAATGAGAGAGGGAGGATTTTTTATTTTTTGTTTTTTTAGGGTTTGTTTGGTTAAGGGGGGAAATAAAGGGGAAGGTCGAGTGGGCCTTTTGGGGTTGGGTTTCGGTTGGGCCTACTCGGTTTTGCCGACTAGGCCCTATTTTTTTGTGGGATTTAGGTTGATTTTGTTTTGGGTAGAAATTGTTTTGGGTTTGGGAAATAAATGGGGAGATGGTTAAAATATAAAAAGGTGTTTAATAGTAAAATATACTTTGAAGAAAAAATGTTAATTATTTAAAATAAGATAAAACGATGTGATATTAATAAAAATATAATATTTGCGAAATGCTTAATGCTTAATAAAAATGGAAATGCGATGCAATTTTGCGAAAATAAAATAACGTAGAATATTAGGGTAAAATTATTATTATGATTTTAAAAAGGCAAAATGATAGTAAAATATGAATAATAATAATAATAATAATAAATAATGATATTATAAAACAATATATATATATATATATATATATATATATTAAAAATTGCAAATAAATCAAAAAAGACGGGACAAAATTGGGTGCAACAAGTAGCATGAGTACACAATGTACCCCCATAGGCATCATATGCAATAATAACATATGTTCAGACCCAACCGTTGCATTGAGAAGAAAGCAAAAATTCTCTCTCTCTCTCTCTATATATATATCTATATTAAAAATTGCAAATAAATCGAAAAAGACGGGACAAAATTGGGTGCAACAAGTAGCATGAGTACACAATGTACCCCCATAGGCATCATATGCAATAATAACATATGTTGCAGGCGTGCACCCTGGCCCTCCATCGTATAATTATCATCTAAGCATTTTCAACCATCTCATAGAACAACATACCTTTCCGTTCTTATTGGATCCACATCTTTTCCATACCATTTGCATTTCAATATCATTAGAACCATAAGCGTATGAATGCAAATGACAATCCAAGGAAAATAATCAGAATGTCTGAGATGCAATCAAGTATAGAGAAGAATATCGCATGCTTTCAGAAAGTCATTAACACAAAATTCATTTAATTAAGGATATCATATCGAAAGCTATGTGATGAATAAAAACAAAATATCAAGTATGGCGACGAGCCCACATAATGGCAACGAGCCCACATAATGGCGACAAGACCAAACAACAGCAGTGAGAATCAGCTTAAGGTTGATTCCCCAAATCACTCATCATCACAGTTCAATACTGGTACCCACCCAAGAGTTCATCACAACTGCTAAGGTGGGACTCCCAAACACACACAATACCCCTCAAAATTTATAACTACTATGTACTTCTATCAAAGTCTACAAAAGAGAAATTATAGCCTACCTTAATGTCGAGCAGGAGACACAAACGGTATGTCTTGCCCTTTCAGAGAACCTCATAGTAATCTTAGTCTAACGTACATAGACCCTATGTTAATAATCAAGCTAATACACATACAAGGACGTGGTCCATAAACATACGAAAAGACACCTAAAACCAACTCCGGGCCCACTGTGCCAAAATCTGAACTTTACTACTCAATTAACATAATTACATACTAAGTAGTCACAACCGTTAAGTTAATTGGAAAACTAACCCGAATTGAACCCTCAATTGTAAGATTTACCAAAAGCCCAAATTCCAAACCCTAGAATTTCCTCCAAATTTGAAAGGGTTTCCATTACCAAACTAAACATCACAACATGATAATCCAACATTAAGCAATGCTAATTCACAATATCAAGATCATCTAACTCATATTCCACCCATAGTTCAAGAATTTAACTCTCTTATTCTACCATTAGAGCTTAAGAACTTATCTTCCCCAAATAAAGTCTATACTAGGATTTAAAAGACAACAATAATAAAAAGGGTGAAAATATACCTCAAATGAAGAACCAAATTAAACTCCTCAAGAAAATCTCCCTGAATCAAGCTTCAATCCCAAGATGAAGGTTTTTGGGAAAGTGGAATTGTTTTAGGGTTTTTAAGAACTAATTGAACAGTGATTCCGCACTGGCGGAATCGATCTTGCCAGTGTGATCATGCTATGGCAGAGGACGGTCCATCGTGGCGGGATCATTAAACATTCCACATACGCACTATGGCATAAGGGTACTCTGTAAAGGCGACATTTCCTCTGCGAGAATGCCTTCGCAGGGGCAGAAACCTCACAGATACTCAAGGCCCGCATCTGCGAACAAACCTCCGCAGAGGCGGGCATGCAGGTATGCGTAATAATTTGCCCAAACATACTCGCCAATCCTGAAACATAGACTCCCAATAACTCGACATAAATTACAACAATCTTATGACTCGTTGAGCCATCATATTATCAATTAGCACATAATTGTAGTCAAATGTTCGCCCTATCAAATAATTTCATAAAGAAATGAGACTTACGGTGTTGTACCAGGACATTTCGGCTGTCCAAAAATATTTCCGATGGTGAATTTATAGTTGGTGGTGGACTGAAATAGCGTGAGATGAAGTGGAAAATCAAAACGACCGATGAGTCATTACAACAAGATAGAGGTAGTATGTCCTGGAAGAATCTTGATAAGGTGTTAATATCAATGCGTCCAACAATGGAAATCATAACCATATTCATCACTATGTATTTGTAGTTTTCCATATTGATGAGCATATGCTTGAAGTTTACGACACACTCAAGAATAGCAAAAACAACAAAGAGTTGGTTAAAATTTTGAAGGGTTACTGTGTTCTTCTTCCCAAATTGTTGGAAGTTATGGATTTTGTGAAATATAGGCCAACATTTACTGATTGCAATCCCTATGAACTATACCTGAGCTGACTGTCCAAAACAAGGCCTATGTGTATTTTGCTTCTTGTTTTGTACTTTTTTTATTTTGTGTTTTGTTTTTTCTGTTTGTTAATGCTACGTTGTTTTATGATTTTTAGAGATAACAATTGTGATTGTGTTGTGATCAATTTTGGGGATATGTTGATCAATGGTGAAAGTTTGTCTTCTTACGACTCCTCTGATTTAATGGATTATATGAGAGGATGCTCAATAAATCTTATTTGTCATGGATATAACAAGTATAGAAGAGGTTATGAGACTCAGAGCAATCAGGACGTGATTACTATGAGCACAATGACATGAAGTGCACCTATCAGAATAAGAAGAAGATTAATCGTAGCATAAAACAAAACATTTAGTTGAATTTTGTTGTCATACTATACGAATTCTTTTTTTTTCCTCTTTTTGTGTTTTTGTTTATAAATGGCATCACATATTAAATTTTTGTGTTGTTAAAAGTGAAAGTTTTCATAGTCTGGTATTTGTTTGTCAGATGCAATCTTTTTATTTTTTTAATGGAAATCTTTCATTTTTTTTTTTGAAGCTGCAAAGTTTTGCATTTACCGGCAAATTTGTTTTACACTTGAGTAGTTTCTATCTTCCTATAGCATAAACTAAAGTTTTGCTTCTCCTATAGTTTTTGTCTAACAATGACGAAGAATTTTTTTCTCCTGAAACTGAACTTCTCACTTCCTGACATAATGTGGCCTCGTCCTGCATAATTATTGCATTATTATAGTTTTGTGTTTCTCTTCTGAAACTGAAATTATGCCCCATTCGACATTATTTGTTCAACACTACGTCATTTCTATCTTCTTTCTTAAACTGAAGTTTTGCCCCTTGATTTATATTAGGAGGGGTGAGTGAGGGTGAGTTGGTCGAAGTTTGGTTGGAAACGGATTGACACAAAAATAGGGCCGAGTGGAAGTTGTCGGGTGGGACGTTTTTGCCCGGCAGTGCGTGTTTGGAGGGGTACATGGGTAGTTTAGGGTGGAAGTGGGCTAAGGCATTTTGTGAGGTTGTTCTACACGAGTTGAAGGTTGTATTGGTGGTTGGTGTGTGGTGGTTGGATGATGGTAAAGTGGCGGAAAATGGATAGAATAGTGAGGTTATCGATAAGGGATGTTTTGCGGACTTTTTGATGTTATCGGGGTTGGACGGATGGGTGGGTTTAGTTAATGACCTTTGGTGTGGGTGTTTGGGAAGTCTTATGGTTTGGGAAGTCTTATGGTGTATGATGGTGAAAGGAATAGGGTTGTTTGCACAAGGAATGGACACGTCATTGCTAAGTGCATGCTCGGGTACAAACCAAGTGAGGGTCGGTCAAAATAGACAAGGATATAGACGCGAGGTTGCTATGGGCAAGATCAGGTGGACACCAAGTGAGGTACGCCAATTGGACAAGGATTTAACCAAGGTTGCTAAGTACAAGCTCGAGAACAAACCAAGTGAGGGAGGCCGATGACCTTGTGATAGTAACCGGATAGGCCCTTAGCTTAGGTTTGGTTGGATCACAAAAGTTCCAACTTCAACTTGCACTGAGGGGAACCTTAGTTTGGGTTTAGCTAGATCACAAAAGTTTTAACTAGACTTGAACCAAGGGGTTGACCCATAAAAGGATCGAGGTTCGGACCATAAAAGGACCGATGTCCCACAAAAGGACCAACTATGATAAACAACACAAAAGTTGAATAACCTAGCAAAATAAGTAAAACTCAAATATTTTTCATAAATCTTCCACCTCTTTTTTCATCAAGTTCATGCCTTATTTTTACTAAAACATAAGACCCTTCTAGAAGACAACTCAATGGACATGCTACATGGACTAGTCGGCCAATTGTGAAAGGAAATGGGTTCGGCTTAACCTGGAGAAAAAGGATGAATGCTTTCTAGACCACCTTTTTGTGTTACCCATGAAGATAAGTGCATGAACTAGTTCATGAATCTCATCCAAATGTGAAAGGAGGGGGGGGGGATTCGGCCACTTCTTTATGTCTTCTAGGCCATTCTTTGTGTCTTCTATGTAAAGTAATGTATGAACTAGTTAGTTCATGAACTACCTTCTTGGGGCACGTTTGGAAGCTTCTATTTCTAGAAAATTCTCAGCCTAGTCACCATTTCTTATCACACGGCCTAGCGTAGTCATCACATCATATTACAAGGCCTATTAATTATGTCCTAAGGAGAGCTAATAGTTAAGCTAGAAATTAAAGACAAGCTAAAAGAAAATGGTTTCGGCCAAGTCCTACAAGAAAGCCAAAAATTAATGTTATCTTCTTGAGTCTTCACGCCCAATATTCCACTCCACTCCATATTCCATTTCATTTATGCATATCACCATATGACAGACGTCAATCTTTTGCACTCTTCTCAAGTCACCTCTCGGCTCATGTTGGGAGTTTACGATCATGGCCTTTCTTTCATCAATTCCCCTTCTTTGAAAGAATTTTTCCTCAAATTCTCATCGACTAAATACATTGAGAAGTCTCTAACACGAAACATTGAACTTCCATATCCGTCCGAAAGTTCTTCCTTGTAGAAAGGATCTACATACAAGAAAAAGGATTTCGGCTCTAAATGATGTCCGCATTGGACCAAGGACCCCATAATATACAATGCCTCGTCATAAGTAGAAATATAGAGTCGTATATCACCCAAATTTTCACTAGAGAAAGGAATGGGTACTTTGTCTTGAATTAAGACGATACCAACATTTATACCACTAACCTCACATTCCATTTCCAATGGCTTCTCACGGTTTGGGAGCGCTAGAACTAGGCGTGACCAGTGGGCTGGGATCGGGTCTGTCGGGACCGGCGGGATCGGGTCGGGGGCGGGACGGGGGGAGGGGCGGGATCGGGTTGGGTCGGGACCAGCGGGATCGGGACAGGTGGGATTCGCCGCCATCCCGTCCTATTTTCGATCCCGTCGGAGTCGGGTCGGAGCGGGATCGGGCTGGGTTGGGATCAGATTTTTTTTTGCACTTAATTTTAAAAAATAAGATATATATAAAAAAAAACTCAATAATTAAACAAGATAGTGTAATAAAAACAACCAAGGGCTATTTTTGTTCCTCTTATATTATTTAATAGACATGATTTTTTTGTAATACAAATACAATTGTCAAAATTGCAACTTTGTGGTGTCGTTCAAAATTTACAAATTACATAGTAAAATTGCAATTAAAAAATTACACTTTGAAAAAAACATGTTCTAGTTTCTTGATAATTTCCTGTGGTTCTTCGGTTGGAATTGGTATTTGTTGGTGAAATTGCTCCACATCGCTTTCACTACCTTTAGATAAGATTTTGTTGTAGTTTTCATCTTCTTCTTCGTTGATCTCCGGTTGACCGCACCTTCTCCGCTCCGCTTGTATCCAATCTCTGAATAATACTACAATCTCCAAGCTATCTCCGGCTAATGAGTGTCTGTTCTCTCCTATTTGATATCTGCCGGCAGAAAAAGCGCTTTCAGACGTCGTTGATGACGCTTGAATGTTCAAAACATCTCGGGCCATCATTGAAAGTGTCGGAAAGGTCTTCTCATTTCCCCTCCAGTATTTCAGCAAGTCTTCACGTCCTTCTTCATTGAGAACTGCTTGGTACGGTACAGAACCCGCAAAAAAAAAATATCAAACTCGCTACTTTTGTTAGTAGCGGTACGGCCACCGCACATTCTATTTCTGAGGCTTTCAATACTAGCCGCAGAAACTGCATGTCTTTTGTGAGGTTGTGTTGAAGAAGAAGAAGGTATGGAAATCGGTAGGTTGCTAGCACTTTCTTGTTGGTAAAACCTATATATTTTTTTGCATTCGTCTTCTACGATAGACAACACTTCTTTTTTATTTTGTTCAATAGGTGGTGGGTGATTTAGATTTTTGGGACTTCGAGCTGGTAGTACTGCTATACAATCATAAATAGTTTCAATAAGTGATTTAGTACCATCTATTTTAATAGTCGGATTTAATACAGCACCAATAATATAAATAGTGGGAATAGGAATGAAATATTTTTTTATTTTAATAAACATTTTTTAATAGCTGTCTTATAAGCTGATTTATCCATATATTCATTAAGCAGTAAAAATATTAGAGTTATATAAAATAACATAGTTGAAATAGTAGGATAATATATACTGAAAATTATTTTGTTGCTTGAAAAAATTTCTCTAAAAATACAATAAGTTAGGAAATTTTTCCCCAATAGCTATCTACAACATATCAGCTGGATTTTGATTATGAGAGTTAAAAAATAAAGTTATAGGTTTTCTATAGTCATAAGCAACAAGTTGTTGCTCGTATAAAGAATTCCACCTAGTGGGTACTTCTTCTGGAATTTTTCTATAAGGTAGTTGGCAATCGTGACAAGTTTTTTTATATTCTTTTCTTCGTTGTATTCTATTATTTTTAAAAATAAAGTTTATAGAAAATTACATATTACTAAGAATGTCTTCAAAAAGTGATAGACCATCCTTTACAATTAAGTTATATATATATGACACGCACATTTTATATGAAAATGATCTGGAAAAGATGGTGTTAAACTATTTTTAAAAATTGTAATAGCGTAATTGTTAGAAGAAGCGTTATCTAATGTAATAGTCATAATTTTATCAGTTATTCTGTAATAATCGTACACTTGATAAATATATTCTGCAATAAAAGTACCAGTGTGCCTATCATCTATATATCTATACGCTAAGATACGTTTTTGCATATACCATTTATAATCTATCCAATGACAGGTTACCATTAAACAATCATGGCCGTTAGTACTACGACCTATATCAGAAGTGATAGCCACTTTTCCATTAAAATGATATAATGAATAACGTAAATACTGTTGATATTCATGTGCGAATTTAAATACATCTCTCTTAACAATTGATCTAGGAAAACCGTTAAAAGCAGGATTATACATATCTCTAATGTAATGAATAAAATCAGGAGATGAAGGAAATGAAAAGGCAAACCCTCCACAACAACTAATTTTGCTATTGCTTCCCTATCTCTATGTTTATCATATTTAAGGCCTACAATTCCCCCCGTCATAGGGTTAATTTGACCATGTACTTGCGCACCCGGTTTTGAAGCCTCGTATTGGACATATCTAGCTGGATGAGCCCTTGCGTGTCTCATTAAACCCCCGTCCCACCGTGACCTTTTCCAGTTTCAAATTTTAAAACATATTTACAATTTTTACATCTAGCTACTTGATTCTCTACGTCCCTATCAAAAAATATCCATGCATCTGATTTTAATGTTCGTTTTGCTGGACCTTGTCTCATACTAGGGGGAATAAGAGGCATTTCAGTTGAAGGTGTACTAGTGGGTGTGTTGTCATCTACATTAGTGGGTGTATCATCTAGATCATCGTCTAAACTAAAGTCTTCTTGAGTTCCAAAAAATAGCTCCTCGTCTAAATCTAATGGTATTGTAGGAAAATATTCAGTATCAACAAAATCATCCTATGTAGGAATATGATTCTGTCTAGAAATAGGACTCTTGCCCTTGTTGCCCCTACTAGAAGAAGCATGACCCCTACCTGTAAGCGTACGTTCAAATCCTTCCATTATAAATTTATACTTATAATAATAAATAATTAAAGTAAACGAAATTAAGTGCACTAAATAAAATTAATAGACAATAATAATTTAATGAAGGAACGAATGTACCAAACGCCGACGTAACGTCGACGTGTAATCGAAAGGTTGAAAATTGAAACTTTGCTCGATGGAAGATCCTCAAGCTAGTTGCCAATTTCACTCCCAAATGAATAAATAAAATTGAATATATAATAGACAATGTAGACTTGTAGAGAGATAGATTGAGAGATTAGAGAGATTGTAGCAAGATTTGTGAGAAAGATGAAGAGAAAATGAGGTATTTATAGTTGAAAAATTGGGTTAAAGTGTAAATATAATAAATTATGGGTTAAAATAAATATTCAGGGGGTAGGGGGAGGGGGAGGCCAAAAATGGTTGTTGCACAACGACCAAAATGTAAAATGGTCGTTGGTGCAACGGTTAATTTTGCAAAGGGGGGCTTCGGGCGGGATCGGGGCGGGACCGGGACTAGGTCGGACCTGGCGGGATTGGGGTGGGCCGGGACAGGTTGGGACAATACCATGTCCCGTCCCGGTTCGAGTTCCGATACTGCAATTTTTTTTAAAAAAAAATCGAGTTTGGGGCGTGACCGGGGCGGTGTCGGGGCGGGGACCGGGCTGACCTGGCCCACTGATCAGCCTTAGATAGAACCGGTACTTCACATAACTTTTCCTTTGAGGTTTCCAAAGCTTCTTGTGTTCCTTGGGACCATTTCAACTTACCATTTTTCATTAGTTTAGTAGTAAGGGGACACAAATCTCGAGTGACTCGACGAGGAAATGAAGCTTTACTTACACTCGGAGGCTTGGGCCAACTTTGGATAGTTCCAGTCTTGAATGGATTCATACGAATACTCTCGGATGATACTAGATATCCTAAGATTGGGATTTTATTAATCATACAAGCATACTTCTCTAACTTGCCAGACAACCTTACATCTTCTTTCAAATACAAGTTTACAATATGTGTCGCATCATCGGTTTTGTTACAAGCATGAAGTGAGACATATTCGCGGACCTATCCACAATTACCATGATCGAGTTTTTGTCTCGTTGTGTTCTTAGTAAGACTAGGAGAATATTCAAGCTCACATCTTCCCATGGTCGCTCCGGAGCTGGTAAAGGAGTACACGATTCTTTGTGGAAGGATCTTTTAGCCCTTTGACAAGTGGAATACTTTCTTACCACTTCATTTACATCTTCAAACTCATAATCTCATTCATGGCACTCCTTAAGCACTTCAAGTCCCACAAATATTTGTGCACGCAGGGTCAACATTATGTGTATTTGGGAAAGTGCATCCGCCACTATGTTGGGCTTGCCATCTTTGTATCTTGTAGAGAATGTGAAAGTTTGCAAGTATGCTACCCACTTAGCATGATTTTGATTCACTTTTATTTGCCCATGTAAATACTTCCAATGTTCATGATCTGAATATAAGACAAAAGGTTTTGGCCTCATGAAAGAGCTTTACACAATTCAAATGGCATCACGAGCTATTAGTCCAAACCAAATTTGGCTTTGAAAGCCATCTTCCATTCACCTTCCTCTCGGATCCTCATTTGATGGTAGCAATTCCTCATTTCTATTTTGGCGAACAACTTGGCCTCACCCAATTCATCCATAATATCTTTCAATCCTGGCACAGGAAATTTATACTCCATGATGATGTTGTCGATCACTCAGCTTTTAATACATGTGTGCCAAGTCTGATATTCTTTTGGCACCAACAAGGCGGGTATCGTGGCCTTTTCCGGATCGTGTCTATAGGCCTGATGCTTAGGTAGTGAACTACCTAGAAATAAAGCAATAACATGTTCAATACCTCCCATCGGTGGTGACCCGGTTGCAAGATCGTCCGCACAAACATCTTCCAAGAGTTCCTTTAAGTCGGCATCTATAGAACTCCCCTTCTTCGATTCCTCCTCTATCTTTGGTGCATTAGGCAAGAGAGTCTTGGATTCTTCCTTGTAGTTCTTAGCACTTCGGATTTTTATTTTCTTCACCTCATTAGGTGACAAGGGTACCAATCGGATCTTCTTACCATAATTTTCAAAAGAATATATATTCTTTTCTCTATCATGTTGTACCTTCTGATCAAATTTCCATGGTCGACCCATCAACATATGGAAAGCATCCATAGGTAGGATGTCACACCATATTTTGTCTTCATACCTACCAACCCAAAAATTAACAAGGGTTTGCTTCATCACCTTTAGCTCTTCTTTATTCACCCATTGGAGGTCATATGGTTTAGGATGGTCGCGGGTGGGTAATTTTAATTTGTCCACCATCTCCAGGGAAGCCATATTGGTACAACTTCCTTCATCAATAATCATATTACACATTTTTTCTTTTACTTTGCATCATGTGTAAAAGAGTTGAACTTGTTGTGTCCCCTCATGTTATTCAAGTTGAACATTCAACACATGTTAGAGTACTAAACTCTCATTCTTCTCCGCCAAATCAACGTCTTCCTCTAAGACATCCTTAGCCTCGGGTTCCTTAACAATGGAGGAATCCCCACAATCTTGGTATTCTTTCTTTTCATTTCTTGGGCTACTTTGTATAACCCCAGATTTGGCTTTATTCACCACGACATGCCTCACAAATTCTTTTATCAAGCTTTGCGCATGTTTCGCAAAAATATCACTTACGGTCCTCCTAAGTTCTTTATTTAAGTGAGCCATTGCGTCAAGCCGTGGGACGGGATTGCCTTGCTCTGATACCAAACTGATTTATATAAGGAGGGGTGAGTGAGGGTGAGTTGGTCAGAGTTTGGTTGGAAATGGACAAAAATGGGGGCGAGTGGTGGTTGTCGGGTGGGACGTTTTTGTCGGGCAGTGGGTGTTTGGAGGGGTTAACAAGTAGTTTAGGGTGAAAGTTGGCTAAGGATATTTGTGGGGTTGTTCTAGATGAGTTAAGGGTTGTATTGGTGGTCGGTGTATGGTGGTTGGATGATGGTAAGGTGGCAGAAACTGGTTGGAACAGTGAGGTTATCGGTAAAGGATGTTTTGTGGACTTTTTGATGTTGTCGGGGTTGGACGGATATGTATGGGTGGTTTTGGTTAATTACCTTTGGTGTGGGTGTTTAGGAAATTTTATGGTGTATGATGGTGAAAAGGGTTATTTGCACAAGGAATGGACACGAGTTTGCTAAGTGCAATCACGAGTACAAACCAAGTGAGGGTCGGTCGAAATAGACAATGATAGAAATGTGAGGCTGCTATGGGCAAGCTCGGGTCGACACCAAGTGAGGTAGGCCAATTGGACATGGATTTGACCGAAGTTGCTAAGTACAAGCTCGAGAACAAATCAACTGAGGAAGGCTGATGACCTTGTGATAGTAACCGGATAGGCCCTTGGCTTGGGTTTGGTTGGATCACAAAAGTTCCAACTTCAACTTGCACCGAGGGGAACCTTAGTTTGGGTTTAGATATATCACAAAAGTTCTAACTAGAATTGCACCAAGGGGTTGAGTGACAAAAGCATCGAGGTTCGGACCACAAAAGGACCAACTAAGATAAACAACACAAAAGTTGAATAACCTAGCAAAATGAGTAAAGCTCAAATATTTTTCATCCACCTCTTTTTACATCAAGTTCATGCCTTATGTATACTAAAACTTAGACCCTTCTAGAAGACAACTCAATGGACAAACTACATGGACTATTCAGCCAAGTGTGAAAAGAAATGTGTTCGGCTTAACTTGGAGAAAAAGGATGAATGCTTTCTAGACCACCCTTTTGTGTTACGCATGAAGATAAGTGCATGAACTAGTTCATGAATCTCATCCAAATGGGAAGGGGGTGGGGGGAATTCGGCTACCTATTTATGTCTTCTAGGCCATTCTTTGTGTCTCTATGTAAAGTAATGCATGAACTAGTTAGTTCATAAACTACCTTCTTGGGGCACGTTTCGAAGCTTCTATTTCTAGAAGATTCTCGGCCTAGTCACCATTTCTTATCACATGGCCTAGCCTAGTCATCACATTCTATTACAAGACATATTAATTATGTCCTAATGAGAGCTAATAGTTAAGCTAGAAATTTAAGACAAGCTAAAAGAAAATGGTTTCGGCCAAGTCCTACAAGAAAGTCAAAAATTAA
Organism: Anisodus tanguticus; assembly: GCA_034509755.1. Lineage (NCBI taxonomy): Eukaryota > Viridiplantae > Streptophyta > Magnoliopsida > Solanales > Solanaceae > Anisodus > Anisodus tanguticus. The sequence continues at coordinate 25,930,508 of CM067542.1, forward strand.
TGTTATCTTCTTGAGTCTTCACGTCCAATCTTCCACTCCACTCCATATTCCATCCCATTCTATGCATATCACCATATGACGGACGTCAATCTTTGGCACTCTTCTCAAGTCACCACTCGACTCATGTTGGGAGTTTACTCTCGTGGCGTTTCTTTCATCACCCCTCATGGCACTTTTTTTTTATAATGACAATAGTTTTTTTTCTCCTGAAGAATTTGAACTTTTGCCTTTCATAATCTTGTCTCTTCAGTCATAACTAGTGTGTTACTTATAGTCTTGTGTTTTTCTCAAACTGAAATTATGCCTCATCCGACATAAGCATTATTGTCAATTTTTCTTTCAGAACTTATATCGTCCATGCACGCGTTGTAAAAGTGCATATATATAATTGTGTTGATTTTTATTCAATGTTTATGTTAGCCAACTATCCCTTTTCCAAAAACCTTTAATTTTTGTCTATACTTAAGTTGTATTCAATGAACTGTTAACTATTTAACTATCCTCTTTTATTTATTTTCAAGTTGAACTATTGGGTTCTATAAATAGCATCATCCCTTTCAATACATGCACATCCAGCTTAAGAAGAAAAAGGTATCTCAGTTGTAAAAATATTATTTTTAACGGAAAAATATGTCATGAAAATGCTAGTGGAATCAATGAGATTACGAAAAATATCATGCAAAGGTGGCAATCGATAAAATCTGATTGGAAAACCATCAGACCAAAATTTTGTCTGATGATTTTTCCAAAGAAGATTGAATAAGGAACGGATAAAATATTGAAGTGAAACCCATTTGACAGGATGACGATCCAACTTGATTCTTCTACCGTTGAAAAACCAAAGCTCGAAAGAATTTTGCATAATATTTTTAATTTAATTGTTAAAATAAAAATAAAAAAGAAGAAGTTTTGGATGATGAATTCAATTTTCTCAAGGCTGTTATTGTGGAGCTTAGGGGTATTTTGCCTCAACATCCTATTATTATATCCGATAATTCTTGTGATGATGATTCCCCATCACTTTCATTAAATCTCAAATATTGAAGAGTTTCATGAGGTGATTAGGCGTTTTCCTAATCTTTTCTTGTTATTTTTTTTGTTTAAATGTATTTTTATTTTTTGTGTGTTATTTTAATAATTATAATGGTTTTAGTTTTTATATATTTTTGATGTAATTTTATATATATATATATATATATATATATTGTTTTACTATACGAATTAAGAACATATCAATTTAATAAATAATAATGAAGAAAATTACAAAGTATAATTATGCCGTACAACATATGATTCTTCAAGGCATAAGTCATACTAAAGAAAAGTTTTGTCCCTATAGACATACATTTGTTTAACAGTTAACACTATGTTTTTTTTCTTCTGAAACTAAATTTTTGCCCTTTCCAGCTTAATCGTGTCTCTTCCGGTATAATTAGTGTATTACGTATAGTTTTTATTCTATTTTGAAAAATGAAGTTATGTCTCACCCGACATAATATCTGTTGAGAAATGTTGGTTAGAACTTGCATTATTGTATACTAGCCGACTATATTTTTTAGAAAAATTTTAATTTTTGCTTGTGTGAATTCTCAATTTTTTGCATTGATGTAGCCAAAAGGGCATTCATTTCACCTGGATCTAATTTTTTGATAGTCAAAAAGTCATTCATTCACTTGTATTAAATTTTATAACTAGTGAATTTGTTTTTGTTCTTTCCTCCTTTTATACGAAAGTGTAGTGCAATGCAATTATGCCTCATAAAGCATAATTCTTTTTGTAAGAATTCGTAGGTCATACTTTGCGGTTCTACAATTATGTCCTAAAAGGTATAATTTGGCTACAGTTGAATTCAAGACAGAAATCATGACTTTTGGATAAAGTAATATTTGACCAGTCAAAAAGTCATTTGTTCAATCGTACTAGTCTAGTAAAAAATGCATTTATTCACCTACATTAAAGCATCTTAGTAGTCAGAAATACATTCATTCACCTACATTTATACATTTGATTAGACTATAAATAGGATTTTTTGGTGTTCTATCAGATACTGTAAATTAAATTCATATATTAATCTTGTTCTAAAATAATGGTTGTGTATTTTGAGAAAATATTAAGAGTGGCCAGTGGGCCGGGCTCGAGTCTGGCAGGCCGGGTCTGGCGGGGTCGGGGTCGGGGCGGGACGGGAGAAGGGGCGGGTCGGGTCCGGCGGGCTCGGCGGGGTCGGGTCGGCGGGACCGGAGCAAGTCCCGCTCCCGATCCCGATCCCGTCGGGCTCGGGTCGGGGCGGGGTCGGGCTCGGGCGGGATACGGCGGGTTTTCATTTTTTTTTTTTTTTTTTTTTAAATAACATATGTATAAAAAAAACTCAATAAACAAAATAAGATAGTGTAATAAAAACATCCCAAGGCTGTTTTTGTGCCTCTTATATTATTTAATAGACATATGATATTTTTGTAATACAAATACAATTGTCTAAAATCTAAATTGCAACTTTGTGGTGTTGTCCAAAAGTTACAAATTACATAATAAAATTACAATTAAAAAAATTACATTCTCAAAAAAACTGTTCTAATTGCTTGATGATTTCATGTGGTTCTTCGGTTGGAATTGGTATTTGTTGGTCAAATTGATCCACGTCGCTTCCACTACCTTCGGTTAAGATTTCGTTGTAGTTTTCATCATCTTCTTCGTTGATCTCCGGTTGACCGCACCTTCTCCGCTCCGCTCGTATCCAATCTCTCGAATAATACGCAATTTCCAAGTTGTCTCCGGCTAATGAGTGTCTCGTGGTCTCCTATTTGATATCTCGCTCGAGAAAAAGCGCTTTCGACGCAGATTGATGACGCTTGAATGTTCAAAACATCTCGAGCCATCAATGAAAGTGTCGGAAAGGTCTTCTCATTCCCCTCCAAAGTATTTCAAAGCAAGTCTTCATGTCCATCTTCATTGATAACTTCTTGATACGGTACAGAACCCCGTAAAACAAAAATATCCAACTCGCTAATTTGGTTAGTAGTAGAGGTACGACCGCACATTCTATTTACGAGGCTTTCAATACTAGTCGCGAAACATCATGTCTTTTGTGAGGTTGTATTGAAGATGAAGAAGATGGTATGGAAGCTGGTAAGTTACTAGCATTTTCTTGTTGATAAAATCTATATATATTTTTGCATTGGTGTTCTACGCTAGACAATACTTCTTCTTTAGTTTGTTCAATAGGTGGTGGGTGATTTAGATTTTTGGGACTTGGAGGTGGTAGTACTTCTATACAATCGTAAATAGTTTCAATTAGTGATTTAGTACCGTCTATTTTAATAGTAGGATTTAATACAGAACCAATAATATAAATAGAGGGAATAGGAATAAAATATTTTTTTATTTTGAGAAACATTTTTTTAATAGCGCCTTATAAGTTTGGGTTTTCCATATATTCACTAAGTAATAAAAATATTAGAGTTATATAAAATAACATAGTTGAAATAGTAGGATAATATATACCGGAAAATTCTTTTGTTGCTTGAAAAAATTTCTCTAAAAATACAATAAGTTCGGAGATTTTTTCCCAATCACTATCTAAAATCATATCATTTGGCTTTTTATTATGAGAGTTAAAAAATAAAGTTATAGGTAACTTATAGTCATAAGCAACAAGTAGTTGCTCGTATAAAGAATTCCACCTAGTGGATACTTCTTGTGGAATTTTTCTAAAAGGTAGTCCACAATCATGACAATTTTTTTTATATTCTTTTCTACGTTGTACTTTATTACTTTTAAAAATAAAGTTTTAGCAAATTGTATTTTACTAAGAATGTCTTCAAAAAGTGATAGACCATCCTTTACAATTAAGTTATATATATGGCACACACATTTTATATGAAAATGGTCTGGAAAAGAAGGAGTTAAACTATTTTTTAAAATTGTAATTGCGTAATTGTTATTAGAAGCGTTATCTAATGTAATAGTCATAATTTTATCGGTAATTCCGTAATAATCGCACACTTGATAAATATTTTCTGCAATAAAAGTACCAGTGTGCCTATCATCTATATATCTATACGCTAAAATACGTTTTTGCATAGACCATTTATAATCTATCCAATGACAAGTTACAGTTAAATAATCATGGTCGTTAGTACTACGACCTATATCAGACGTGATGGATACTTTGCCATTAAAATGATATAATGAAAAACGTAAATATTGTTGATATTCATGCGCGGATTTAAATACATCTCTCTTAACAGTTGATCTAGGAAAATCGTTAAAAACATGATTATATATATCTCTAATGTAATGAATAAAACCGGGAGATGAAGGAAATGAAAAAGGCAAACCCTCCACAGCAACTAATTTTGATATTGCTTCCCTATCTCTATGTTTATTGTATTTAGAGCCTACAATTCCCCCGTCATAGGGTTAATTTGACCCTGTACTTGGTCCGGGACACGATCGTATGTGAACCTTGTCCCGATGGAGCGGGCGTTTGCGCACCCGGTTTTGAAGCCTGGTATTGGGCATACCTAGCTGGATGAGCACTTACTACGTGTCTAATTAAACCCCCGTCCCACCGTGACCTTTTCCGATTTTAAATTTTAAAACATTTTTACAAATTTTACATATGGCTACTTGATTCTCTACGTCCCTATCAAAAAATGTCCATGCATCGATTTTAATGGTCGTTTTGCTTGGACCTCGTCTCATACTAGGGGGAATAGGAGGTATTTCGGTTGAAGGTGCACTAGTGGGTGTGTTGTCATCAACATTAGTGGGTATATCATCTAGATCATCGTCTAAATTAAAGTCTTCTTGAGTTCCGAGAAAATAGCTCCTGGTCTAAATCTAATGGTATTGTAGGAAAATGTTGAGTATCAACAAAATCATCTGTGTAGGAATAAGATGACTAGAAGAAGTACCCTTGCCCTGGTTGCCCCTACTAGAAGAAGCACCCTTACCCTTACCCTTAAACATACCTTTTAATCCTTCCATTTTAATTATGATAATAAATAAATAAATAAATAATTAAAGACAATAAAATTAAGTGATCTAAACTAAATAAACAGACAATAATAATTTAATGAAGGAACGAATGTACCAAACGCCGACGTAACGTCGACGTGTAATCGAGAGGTTGAAAATTGAAACTTTGCTCGATGGAAGATCCTCAAGCTAGTTGCCAACTTCACTACCAATTCCCAAATGAATAAATAAAATTGAATATTTAGCAAACAATGTAGACTTGTAGAGAGATATATTGAGAAATTAGAGAGATTGTAGGAAGATTTGTGAGAAAGATGAAGAGAAAATGAGTTATTTATAGTTGAAAAATTGGGTTAAAGTGTAAATATAATAACTTATGGGTTAAAAATAAATATTAAGGGGTAGGGGGTAGGGGGTTGGGGGGGGGGGGGGGGCTAAAATGGCCGTTGGTCAACGGCCATAATCTAAAATGGTCGTTGGTGCAACGGTCATTTTTGCAAAGGGGCGGGGTCGGGGTCGGGGCGGGGTCGGGGCGGGCTCGGGTCTCGCGGGCCTGGGGTGGGCTCGGGTCTCGCGGGACGAGACATCGTCCCGTCCCGAGTTCGAGTCCCGCCCCCGTATTTTTTTATTTTTTTTTTGGCGGGGTCGGGGCGGGCTCGGGACGGGCTCGGGTCGGGGTCGGGCTGTCCCGGCCCACTGGCCAGCCCTAGAAAATATTGACAAGATCATATGTTCAAGTTGATGATTTTGTATGCTTGAACTTTTATATATACCCATTTTGTTTCATTGTCTGTGTTTATTTTTAGTCTCTATATTCTTTTTAGTAATTCTAATTTGTGTATGATAGTCTTCCAGATGAAGAGTGTGAAGTCATTGTCGTTTTTTATCAGAGTGTTCACACAATGACTTTTAAAGCTGGATTGTACAAGCGTCTTTGTAAAGGTTGGAAATATTTTCTTGCTTGTAATGGACTCAAGGAAGGAGATACTCTGGGATTTAGGCTTGGTTCGGCCAATCAATTGTTTTGGTTAAATCATTACAAAGAAGTAGGAGATTATAATTATAGAATAGGTTTTTTTTTATTTTCTGTGGTAATTTATGATCCTCATAGTATAGGATCATTTCTTACACGAATTTATATTTTTCAATTTTATCAAATAAAAATAAAATTATTAGTATATAAAAAATAAAAATAACAAAGGAAAGAATACAGTTATGCCTTACGGCATAATTTGTGTAAATTTTCCAGGTCTATATCTTTTGATGTACCGTAATTATGCCTTATCCATCAAAACTTGTTATATTTTTTGTTGGATCCAACTAAATTATTAAGAAATGAACATATCACAATTAAGAATGTGCTTATGCCATACGACATTAGTTGTATGAACTTACTAGTTTATAGTCTTTACTCGAGGTGAAAAAGAATATTTTTCCTCATCCGGCTATAAGCTTGTTACCCTTGCCACATGAGGAAAAAGTTATAAAACTGAAAGTCTTTTTTCAATATTTATACAAGACAACTACTGGAAATCTTATTTAATCTATTTTCAGCCTTTTTCATATGTTGTTTTATTTTTATAGTTAAGAAGATATTAATTTAATAAAAAAGAAAGGAAAAAAATAAAAGAATGTCTAATTATGCCTTATGGCATAAGTTGTTTAAGATTTTCATGGTGTCAGTCTTAGTTATACGTAAATTCTGCCTTTTCATCAAAGTTTGTTATATATGCTCTTGAGGCACAAGCTACCAGACTCTGCCTCAGCATAACTTTTCAAAGTCCCTTAATGGCTAACTTTTTCTTATAGGGCAGAGTTACTAACACAATAAGACCTGAAATAGTATAATTAAAAATAAACTTTATATCATGCCCATTTAATTAATAAGAAACTTATAAAGTACTTTAATAGTATATTGTGACCATGAAACTTTTCTTTTGCGGTATCTCCTTGCATTTGGGCTGAAAGCTGGACTGCGGTTACATTGTGCCCTAGTGTGTCTGAAAATTTTGCATCTATCAAAAATATGTGTACTTTGTTATTTCTCCTCTTGGATAATATCTTTTCGTTAGATTCCTACCAGGTCTGATTTTTACATCTGGTTGTGTTATTTTAATATCTATGATGTTTTGTGAAATAATTTACAAGTGTTCATTTCCAAATTAAAGGATTTCACCTTTATATGTCTCTAGTCATGCTTGTTTATTGAACTAGTATGAACAATATACAAATTTACTTAAACTTGTCTTATCTATAACTATCATGGTGTGGGTGCATGGTAGCTCATCAGTCTGGAACTCTAACCAGTTACAAATCATATTCTTTAGGTCTACATTATATTGATATCCTTCATCTTACACCACATATTTGACCGTAGTGATATTTGCTATCTGTAAAAAGAAATAATATAAATGAGTAATATTTTCTGCAAAGTTGGTGTTAAAACAGTAAGTAGTTAGGTTGTCATGCAAGTATGATTTAATTATTCTTACGATGAATTAAATGTTGTTGGTAAAATATATTTTACCTTCATTGTAAAGCCTTTACTTATCTTTTCAAGTAGAATTTTTTCAACACACCACATCAGGTTATGTGACGGTCTTGTTGCATCCAATCCTCTATGATAAAAATCAATTTTACAGCTTTTTTTCTATGTAATCTATATATGCCAGTATTGGTAGCTCCTTTGCTTTCCTCAACACAAAATTCATTATCTCTACATTATTTGTTGTGAGCATGTTGTAACTCATGTTGGTGTGAAAGGAATGTGCCCATCTTTCTGATGGTTCTTCTTTTGTGTATTTTGCAGCTTTTGGATCGATCTATTCCGTGTAGCTATCAAAATCTATGCATTTGTAGGTAGTTGCTACATTGTAAAATAGCACTAAAATCGCTTCAGATGGGAAATATCTTTTATGTGTTTTCCATGTGGTAGATGTGAACTCCATGGTGGAAATCTAGATAAATTTCTCTGATTGCATTGGCAATGAACGAACATGTGGCGATCAATATTCTCACATTCCAAACACCTTCTTATTTACATGTTTGAAGAACCATTTGTAGGACTCATTGTTTTCAGAGTCTGTGATCCCAAATGCCAAGGCGAATATGTTGTTATTCCATCCTTTGCTACTGCTATCATGAGCACCCCGCAATATTTGACTCCAAAAATGTTGCATCCACTGTCATTATTGGTTTGCAGTGTTTTCAACCCTCGATTGATGCTTTGTAAGCGAAAAAAATATACTTAAACTTTTTGTTATCTTCCCACCTCAAGTTTCCTTATGTGCCATGATTTCTGCTTTCATCATGTAAAGGTATTATGGCAACATCTTGTAGTTATTCTCTAGGTTCCCTCTTATCACATCATAAGCGTGTTAGAAGGAACGCCATGCTTTGTGGTAACAAATATGAAACCAATATTTGTTTCTCATTTCTTCAATCACAAATTTTGGGTTATCGCTTATAGTGTATGTCGTACTAGGTCTGTGATGTATTCATATTTGACTTTTGATATTGTGTTCCTCATGCCAGAGGTAATAAAATTGATGGAACAACTATGTTTCTTTTCAAACTTAACCACTTTGAAAAGTTTCGAGTGTTTCACCCTTGAACTGTGGAAACGCCAAATGTAGTTTGAGTCAAGACATCTAATGTAATACCTTTTCGTGCATGAATTTTCTACCTTGTACTATTGATGACGGGTATTTGCAATGTTATTCATGCACTTTTTGGCATCATTTTGGTCTTTAAAAAGAGTCCCGACTTGTACTTGATTCATTAATGCATTAGGTGTCAAAATTATTGTTCAATTTGTATCCTCTTCCTCTTTACTATCCTTCTAATGTTGGATGGTTGTATTTATATTTCTTCAACTGTCGGGGTTGGAGTCAGCAATACAATCTGCATTGAACTTTCTATTGTTGAATGTAGGGAAATAGGTTGCTCATTGATTTCAACTTGAGGATTGTTGGGTGGTTGTCTTTGTGGTGGTTCAGGTGTTGGGTTTGTAGTTAGTATTTCATTCTCTGCTAAAGTTTTAGTTGTTGGAGTCTGGTAATGGGGTGTCCCATTGTCACACCCTAATCATATGGGGTATGGCCGGCACTTGGCGCGTGAACAGCCCGAGAGTACCACATGTATATTATAACCTATATGTATAACCGTCTGGGCCGACAAGGCCTTAGAAAAGGACAAAATAAGTTTTGAAAGGACAACCTGTAACATAAAATAGTTAATCAACAGATATATATTTATATATATATATATATAAAAAATAGTTAATCAACAGATATTTATTTATATATATATATATATATATATCGGGGCCGACAAGACCCTATCAAGAGTACCGACAGCTAACAAGAAAGCCACAAGACCATACAAAATAAATATACCCTAACCACCAGTCTACAAGCCTCTAAGAGTACTATCATAGCTCATCCAGTCGGGATAAGGGCCCGACATACCCAAAATAACTACATATATAAGTAGTATAACCTACCACTCTCTAGATAGAAACTATGAAAGAAGTGAAGTGCGAGGACCAACTGCTGAGCTGAGCGACATACTGTGGAGGTACGTCTGCCTATCTACCTGCACCTGCGGGCATAAAACACAGCGCCCCAACAAAGGGGACATTAGTATGAAAGAATGTACTAAATATGTAGGACATAAATAAACGTAAATTAAGACAAAAAAAGTTAGGGAAATCAAGAAATACCACTTGAAACTCATAAACATCACTACGGACAAACTATGTGCAAATATAATATAATCGCGTATATAACGTCGTGGGCCTCTGTGGGCAATGTCCCTTATATAATATATCGCATATATAACGTGGTAGGCCTCTATGGTAATATCATTAGTATCATATTTGTATAAGCTACGTATATAACGCCATAGGCCTTTGAGGGTAGTATATATACATAATATATACATATAACGACCACCTGAAGGACATGACATACTTATTAATCATGTCGGAGTGATGTAAGGTCGTTACTCCTCTGATTATCCGTATGCGGATTTCACCTTGCCTTCCATTTGATATGAAACCATAAGAAAATGAAACTTACTACTTTTAGCCTTTTAGAATGTCAACAATGAACCTTATTTTATTAATGTGAAAACGATGGTGTCAAGAGTGAAACGTACTCCTAAGGAAGCATAGATAAGATACAACAACTCATCAACATAATGGTACACAAGTATTCTCTTAACGATTAGTAATAGAGTCTTTGTTATGAAATGTTTTATAATTGTCGTTATGAAATCAATTATGCCAAAGGAAAGGAAATGAAGCCCTACATACCTTGTTGTTGAAGCTATATGGGTCCCACGAGTCCTGGAACACTCTACAAATTATTATCTACCACGTATAAATGATTCGTATCAATAACGGATTCATAATCAATAAGAAAGTTCATTTAGATATTTTGCCAAACAACTTGCATGCATAACGTTTGTAAGATCTTCATAGCTTAATCTATACCTATAACAATGCCACAATCTCCTCAAACTCATTACTTTAACCTCCCTAACACATACAACAAGAATTCATTACTTCTGCAACTTCACAACCTCAACAAAACAACCCAACAACAACTCATCCTAGCTTTAAGTTTACAAGTTCATGTTCTATGGAATTTCCATCAACAAGTGATGCCCAAACTCTTGTATATTCCAAGAGATAAGAACGTGGAGATGAAGATTACCTTAAACCTCAAGAATCATTCTAAAATAGAGCTTACTTCATGACCAAGTATTCACCAAAGTCGTTACGGTTCACTTTTACGCGGGTGAGCGCATAAGAGTACTAAGAGTTTGGATGGTGTTCTAAGTAGGATAATATATTTTAGAGTTGCCACCTAATTTATAGGTAAATTAGGAAAACTAGTGTCAAAGGGTTTATTCAAATTCATTGAAAATTCCTATCTAAACCAGAGTCAATGTAAGGGTTGTGGTGATCCCCCAAGGAAGGTGTTAGCACCCCGATATTAAGGATCTGTAGAATACGGTTGACCTATGGGTTCTATACCATGCTTTAAAATGATTTAAATTGCTTAACGTTTAAAAATCCACAAAAAATACTTGTCATTCATTTATTCGAAACTCAAAGGTTTTATTTTTAAAATAAAAGAGTTAGGCTTCCGCCAAAATGGTATGCATGGGGACCAATTTGTTTTCGGACTAAGAACACCCAAATGTTAATCTGAGTAGAAATTCACTTTTAGTCCAACAATATTGTTCAATCACACTTGCATCTTTTGAAAATCTTTTCAAGGTTTTAAAATGAGTGTAATTCATTTGATGACAAGTTTTGGGTTTTGACAAAAGAGATAGAAAATGATTTCACTTTATTGTTTTTCATGTTATATTTTCCCAAAGAGGCCAAATCATATTCTTATTAGTCCAAATCCCAAACCCTCAACTCAAGTTCAAGATAGAGAGCTTTGTTCTTTTTGCCCAAAAATCATTTAGTTAGGCTTAGCCCAAAAAATCAATTTTGGAAAATGTCATTTTTTGCCCAAGTTAAACCAAAGTAGTCCTAATTTATTTTAATAAGTCCGAAACAACCTTATTTTGTCTTGAATCCTTTGAAGTTCATCTTTTCTGTTTTCAGATTCCCTTTAAGTCAAAACAGCCCATGTTTGATTTCTAGATTTCTTTTAAGTCAAAACAATCCATTTTAGGTTTCTAGATTTTCTTTTTAAGGTCAAACAATCCATTTATTTTAAAATTATAAATTAACCATTGTTCAAATTCATAAGGCGACCCTAACTAAACGATGTATGTATTGTTTTCCAATCCTAGGTTCTTAATCGTAATAAGGTTCCATTATGAAAGTATGTTTTATACAAGCAATATTACATACATATAATGTACAAGAAATGGAAAAGAGTTGAGTTTAGGCTGGTGGGCCTACCTAAGCCCAGCAGTTAACTATTTTCACCCATAGTTGGGCCTTCAAGGGATACAAACACGGACTCGATCAAGAAAAGTTAGTTGGGCCTCGGCCCAACCGGGTGAAGAGAATGAAGAGGCTTAGGAAGCCATTGTATGCAGTCCAGTGAGAAGGGAAGAAAGGAAAAACAAGGGTATTGGTTAGAAATTATCTAAGACTTATCCAATTGATTAACACGAAATAAAACTAACAAACAAGAATAGTAGAAGAATGAATCAAGGCCCAAAGCAAGATATATCAATCAAAACACACAGTGACATGAGTGAGATAACTAGATGGGCTTAGCCCAAGTGATAATACACAAGCAGAAAATGAGTAGGCAGTAGCAAAACTTATGGGCCAAGCCTAATTGTGACTTCTAAGGAACGGAACACAAGAAAGATGGAATATAAATAGGCCAAGCCCACAATCAATAATGGCAAGTGTAGCATAGATGACATACACAAAGATATATATACCTACATGTAAACTGATGTTCAAGATATACTTGATATATACCCTAATATATCTAACATATGTCAAACACATTTGGAGCACAATCACAAGAAAAAATGGGAAAACGATCCTAAATGAAAGCAGATATAGCACAAGGATTGATCCTACTGCTCCTAATTAAATAAACATCTCACAAATATGGATTTTTGCTTAGTTCATGTCACACCCCAACCAAGGTGAGGCGTGTCTAGAACCCGGTGCCATATAGGCCTGAGAGAACCATTTTACAACTCGTAGCTACTAAGAGTAACTAAGGTATACATAGGCTGACTGGTCCAAACTTATCTTTACTACATGCTACTGTGGACCGACAAGGCCACTGATATACTAAACATACTGAACCTATGTCTACAAAGACTCTAAAGATAACTAATATCAAACATGGTCAGGATAGGGCCCCCACCTACCCATAGCCTGTATAGAATATCTCCTACATGCCCTCTAGACTTGGTTGCACTCCGAAAGAGATGGAGTCTTACCAATCATTCACTGAGTCCCAAGCTGCTCTATTGGGCAAATTCGTCGAACTGATTACATGCATCTGCAAGCATGAAATACAACACCCCAGTACAAATAAATGTACCATGTATGTAAGGTAGAAAACAATATGAATATATATAACTCTTAAGCTGAAGAACATGAATAAATATGCTAGAAGTCTCTATTGAAAGGAATGAGTGGGAGTGGACTGACCACAACCTCTCAATCAACTTACCTGGTCGATGTCGCTTAGACCGCTTGGCCCCTTTGTTTATCTATATAATCTACTTTGTCTTGGCTCTATGTACTATTCTTACTATCTCTGATTTCTAATCATTATTACGTTACTATCTAGAATATAATCTGAACACAATATTTTGTCTTCACAGGGGATCTGGTGTGTAAGTGCATGGCCCTGAAGGCAAGCATGTCTGAATGGCCCTGAAGGCAAGTATGTCTGAATAGCCCCGAAGGCAATCAATATATGTATAGCCCCGAAGGTTATCTATATCTGTATAGCCCCAAAGGCAATCTGCATCATAGCCTCGAAGGCAATGTCAATAGCCCCGAAGGCGACATTATAGCCCCGAAGGCAAGTGCATACAACAATAAGCCAATAACTTATAAAACTAAGTAACTACATACATAACTCATAGCTCATCTAGCACTTTCTGTAATCCACGGTTCATACTTATTATCTTGTGAGCTACTCTGTTAACTTTTAGGGAGTTTTGTACTATCTTATCACCCATCTGACTATCTCGTTATGCTGCTCAATTCACTTCTTTTATAACTCGCATATCTCTTCATTTCTTAGGTCTGAGGAGTATCGTATATACTCGTCTTCTACACCCTTCTACGTGACTTATCTTGTCGTACCTCGTACTCTATTTCTCTTGAACTTAGGGAACTCTTTATCCTCTTCGAATATGCGTACACGCTTATCTTGCTAGGCTATTATAACTTGATCTTCTAGCTAGGGTAATCTCATCTTCTCTTTGCTTATATTCTGCTACTAGTTCATTACCTCGTTTCTTCGAATCTCTTTCCATTCAAACTCTTAGCTCATACATAGATATCTTGCAAATATCTTAGAGGCGCTATTAACTATGCTTCTTAGGACTTACACGGGAGTTCTACTCAAGGTATATTTTTTAACTCTTAGACGATCTCAATCTATTACTAAGAAATATAGAGGCAAACTAGCCCCCTTCGGCTTCTAATAAAAGGGGCATACTATGGATTCATGCCAGAAAGAAAGAAGGATAGCCCTTATATACCTTAAAAGGAGATCTTTGATGATGATGTTGCAATCCGTCTCCTCATCAGCCATCTACCACAACAAACAACACTCATGTAAACAAGAAGGGTGTACGAGCTAACTATCGAGCGACATGTTCGCTCTACCGCAACTCGGACAACATCTCCCCTATCTCTGTATCTTCTTTATATCAAGGAAAATATATACAACAATAAAAATAACAAAGACAACTTATACTTTATTATTTTCATACATCCAACATCAAAGAATTACTCCCAAACAACTTATTCTCCCAACCTCATAGATATAGTTTCTTCATGCCTTCTAGCTACTTCGTCAACGGATCATTCCTTCAATTCCAATAACTTCCAACCTTCGATACACCCTCACAACATCCATCTAAGTCGTAAGGGATCCTCAGAAAGGATCTTAAACCATCGGCTCATGCCGTCTAGCTATGCCCATATCCGAGTACCAAACTCTGGGGTATAACAGTTCATATGAATGGATTCAAGTTTGTTCAAGCAAGTAGAGACTAGAAGAGAAATGTTCCTACCTAAACTTATCACATATTACATGGGACAAGGATTTATATTAATTATTAAGAACTGATCAGATCGTATCAAGCAAGGAAAACAGGCATGTTGCACACACTCTTACATTATCAATTTTATACACTTCAGGCATACAAAGGGATGTATACAAGCGAATCCTAGTCCATCTAGACTATCAGCTAAATATCAAACCTCCAGATCATTTCATATTACGAGAATGTATCAACACGTGTGATAACAGTCTATTTTAAACTACTCTAGAGGCTATGATGGTTCAGTTAACTTATGTGGAACCCAAACATGGATGCGAAGGTAGTTAGGATAGCATTTTTTAAAATCAATTAGCACATATACAACAGAATCTTGTGAATATCCTCATTAAATTAGTATACATGAACTAGACTAACTAGTCAGTAATTCCTGACAATTAATCTAAACATACTGATAATCCTACACATTTTTGCATTACAATTAGGGCATGTAGATAGATTCAAATAGTCTGCTACCTAGGTGTTCAGGGCAAAGAGGGGCATTGGATAGTTGAGGAACCAGAGAGTCTAAATACATGCAACAGACTTAGGCTCATGCATAGTATTGATGTCTTAATTCAAAAGGAAGTAGGGCATACAAAGACTAGGCAAGGCAGTGCCATGGTGTGCAGTAGGTCATTCTAGACATGAAACAATCATAGTTAAACACAGATCACATATTTCCCCACAACACATTAACTAGTCCTGAAACTAGCAAGTATTGGCTAAATCTAACAGGGTTCACAAGTTTAGAAATCGTTGGGACTATCCTTACTCAAATCATGTGCATAGCCAAGAAAACTTGCATTTTAAGGGCTTATTCAACTGGAACTATCAAATACCAAATTTCACAACCTTTAAACAAACCCACAAAATATCACAAATTATTCAAATTTTTATCTCAACCTAAGCGGATTCAGACAGCCTTAACAAGGAGCAATTTTGGAAAATACCATTGCATATCATTCATTTCTAATCAAGAACAACGAAATGTCATACTTTTAAACAAAAGGCGGCTTGATTTAACCTTATATGCCCAGATCCATGGATTTCAATAACTTCTCATAACATATCTTGACATGTCATTTTTTACAGCTTATTTGAACCCAAACTCATCATAAACAGTCCCTAAATGGTAGTCTAATCCTTAACAATTTCAGATTCAGCCATGATAGATCATTTAAACATTACAGACCTAAAGGATCTTTCTAAGTCATGTTAAGGCTACTTCTATGACATATTTGATATTATGCGTTCATTTAATCATGATAGAAGTACAATCGGAGGTTGTGTTTACCTTAAAGGTCATAGCACCTCTCTTATTTTACCATTATGGAGGTTCTAAAGGGTCTATGATGATGAGCCTATCACTAAATATTAATTTCTTCAAAGCTACTTAGATGGACTAGCCCTCAACCTTCATCTTTTAGTTTCTTTCTCAAACCCTAAGTTAATATTGAACTAAGTAATCAATCTGATCCACAATAAAACCAATAACCATTTCCTAAACACACATTCTCAAATGGAAACTAAAACTCACAATCACACAAACAGTCTTAATATTCTAAAATATCCATATAATACACATTTTGGGCAGATATCATGACTAAATTGGCTTTAGCTAGTACATTGATCATCTTAATTAGCCTAAACAGTCCATACACTAGCTAAAAACTGGTTCATACTCATATACAAACAAATCAAATTAGTCTATCTAATCAAACAGGTTACAAATTATCATGTTTACACCTTTTCAAGCACAAACAATATGCATAACTAGTTAATACAGATTCCAAACTAATATCTAAATAGCCCATATATATCTGAAACTAATCTTAAACTAACACACTGAATTACTCATTTAACTGATCATGCTTATAACCACATAATACACATAGAACAGTAAAACATTTAAATAAAAAGACTTAAAGAAAGAACATTTACCTTATGTAGGGGCATCCAAAAGGTCGAAGGTGAGCTCGTATTCACTCCGGGAACCTCGATAGCTCACAATCACACAAAAATAAGGGAATTTTAGTTGTAGAAGGACTAATTAGGCTAGATCTGGGTTCCACCAAAGTGTTGGATCCCAACTTAAGCTTAATCGACCAAATTTTAAATTCAAACACGGCTCTTAGAAATCAAAAAGTAAATAATTCAAGTTCAGACCCTTAAATTGAAGAGAAGATGTATGTATTTATAAGGTGTCGAACCCCTAGCAGACCCAACAACAAATCGGTGCGGGAGAACTTAGTTTTGGGGGGACTTTCCCTCAATTGGTTCTCAACCAGTCATGTTACAGTGCTTGAAATCGAGTAATACAAAACCATTAAGAGAATTGCAGAACTCAGCAAAAGAGAGGGGTAACCTCACCTTTGAGGGGTTGGGTCACGATGGTGTGTTGTAAGAGAGTGCAAGAGCATTAATTGCTCTTGCCGAAAATGGTTCGACAATCACTGAAGTCACAATCACACGTCTGAGATGTTGTTATTTTCGGTGAGGCGACGTTAGGTTGAGAGTAACGCTAGGGTTTCGTCTTTGACTCCAAATCGTGAAAAGAGAAAAAGGGGAAAGGCTTTGACAATGTATGCCCAAGTGTGGGCTTGGGCCATGCCTTGGGCTGATTAGCCTTTTGATCAGTCATATTGAAAATAAAAGGAAAAGTCCCATTCTATTTTAGAACATTCTTAATCAATTATGGCCACATTTTCTAAAAGGTTGAAGGTGAGCTCGTATTCACTCCGGGAACCTCGATAGCTTGCAATCACACAAAAATGAGGGAATTTTAGTTGTAGAAGGACTAATTGGTCACGTTTTGAAAATGTGGTCACATATTAAATTAGAAAAGGTCCAAATAATTTCGTAAATAACCTAACTAAAATAATAGCTTCAATTTAAGCTTAATATTGATACTAATTAGGATTTAGGAAATTAAAACATGCAAACGTCTTCGTAATTTAAAACAAGACTTAAAAATTGAGATATAATTCCTTTATCATATTTAATTAGATAATCTCCCGATTTTGATGGAGCGGACTATTATTTTTTTAATTTTGAGAATTCTTTTAAAACAATTATATTTATAATTGTCAGTTAAATTCCACAATTATTATTAATGATCAAATTTATGTAAAATTATGAAATGATATGCAATATACATACCAAGTGATATTTTGTCTAGTGAAATAACAAAATACTCCCGAAATAATTTTGTAAATACATATTCACCTTGTAAATAGTATATTTCACTTCGTTTGTGATTCGAGACCCTTGAATGATTAAATAAAATTATTGGAGGGTAAAAATTCGGTGTCAACAATTGTCCCTTCATTGTTAGGGGATGGCTAGACCATCCCTATGCAGTGAAATTTGAGTGACCTGGGTTTTAGCCGGCCAAGAGGAAGGTACTTCTCATTTTCATGCAAATTTTTAAAAATTGTGGTCAGACCCTGGTCTCTAGGCTTCCTACATATCTCATGTTACATGAGAATTCAGGCCACTTGTAGTTCGACTCAATTAGACTACTAAAAAGCTGATAAACCAAAAGCATCAAACTAGAAAATCCCAGAATTATTTCATTGGATAGTGATCGATCCTCAGAGATTGAGTGGTCTACATATTCTCGGTTTTTAGAAATTAGGTCACTTGTAGTTCGACTCGATTGCACAAAAGGGGTATCTCTTATTTGGGAGTCCATTTGACATTTTCGGTGTATGCTCGATCGGTTACGGGTTTAAAAATAAAAAACTTTGTGATTTGCGAGCGATGTTCAAGCTCATGTGTAGAAAGCTTGAATCTCGTCTACACATATTTTCGACCAGCTACCCAAGAATAAGTTCCATGTTTGCTCTGTATGCGTCTGGATCTAGTCTGTTCGCTTTCCACCTTCGGTAGTTCAGACCTGTTTCCATATGTTGAGACATGTGTGTTGATTATTTATAATTTTTCATACTTGTACGGCTTTGCTTGTTGTACCCTCATGGGCGACTTCTTTTGAGCGGGTGACACTTCCGACATTGTTTGGCTCTGTTGACTTCGTTATTTGAGTGGATGCTAGTTGCAACACCGTCTGGCTCTATTAACTATGTTGATTTGGATTTTGTGTGAGCGGATGCCACTTGTGACACCGTCTGGATCTATTGACTATGTTGAGTTGGATGTTGTCTAAGCGGATGCCACTTGTGACACCGTCTAGCTTGTGCATATTTTTGTTGAGCAGATGCCAATTCCGACACCATCTGGCTTGTGTATTTTTGTTGAGCGGATGCCACTTCAGACACCATCTAGCTCGTGCATATTTTTGTTAAACGGATGCCACTTATGACATTGTCTAGGTCGTGTGTGAATGACCATATTGACATGAAGTTTGTATGAATGACCCTCTCAGCAGTGTTTGTATGAATGGTCCTCTCGGCAGTGTTTGTATGAATGGCCCTCTCGGTATGCAAATCTCATCTCCTTAGCATGTTTAAACTGAAAAATCTGAGAAACCTCATCAGCAGATAATGTAGTATAAAAACAAGTATGTCCCTTTCTAAGGTGGACAAACAGTTATACGTCATTTTCTAAGGTCGACGAGCAAATATGTCCCTTTCTAAGTTGGACAAACAGTTATACGTCATTTTCTAAGGTGGACGAGCAAATATGTCCCTTTCTAAGTTGGACAAACAGTTATACATCCCTTTCTAAGGTGGACGAGCAAATATGTCCCTTTCTAAGGTGGAAAAATAGTTATATGTCCCTTTCTAAGGTGGACGAGCAAATATGTCCCTTTCTAAGGTGGACAAATAGTTATACGTCTTTTTCTAAGGTGGACGAGCAAATATGTCGAGAATAAATATCCCACTTGTGGGTAAACAAATATCAAGTTCCACCTTAGGGTAAAAATAAATTGAGATACCGAGAACCATGTGTTCGACATGGTTTATGACTCTCTAGTTGTCCCAGCTAGTGGTCAAGGAAGGTCGTGAACGACTTGATATTGACTAATGAAATACTTTTAAATCAAAGTCATTAAAGTAGTCAACATGAATGACCAAGTATTTATAATAGAGAAGAAAGTTTAAAGTGTAGCCATTTTTTACATCAGATAGGCTTTGTTTGATGTTTCCGATCGTTATTGGAGACTTGATGTCCACTTCGCCTGGCATATCGAGCTTTTCTTCAGTTTGATCAATAGACACGATGATTGATGGAGTTACCTGCAAAATCCTTATATAAAAGTTAGCAAGGTATGACAGACAAAGTTGGGTATGGAACCGTTCGATGTAGTGATCTTCATCTGGTTGATGTCTTTGATAGCGTCATGTTGATTTGGAATGGAATGACTCCGATCTGAATTGGAAATTTTTTAGACCCTCTCAAAAGTTTTTCCCTAGTGGAAGTTGTGTCGGCGACCTCTCGTGCCGAGTCTTGCGAAGGAATTTTTGAGAGGATCTCAAAAATTCTGACCCAGTTGAAGTTATATCGGTGACCTTTTATGCCGAGTCATGCGAAGGAATTTTTGAGATTCCCTCAAAAATTCTGCCCATTTTCTACCCAGGGGATATTTGAGGTTATTTGTTTGATGCGACCGAGCTCGAGATTCCCGCAAAAATTCTAACAATTTGTTTGATAACGCATCTCATGCCATACCACAACACTTCCCAAAACAAACCAATCGCATAAGAGTTTAAGGACGAATTCCCACCTTTCGTGGGTGATTAGACAAGGAAATTCATATACCAATTGGAATCGACTAGATACCAATTTGAATGAAGTAGCACGAAAGAATGAAAAAAACTTGAATTTTCCTAAATGTCCTATAGTCTCCCAATTATAATTGTGGCGCGCAACACACCCATAAGTAGGACTCTACTAGACACTGCTCTTGTACTTATCGACCGGGTAACCTACGGCTCTAATACCAACTTATCACGACCCCAAATTCCTAAGTCGTGAGGGCACCTACCATTTCCCACCTCGGTAGGAGAACCTTTCCTCATCAACAATCCAACAACAGTTAAATTAAATTAAGCGGAATAATATAATGTCTAACTAATATCATAAATGTAAAAGTGCAGAATAAACGAATACGGATACACCCCCCCCCCCCCCCCCCCAAAGGATAAATAGTTTGAACTGTACAAGAGTGACTAACATAATTTATAAGTCTGAATAATACAAATAATCAAATGGAAATACTATCTCATGAATCAAAGTAAAGATAATAGTAGGAAGGACTCTCCGGGCAGCGGATCGTCCAGCATGCTCACTTTAAAGACTCAGAAGCAGCCTCGGATCAGTCTCGATGAGAAGAGGTAGGACCAGTCACGTACTCTGCATTCATAAAAGAATGTAGCAAGGTAGTATCAGTATAAACACTATGTAACGGTAGTTATCATAGGACGACAACAGTTACTAAAAATATGCATAAGAAAGAAACCGAAAGATAGACATGTTCACAGTCAAGTACAAGTAATATCACAGTCTAAGAATAACCAGTCCAAATATAGAGAATCATAGCTTATGGTGAAGCATCTAAACCCAAGTCTTCTAGGTTTTCCAGTCGTTCCATAGAATAATCACAGACACAAGTATAACAATAAATTTGAAACACACGTATAAAATGAAATGATAAGGATATACAATAAAATGCAATGCAATGTAATGGACAATGTAATCTTCGTACATACATACTACAGACGTAATATCTCATCCTCTCGTAGTCATGACCCATAGGGGACCCGCGACACCCATGAACCAGTCATTCTGTAACACATAGCTTATAATGAATCTTCCACCAAACACCCCGCTAGCCACTCTATATCACACAACATAAAGATGGCTACGCAATATAGTACGTCTTATGAATCATAAATGTTTCCTTCACATTTATCACTGTCACGCCACCACAAGTTATATCAGTATATCATGGAAATAAGGATGAATGCAATGCAATGACAATAACAAGTGTAACATATCAATTCCCAATGGTGCCACACAAGGACACTTATCATAATATCAAAATCATAATAAGTTCTTTCCTCCATCCATGTATATGCAAAGATAAGTGAGATACAACTACATCACAAATACAATATGGCATTACGTACAAGTCCAGTAACCACAAAGAGACAACAAGTCATAATCATCCAACATGTAACCAACCTAAGTAATCCATCAAAACTTCATACCCAAAGGCTTACATGCTTTCTCCAACAGAATCTAATTACACATATGCTTCGCTAACTGAAGTCTAACTAGAAGGTAAGTCGTAACCTACATGGACGCCGAGCGGGAGTCACAATAAGTCACGCTTGAGCCTTGCCCTTCCGAGGATCACAGTCGTACTCAAAGTCTAATATTATCGAAGTCTAAGTTAGAACAAGGAATTCACAACACCCATAAAATTACATTACTCCTTTGTATCCAAATCAAATAGGGAAGAAGGGGAAAATAGGTTATAGAGGCAAAACGATCATTTTAAAGGTGAACTGTGAAATTCAACGTTCTAGGAGTTCAATCCTACTAACCAATTGCTAAATCAGCTTAATAATAGGCTAATTTCATCATACAAAACCTCTAATTTTGGGTATAAACCCTAATTTCCAATATTCAATTTCATCAACAATAATGGAGGATTCAAGCTTAACAAGTACTAAATAGTGAAGCTCAAGCTTAGAATATCAAACCCCATTAATTAATTCTCATATTTAACCATAACGAATAAACAAGCCCTAATTTGGTTGAACTCATATTTCCCAATTAAAATCTAGGTTATATCCACCATTAAATCACCATAAAGAAGTTAAAGAAAGGTAAAACAAAGCTAAGGGAGCTTACCTCAAGAAGAAATCACTAGAAGTTGCTTGGAATTGCCCTAAGAGTGTTTTGGATAACTATTTTTGAAATGAGGGAGTGTAGGGTTTTAGTGACACTTATAAGCAATTTGGAAATCCCATCATTCTAGCCGCTGCAGCGGACCCGCGCCCTCGATCAACGCCGCGCATGCGGTCCCTAGCTAAATTCCCAAAAGCACGCTATAGTAGAAGGGCATTCGCTGCAGCGGTCCCTTTTTACTAGGGCGCACTGAGGCTTGCCCCAGCGAACACACCAGCAAACCAGAAAAATCAAGTCGTATGCATTTTCAACCCGAAATCTAATAATCACCCGAGACCTACCCAACACAAACCAGATATGCACGCATATGTAAAAACACGCTACGGATTCAATCGTGGTCTCAGAATTTCCATCGGATGTCCCAACGGGCTAAACTAGTTTCCAAAACATTTAAAGTAGCCAAAATGCTTCCGAGAGCCTCGAGAACCGAACCAACTATTCTACCAAGTCATGAACGACCCTCCGGACCTCACGAAATTGATCAAATTTTGAAAAAGGTCTGTTCACAAAAACATTAACTATTGGTCAGCACTTTCATACTTAAGGTTATAATTTCTCAACTTCTTCTAGAATCGCTCGAAAGTTCCAAGAATCGAGTCTACGGGGGTAAAATAGTCAAAGAGCATATAATGACCAAATGAGTCATTATATTAGATACCAATTAAATAATTGTTCGTCCTCGAACGAAGAAAGAGAGTACAAAAACTGACCGTACCCAATGAATCCTTAATGTAACAGCACGAAAGCCTCCATGGCACGAAGTACGCCAAATAACTACTCGATCACCTTAATGGTCAAAATTTCATCTAACTTAGCTCAGAGACCCAATTTCCATATTTCCTAATTCGAATTTCTCTTGCCATCGATTATTGAGTATAAGAACTGCTTTTGCTGGAATTATCTGATTTGACATAACCATTCATCTAAATGTGATAGATAGGTCCCACAAATATTCTTCAAAACGATACAAACCTTTAGATATAGACACCATCATAGCCCACTCTAAAATGGTAAAATGTTTTGATTCCGCTAACATTTCTTTCACCCTTCTACAACCGTCCTTCGCACCACGATTTCTTTGAAACATATAAACACAAGCCTAAAACCATGACTTACTCTTGCTAGAAAACAATCCATAATTTATCAGAGCAGCTCTAAGCAATTCCATTCAACTGATCTTACTTGTGGCTGACTTCTCTAGTTCCAAGTCTTCTTAATCCTTCAAATCATAATGAAGGAAGCATACCACTGAATACCCCGTCTAGCCAAGTCCGTAGGATGATATTTTATCACTCTACTAGCAACCATAGTACCTTCTTAAGTCATTACCAAGCACCAACCTAACCCATTACACATGTCCGAGTAGTTGCTCTCGATAAGATATCCTCTATCCACTTCAAACCCAGATAAAGCTCAGTAAACCTATCTTACCTCAAATCTGAACTAAAACTTATTGAATCCATGAAGGTGATTTACTAAGAAACCCATAAGTCCTCCTGGAAATATAAACATAGTCCATCAAGCTCTAATCGAACAATTCTGACCCGAAATGAAAGCACAACCCCTGAATACTACCAATAGTCACTCGAACTGAGTCCAACATTCCGAAACCAATCACAGTCCTACCACATATCTGTGGTGTCCAATTTCATTCTCTTCCTCATGCATAATCAGTCATCTCAGTCACATCCAAGTTTTCAACTTAGTACCGAAGAACAACACTTTTTTATTGCAACCTTCATGTTTCTCAAGTTCTACCCGATACGCAAATCTGATACAACCCTAAACTTTTTAACACAAAACCTGGAGCCTCATATAATACCCCTTTAACTATCGAATATCTCATTGTACACCTCTATGTGACCATAATAATTCCGAAAGTATCAAATCTTACAACTACCACTCCAATCCCACGCAACTACTCATAAGTCCTTAATATCCAAAAGTCCTCACCCACGTTGTCCAGTCAATAATACTTGCAACATAATGCACTACCACGAATACGGTCTCATTTTGAAAATATAGCACTATCCCTCATCCGCGATTCCTTACTCTTAAACCACATTAACTCATCCACAGAAAAGTGTTGCAAAATTACCTAATTATGTACCACTGATGTAAATCGCACCCCCGATTTGATTCCTCA
Source organism: Anisodus tanguticus (assembly GCA_034509755.1). Classification (NCBI taxonomy): domain Eukaryota; kingdom Viridiplantae; phylum Streptophyta; class Magnoliopsida; order Solanales; family Solanaceae; genus Anisodus; species Anisodus tanguticus. Next base: position 25,955,301 of record CM067542.1, read on the forward strand.
ACTCAAGAAAGGAAGTAAACTCCTGAGAGTCCTAATGGTTAGCCGTCAACACACGGCTAAGGCCTTAGAATTATATGGAGTTTGGAATGGCTTGGGAGACAATACTTGATTGTCTTAAAGGATGGTCTTTTATTCGACATTAAGTGTTGGTCTTGGCCGAGACCTTGATTTTTAATTTGTTGTCTTTACTTTCCTAAATTAGGTACTAGTTTACTTAGGACACACTAAAGGCATGTAATAACCCTTAGATCCACATTAGGACACATTCATGAGGACGGGTGACTAGGCCGAGGGAAACTTCATCCAATAGTGACATGGCCGACGATCCATATGGCAACAAGGTGAATGCACCATCTAGAAGGTGTGGTCTTCAAGAGGATAAAACTGTGTACGGACTTTCTAAATTTGAATACTTTAAGACGAACTTGGGGAAGTCGAGGAACTCCTCCAACCAACCGGCTAAAACTCCTCCCCTCCCCCATTCCCACCTTGGTCGACTAGTTTGTACTATGTGTCCATTGTGTTTTCCTTTCTAGATGGTTCCTTGCTCAACTATAAAAGGGACCCTTAGGCCATTGTAAAGATTCAGAGTTGCTTGATGTAAAACTTGAGTGTTTACTCATTTTGCTAAGTCTTTCAATCCAGGATTGAGCTTCTTAGTTGATCCTCCGAGAGGGTCACTCGGTTCTTCGGGAGAACCATCCATCTTTTATAAGGTTTCGGTCACCATTGCTTGGTTAGTGTTGAGCCTCACGGTCAGCAAACCTCAACCTAGTCCTTGTGCAATCGACCACAGCATCCTCGGAGACCATACGAGCAATTAACTCTTCATGTTACTATCCAAGAACCATATATTGACCGAATTAAGACTTGGTTTGTGTCTCGGATTGTGTTCCAACAATCTGTATACATTACTTATTCCAATTACTTGTTTCCCCACTCTACTATCTTCCACAACACCTCATTAACATCCTCTCAAAAGGCCCCCATTCGAAACCAACCGTAACTCCACGCAAACACCAGCAAACACATTGTCCCTACCGAGCCGACTCCTCGGACACTACTTATCTCAGGTTGTTTTTGTAACCTTAGCACCACCAAAACACCACCAACATCTTATCCCGCAAGACCCCAGAGACACATACCCAAATCGCCTTAACACGTCTTCAAGTCGTTCCACCCGAATCGGCCTTCAACCATCCCATTGTCCATCCCACCCGTGAAATCAAGAACCTCACCGTTTCGGCTTTATGCCGTGACCCTTCCACCACTAAACTACCAAACCTCAACTACTATCCCACCCCTCATACCATATGTGACCACCGCACAAAGCGCCTTAACCCAACTCTTCATCCATTTACCCAACACCGTCACTAAACACCCCATATCTCAGCTTACCGAGAACCCGAGAAAATCCACCTTCCTTGCCTAATTTTGGGTCAACTCGAATCTCACCAAGACCCGAACCACTTACCCACCCAAAGCTCTCCGTACTTACATAAAATTGGTATCAGAGCCAAGCATTGCCGTCCCACGCAACAATGCTATAGCATACACTAAATACGAGTTTCAGAGGATCATGTGTAACGCACTTGCAAAGCGCGTGCAAGCAATAATAAAGGAACTTGCGGGACATGTCGTGAGTAAGAACACTCCTACAAAGGTTGTACAAGACAATCCAATATGTGAGAAGGAAGAACCTCACGGTGGTGAGGACTTCTTTTCTACGCGGCAAAACAAAACCAAGAAATGCCGATAGGAAAGGCAAGATCATGCCTTGGTTACTAATCCATTATATAGCATTGAAATAAAAGACCATACCTCATTTATAAATCCATTCTATGATCCGGAAAATGTGCCTCTTGCAGAAACACATGAAGGCTCAATTCCCCGATATATCCTAAGAATTCAACTTGATGCACACGAGGAGATGCAAAATGAACATTTCTTTCACACTCGGTGTAAAGTGAAAGACTGTGTGTGCAGTATGATCATTGATGGAAAGAGTTGTATCAACGCGGCTTCAATCGAGATGGTAAACAAATTGGATCTACCTTCCCGCAACCATCCTCGACCGTATGTTCTCCAAAGGCCAACCCAAGATGAAGAACTACGAGTAACAAGACAAACTCTTGTTAGTTTTCGTATTAGCGGATATGAAGATAGCATTTGGTGTGACATCCTACCGATGGATGTTTGCCATATTCTATTGGGCCAACCATGGCAACTTGACCGTAAGGCACAACACGATGAGGAAAGGAATAGCTATTCTCATTGGAGTAATGGCAAGAGGATTTGGTTGTTGTCTATGTCACCTAGCGAAGTAAAGGACATGAGAATCCGAAGGGCGGAGAAGCGCAAAGCCGAGGCTTTATTAGTAGATGTGAAAGGAATATAAGAAGAAGACAAGAAGGGGAATCTTCTAGACTCATTGGTCGGCAAAAACGACCTCGCAATTGACACAATTAAAGATGTGGCCCCGAAAGAACTCGTGAAGGAATTGGTGAAGGATGCGTGCACGGATGTTATCGTGCCACCGTCTGTGGGAGATGTTACATGTGACATGGAAGTAACTTCTTGGAGTTCACTGCCTACCCATCAAGTATATGGTTCTTATTCAGAGAAGAAGGGTGATTCTATTATGGAAGATGGTGTGAGCTTGATGCTCCAACATGTATTGAATACCCAACCAGGGGAGCATGAAGTACACCCGATGTAAGGTGAAGGACTGAGTGTGTAGCATAATTCTTTATGGAGGGAGTTGTGCGAACATGGCTTCCCTCGAAATGGAAACCAAATTGCAATTGCCGATCTGTGCCCATCCCAAGCCCTACCATCTTCGTTGGGTAAACAAAGCAAACGGACTAAGAGTAGCCGACCAAGTCCTTGTTAACTTCCGAGTTTGAGGATATGAGGACGAGTTGTGGTGTGACATCCTACCCATGGATGCGTGTCATATCTTGTTGGGGAGGCTGTGGTAATATGACCGAAGGACAATACACGGTGGAGAAGATAACATCTATACCTTTCACAAGAATGTCAATGACTTTAGGCTGAGACCCTTACCACCTAGTAAGGTAAGGGAAATGAAGATTCGAAGCGCACAAAAGCGTCAAACCGAATCTAGGACTCTTATTATTGAGGAACGGAAAGAAGAAAAAGGGTTAAAGAAGGGGAGACCAATGGAAATGTTGGTGTGCGAGGAAAAAAAAGTCTTGTGGAGGACGTCGAGGAAGGTGTGGAAGCAAGGCAAGGTTGGACCCCCTTTACCAACCCATTGTATGAGCAAACGAATATGGAAGAGAATGTCGGCTCAAGGGAAACCTTAAAGGTTTCGGAACTTGCACTATCGAGTGTTCCAACAATCAGCACAACTCCAACAAATGATGTTGTTCATAATCTTGAGATGGTTTCCGGCAAACCCCCTACCTAGCTATGATGATCCTAAGAGGATTTCTGAGTTGGTTGCCCAAGGAAACCTTGTGTTAAATGCGATACCGATTGTGTTGATGACTAGGAAGAATGGAACTTGGTCTATACTACTTCACAAAGTGTCTTGGAGGAACGGTTCACAAATAATGAAAATCCAAGGGAAGGTCGAGCGAATAATGGACGTCAAAAACCTACAAAGTAGGTGTGAATGGCTTGTGGCATCACTTGGAGTGTGTGGTGACCTAAGCTATTCCATGCATCTCATGCAAGGGATATGCCTAACCCGAGAACATAAGACATTGCCCGAGAACCTTGGTATTAAACCACCCGAAGTAGGCCAAAGACCACAAACTGTGGACTCCTATGATGCAAAATTGAAGGATGCATATCACAAACCTTAGACATGTGACTCGTTGTCCAATGGGAAACATATTTGAACAATGGTACATTCAAATAGTTAGTTGAGTTACGAGAGAGCTCGTACAAGAAACAAGGTCCAGACAAAAGTATCGATACAATGTGGGTTGATAATAAAGAGTCCTCACACTTGATCCCCGAGAATTTGAGGACAAATTCTTCCAAAGAAGGGGAGATTGATGTAAATCACACCCCGAATTTGATTCCTTAACTCAAGAGAAGAAATGAAGTCCCGAGAGTGCCAATGGTTAGACGTCAACACACGGCTAAGGTCTTAGAATTATATGGAGTTTGGAACGGCTTGGGAGACAATACTTGATTATCTCAAAGGATGGTCTTTTATTCGGCCTTAAGTGTTGGTCTTGGCCGAGACCTTGCTTTTTAATTTGTTGTCACTAAAGGCATTTAATAACCCTTAGATCCACATTAGGACACATTAATGAGGACGGGTGACTACCGAGGGAAACTTCATCCAATAGTGACATGGCCAACGATCCACACGGCAACAAGGTGAATGCACCATCTAGAAGGTGTGTTCTTCAAGAGGATAAAACCGTGTATGGACTTCCTAAATTTGAATACTTTAAGACAAATTTGAGGAAGTCGAGGAACTCCTCCAACCAACCGGCTGAAACTCCTCCCCTCCCTCATTCCCACCTTGGTCGACTAGTTTGTATTATGTGTCCTTTGTGTTTTCCTTTCTAGAAGGTTCATTGCTCTACTATAAAAGGGACCCTTAGGCCATTGTAAAGATTCAGAGTTGCTTGATGTAAAACTTGAGTGTTTACTCATTTTGCTAAGTCTTTCAATCCAGGATTGAGCTTCTTAGTTGATCCTCCGGGAGGGTCGCTCGGTTCTCCGAGAGAACCACCCATCTTTTATAAGGTTTCGATCACCCTTGCTTGGTTAGTGTTGAGCCTCGCGGTTAGCAAACCTCAACCTAGTCCTTGTGCAATTGACAACAGCATTCTTGGAGACCATACGAGCAATTAACTCTTTGTGTTACCATCCAAGAACCATATATCGATCGAATTGAGACTTGGTTTGTGTCTCGGATTATTTACAACAATCCGTATACATTCCTTATTCCAATTACTTGTTTCCCCACTCTACTATCTTCCACAACACCTCATTAACATCCTCTCAAAAGACCCCCATTCGCAACCAACCGTAACTCCACGCAAGCACACCGTCCCTACCGAGCCCACTCATTGAACCCTCATTGTCTCAGGTTGTTTCCGCAACCTTAGCACCACCAAAACACTACCAACATCTTGTCCCGCAAGACCCCAGAGACACATACCCAAATCGCCTTAACACGCCTTCAATCCGTTCCACCCGAATCGGCCTTCAACCATCCCATTGTCCATCCCACCCGAGAAATCAAGAACCTCACTATTTCGGCTTTGTTCCGCGACCCTTCCACCACTAAACTACCGAACCCCGACTACTATCCCAACCCTCATATCACCTGTGACCACCACACAAAGCGCTTTGACCCGACACCCTCTCCATTTACCCGACACCGTCACCAAACACCCCACATCTTGGCTTACCGAGAACCCGAGAAACTTCACCTTCCTTGCCTAATTTTGGGTCAACCCGAATCTCACTAAGACCCGAACCACTTACCCACTCAGAGCCCTCCATACTTACATCAACCACACCAGCCACTTCCGTAAACCTTAACATGTCCGTTACCTGAAATTTGCTTCTCACTAGTTGCTAACTATAAAGCGTCACTGAACTCGTCATATCACTTCATCCATTATACCACTTAGTCCTTTTTCTGTAGACTTCTTTTTTTAAGTGTACTCACGATCACACCTCATCTGAAATATGCAAAACAACAACACCATAACCCATAATAACCAAAGTAATCCTGAAGATGTACCTTATTTTTATCGATTCTTAATCAGCTATACCTTCATTGGCTATTCAATTCCCCGATTCCAATCAAATCACAATCATCGTCAATGTCTAACCATTTCTCGAACCCACTTAACTCTAAAACTGAATACCTTCTAAATTCAATGTATCACATACACAATCCTACTAACGTCCTCATGTATCTCCACCATGGTGCCTTTGCTCAAACGCCCTTAACCCAAATTATGAAATATTCTCTACAACTCGAATTAATCCATCCCTCATCATTTCTTTACCACTCCGAACGTCCTAATTGTAAAACCAGAATGCCTCTAACCACTCGCGCAATTATCCCTTTCATCCGATCAACTCAACCGAATAGTGCACCAATAGTAGCAGGAACTAGCCAAAACATACACGACAAGTACGAGGCTCTCAACACTAATCCAATATTAGATGCAACACCCAATAGCTCCTTGAGTACTAAAACGTCGCATTTGTCCAATACTAGTCCATCACTAGCTCCCATTGGCCCATAGCATAACTAAACATACCAACTCAACATTGAACCCTTATGTCTATTCTACCATATATGACTATAAGTAATTCTCAATTCAACTAGCTTTTGGTCCCACGATATCCTTATCATTCCTCTAAACTCGAAGACCCGGTAAATACACCCTATACTGAAGGGCCAGGACCACCGCTGCCTAATAGCTTAAGTCTCCACTATTCACAAGAAGCATTGCTTTCTAATCTAGAACCGATAACCACTTTCTTGAAAGAACCCACAAACCACTGCCATGTAGTCACGTCGAAGTCCAACTTAACTTTTCACGATCGAAGACGAAATCCACTCTCGTACCAATTGCAACCTTATCCTGTCAAACACGTCAAATACCAATTTTTCCCTTCCTAATAGCGAAAATTGATCTATCCAAATCCTCTTCTTATGCCTCCGTCCCATTAACACAAAACCATTCTTACCAAAATACCCCAAGAAATCTTACTTCACTACATGTTTCCCACAAGGTCATCCTTCATGTCCTTATTCTCAACTTCTCTTCTTTATTACACATGGTCACTATACTTTTGCCACATCCGATGATCCTTACCGAACTCACACTCGTACCCGCATATCGACACCTAATACCCTGGTACTGATGAATCGTAGACCTGCCATTGGTACACCCATGCCACACGAACCATCATAATACCTTGACGATGTTGAAACTTTTCCCAAACCAATCATATCATCGAATAAATCACTTTTATTTAGCCATAAATGCACTTTTGGCACTTTAGAGCAACCCATAATAACGAGTCTAACCATGACCCCACACAACAGAATCCTCATGCCATAGCTAGAAATTGAACTTAACCACGTGTCCAAATGAGGATGAGCATCTCATTCCATACCACAACACTTCCCAAAACAAACCAATCGCATAAGAGTTTAAGGATGAATTCCCACCTTCCATGGGTGATTAGACAAGGAAATTCAAATACCAATTGGAATCAACTAGATACCAATTTGAATGAAGTAGCATGAAAGAATGAAAGAACTTGAAGTTTCCTAAATGTCCTATAGCCTCCCAATTATAATTGTGGCACGCAACACACCCATAAGTAGGACTCTACTAAACACTGCTCTTGTATTTATCAACCGAGTAACCTATGGCTTTAATACCAACTTATCACGACCCCAAATCCCTAAGTCGTGAGGGCACCTACCATTTCCCACCTTGGTAGGAGAACCTTTCCATGAATCAACAATCCAACAACAATTAAAGTAAATTAAGCAGAATAATATAAAGTCTAACTCATATCATAAAAATATACGAATACGGATACAACCCCCCCTCACCACCAAAGGATAAATGGTCTGAACAGTATAAGAGTGACTACCATAATTTATATGTCTGAATAATACAAATGATCAAATGGAAATACTGTCTCAGGAATCAAAGTAAAGACAATAGTAGGAAGGAGTCTACGGGAAGCGGATCGTCCATCATGCTCACATTAAAAACTCAACAGCAGCCTTAGATCAGTCATGAGAGAAGAGGTAGAACCAGTCACGTACTCTACATTCAAAAAAGAATGCAGCAAGGTAGTATCAGTACAAACACTATGTACCGGTAGATATCATAGGCCGACAACAGTTAGCGAAAATAAACATAAGAAAGAAACCGAAAGATAAACATGCTCACAGTCAAGTACAAGTAATATCACAGTCTAAGAATAAACAGTCCAAATATAGAGAATCATAGCTTATGGTGAAGCATCTAAACCCAAGTCTGCCAGCTTTTCCAGTCGTTCCTTAGAATAATCACAGACACAAGTATAACAATAACTCTGAAACATAGATATAAAATGAAATAATGAGGATATACAATAAAATGCAATGCAATGGACAATGTAATCTTTGTACATATATGTTACATACGTAATATCTCGTCATCTCGTAGTCATGACCCATGGGGGACCCGCGACGTCCATGTACCAGTCATTTCGTATCACATATCCTAGAATAACTCTTCCATCAAACATCCCGCTAACCACTCCGTATCACATGACATAGCGATGGTTACGCAATATGACCAATTGCTAAATCAACTCAATGTTAGGCTAATTTCATCTTACAAGCAAAACCCTCGGGTATAAATACTTGTTTCCAACATTCAATTTCATCAACAATAATGGAGGATTCAAGCTTAACAAGTACAAAATAGGGAAACCCAAGCTTAGAATAGCAAAACTCATTAATTAATTCTCATATTTAAGCTTAACAAATAAACTAGCCCTAATTTGGTTGAACTCATCTTCCCCAATTAGAATCTAGGTTATCTCCACCATTAAATTACCATAAAGAAGTTAAAGAAAGGTGAAACACATCTAAGGGAACTTACCTCAAGAAGAAATCACTAGAAGTTGCTTGGAATTGCCCTAAGAGTGCTTTGGATAACTATTTTTGAAATGGCGGAGTGTAGGGTTTTAATGAAACTTAAAAGAAATTTGGAAATCCTATCATCCACTGCAGTGGACCCGCGCCCCCGATCAACACCCGCGCCTGTGGTCCCTAGATAAATGCCCAAAAGCACGCTATAGCGGAACGTTGTCCGTTGCAACGGTCCCTTTCTGCTGGGGTGCACTGAGGCCCGCCCCAACGAATACACCAGCAAACCAGAAAAATCAAGTCTTATGCAATTTTAACCTGAAATCTAATAATCACCCGAGTCCTCCCCGACACAAACCAGATATGCACGCATATGTAAAAATATGCTACAGACTCACTCGTGGTCTCGAAATTTCCATCAAAGTCTAATTCTACCAGTCAACCCCCAACGGGCTAAACTTGTTTCCAAAACATTTAAAGTAGCCAAAAATGCTTTCGAGGGCCTCAGGAACTGAACCAACTATCCTACCAAGTCATAAATGACCCTTCGGACCTCATGGAATCGACGGAATTCTGAAAAAGGTTCGTTCACACAAAAGTCAATGATTGGTCAACACTTTCATACTTAAGGTTCTAATTTCTCAACTTCTACTAGAATTTCTCAACACGGATACAACACCCCAAAAGATAAATGTTCTGAACAGTACACGAGGACTACCATAATCTATAAGCCTGAATAATATAAATGATCAAATGGAAATATTGTCTCAGGAATCAAAGTAAAGATAATAGTAGGAATGAGTCTACGGGTAGCGGATCATCCATCATACTCACCCTAAAGACTCAGCAGCAGCCTCGGATCAGTCTCGAGAGAAAAGATAGAACCAATCACGTACTCTACATTTAGAAAAGAATGTAGCAAGGTAGTATTAGTACAAACACTATGTACTTGTAGATATCATAGGCCGAAAACCGTTAGCAAGAAAATATGCTCACAGTTAAGTACAAGTAATATCACAGTTAGCTAAGTTTTCCAGTCGTTCGTTAGAATTATCACAGACAAATATCACAATAAATTTGAAACATAGATATAAAATGAAATATGAGGATATACAATAAAATACAATGCAATGGCCAAAGTAATCTCCGTACATACATGCTACAGATGTAATATCTCGTTATCTCGTAGTCATGAATCATGGGGGACCCGCGACATACATGTACTAGTCATTTCGTATCACATATCCTAGAATGACTATTCCATCAAAAACCCCGCTAGCCACTCCGTATCAGACAACATAGAGATGGCTACGCAATATAGTACGTCATATGAATCATAAATGTTTCCTTTTAATTTATCACTGTCACGCCACCACAAGTCATATCAGTATATCATGGAAATGATGATGGATGCAATACAATGACAATAACAAGTGTAACATATCAATTCTCAGTCGTGTCACGCAAGAACACTTATCATAATATCAAAATCATATTAAGTCTTTTCCTCCATCCATTAACATGTCAATCTAATGAGATACAACTACATCACAAATACGACATGGCATTACGTACAAGTCCAGTAACCACAAAGAGACAACAAGTCATAATCATCCAACATGTAACCAACCTAAGTAATCCATCCAAACTTCGTACATGAACGCTTACATGCTTTCTCCAACAGAATCTAATTACACATATGCTTCGCTAACTGAAGTCTAACTAGAAGGTAAGCCGTAACCTACCTGGATGCCGAGCGGGAGTCACAACAAGTCACGCCTGAGCCTTGCCCTTTCGAGGATCACGATCGTACTCGATGTCTAATATTATCGAAGTCTAAGTTAGAACAAGGAATTCACAACACCCATAACATTATATTACTCCTTTGTATCCAAACCGAACAGGGTAGAAGGGAGAAAATGGGCTTACAGTGGTAAAACGATCATTTTAAAGGTAACACTGAAATTCAATGTTCTAGGACTCCAATCCTACTAACCAATTGCTAAATCAACTCAATATTAAGCTAATTTCACCTTATAAGAAAAACCCTCAATTTTGGGTATAAACCCTAGTTTCCAACATTCAATTTCATCAACAATGAAGAAGGATTCAAGCTTAACAAGTACTAAATAGTGACACCCAAGCTTAGAATAGCAAAACCCATTAATTAATTCTCATATATAAGCTTAACAAATAAACAAGCCCTAATTTGGTTGAACTCATCTTCCCCAATTAGAATCTAGGTTATCTCCGCCATTAAATCACCATAAGAAAGTTAAAGAAAGGTAAAACAAAGCTAAGGGAGCTTACCTCAAGAAGAAATCACTAGAAGTTGCTTGGAATTGCCCTAAGAGTGTTTTGGATAACTAATTTTGAAATGAGGGAGTGTAGGGTTTTAGTGACACTTATAAGCAATTTGGAAATCCCATCATTCTAGCCGCTGCAGCGAACCTGCGCCCCCAGTCAACGCCTGCGCCTGTGGTCCCTAGCTAAATTCCCAAAAGCATGCTACATCGGAACGTTGTCCGTTGCAACGGTCCCTTTCTGCTGGGGTGCACTGAGGCCCGCCCCAGCGAATACACTAGCAAACCAGAAAAATCAAGTCTTATACAATTTCAACTCAAAATCTGATAATCACCCGAGACCTCCTCGACACAAACCAGATATGCATGCTTATGTAAAAACACGCTACAGACTCATTCGTGGTCTTGGAATTTCCATCGGAGGTCTAATTCTTCAAGTCAACCCCCAACGGGCTAAATTAGTTTCCAAACTAATAGCTAAAAATGCTCCTGAGGGCCTCAGGAACCGAACCAACTATCCTACCAATTCATAAACGACCCTCCTGACCTCACGGAATTGATAAAATTCCTAAAAAAGTCTGTTCACACAAAAGTCAACTATTGGTCAACAGTTTCATATTTAAGGTTCTAATTTCTCAACTGCAATTAGAATCACCCAAAAGTTCTAAGAATCGAGTCCACGGGGGAAAGTAGTCAAAGCACACATAATGACCAAATGGGTCGTTAGAACAAGAATCAGGTCTGATGTAGTTCGGACCCGAAACTAATGTATTAGCCCGTCTATTTTTAAAAGGGAGGATTGATTGAGACTGGTACCATCTGAATTGATGACGACTATCATTTTTTGAATGTTACCGCTGAGATGTCCGGCGGATTCCTGGGCCTTGACGAATGGCCGGCCACCTTTTACGTTAGAAGAGCAAAAGGCCCAGGGCATAGCAGGATGAACCAATGTGAATGAGTGTAAGCTTCGTTGCCCGAACACGATTGGTGCTGACCACACTAGGTGCTACCGTGGTAGCAAGAGAGGCCAGGCGGTGACAATTGAGAGGTTGTCACTGAGCATTCCTAGTCACACGGGAAAAGAGGTCAAATGGTACATTTTAACATAGCACATGGGTGAGCTAAAAAAGGTCGTGACTTGAGTTTTTGTAAGATCACAATAGTGTAAAGCATGGATAGGCTAGAAAAGATCATGACTTGAATTTCGTTAAAAACCCATTTGGTAGTCCCCATGACCAATCAAAAAGGAAAAAAAAACTCAAAAGGTAACTGTGTTAGTCCATAGATCATAATAAATAAGGCATGTAACATTTGCTTTTATAAGCTGGAATAATCCAAAATTCGACTGAAATGGAAAACTTTCAAAGACGACCTAAGAAGTTAACTGAATGGACAGGATTTTGACCATCCAACTGACTCTGATACAGGATTGTGATTGACTCTAAACTAATTGAGTATCACTAAAATGATCGATGACGGGTGCGACTTTGGCAATCATCGGGTGTGAAAAAATAAATTTTAAGGATGACATGATCAACGAGCATTGAACGATGACCCGACTATTTTTTATAGACAATTTGGGATGTCTGGATTTTGAGAGGGTAGGGTTCCCTAGCAGTCATTTAGATGTGGCACAATGAGTTTTAGGAATGAAGTGCTTGATGGTAATTAGCGATGACTGGGCTATTGTCCTAAACTTTTGAAGGCTTAAAGGACCCGAGGGGTGCGACTCTAGCACAATTGAATGCAAAAAAGTGCCTTTTTGGAAATGACGTGGTCTACATGGATTGGACGATGACCCGATGCTTTTTCTAGAAAACCTAGAACGTTTGGATATTGACGTGATGACGTTTCTAGAAGACTTGGAATTTTGGACTTTGACGTAAGGTTTCAAGGCTTACCTTGGGATGTGCTTAATGACATTCTAAGATTTTTGAACCGAGTAATGGACTATTCATGTTCAAAGCAAAACAGATATATACACAAACCAAAATAGGCATGGAAGAGCAGATTATATAGCACATAGCACGTAAATAATATATATCGCGTCCTAGCATATATGTGACCTTATTTCAACCAAAGGTAAACCTATCATTTGAAGGATGCAGATGCCATTAAGACGTTCCATTTGCCCCAGATTTATACAAAATTTATGATCTAATACTCTATCCAAGAGTTACCAGTATTTATCAAATCTATTCTATCTAAAGGAATGTTATCAGATCAAATGACAAAGACATTGTTGAGAAAAAAATGGCTTTTCCCCCAATGAAATGAAAATTGGATTCATGTAACAGGACAAAGATTTCTCATTCCTTAGCCGGAAAGATATGTGTCCATGAAAGAGGGATTAAATGGAACATAATTGATTGGGTGGTAGAATCGTGAAAATGCTTGTTTCTTCCATATTTTGGACCTTAGCTCCATGGAAGAATTTGTTACTGCTGAAACACGGAAGAATTGAAATCTTAGATCATAGCTAATGGGGATACATAATAGGTGCTCGTACCCTTATGTAGGATTGCCTACGTATCTTGCTGGAACAAGTATTACGACCCTAAATCCCTAAGTCATGAGGGCTCCTACCATTTTCCACCTCGGTAAGAGAACCCTTCCATGAATCAATAATCCAACAACATTTAAAGTATGTGAAACTGGTAGAAAGCAGAGATGAGATGGAGAAGTGGAGGAATAGGGAACTGTATAAGATGGTGATGAAGGAGGCAAAGCTAGCGGTTACGGCGATGAAAATGTCAGCTTTCGAACGCCTGTATGTGGAATTAGAGGAGAAAGACGGGGATAAGAAGTTGTACAGACTAGTCAAGACAAGGGATAGGATGGCCCGTGACTTGGATCAAGTGAGGTGCATCAAGGACGAGGACAACAAAGTACTGGTGGAGGAAGCGCAGATTAGGTAGAGGTGGCAGTCGTACTTTCACAAACTCTTGAATGAAAAAGCAGATGGAGACATTGTACCGGGAGATCTGGAGCATTCTGATAGGCACGGGAATTTTGGGTATTGTAGAAGCATTAAGGTTGAGGAGGTTATGGAGTGTTATTCGCAGGTTGCGCATGGGACAAGCGACCGGGCCTGATGAGATCCCAGTTGAATTTGGAAGAAAGCAGGCAGGGCTGGTTTGGTGTGGATGACTGAGTTGTTTAACGTCATTTTCAAGACGGCAAAAATTCTCGAAGAATGGAGGTGGAGTACTATGATTCCCTTGTACAAAAACAAAGGTGATATCCAGAATTGCAACAACTATAGGGGTATCAAGTTGCTGAGCCACTTTATGAAAGTTTGGGAAAGAGTCGTAGAGACGAGGGTGAAGAGAGGTGTATCTATTTCTGAGAACTAGTTCGGATTCATGCCGGGGCGTTCGACTACCAAAGCCATTCATCTTATTAGGAGGTTGGTGGAGCAGTATAGAGAGAGGAAGAAAGACTTACATATGATTTTCATCGACCTTGAGAAGTCATACGACAAAGTCCCTAGGGAGGTTCTATGGGGATGTTTGGAGGTTAGAGGTGTACCTATGGCGTAAACTAGGGCGATCAAGGATATGTATGATGGAGCCAAGACTAGAGTACAGACAATATGAGGAGACTCGGAGTACTTCCCAGTGATGATGGGGATGTACCAGGGATCAGCTCTTAGCCCATTCCTATTTACCTTGGTGATGGACGGACTGACGCGACAAATTCAATGGGAGGTACCATGGTGTATGTTATTCGCAGACGACGTTATCCTCATTGATGAGACTCATTGTGGAGTGAACGTCAAGCTGGAGGTATGGAGACAGACTCTAGAGCCTAAAAGATTCAGGTTGAGTAGGACCAAGACAGAATATTTAGAGTGCAAGTTCAGCAACGGGAGCGACCCTGAGACATGCATGGAGGTTAAGGCTTGGTACTCAGGTCATTTCAAAGAAAGGAAGTTTCAAGTACCTATGGTTTATTATCCAAGGGAATGAAGAAATTAATGAGTATAATTCATTTGAAATGAAAAGTTTTGGATATTGACAAAAGAGATAGAAAATGATTTCACTTTATTCTTTTGCATGTTATATTTCCCCAAAGAGGCCAAATCATATTATTATGAGTCCAATCCCAAACCCTCAGCTCAAGTCCAAGATAGATAGCTTTGTTTTTTTTGCCCCAAAAATCATTTAGTTAGGCTTAGACCAAAAAATTAATTTTGAAAAATGTCATTTTTGGCCCAAGTTAAACCAAAGTAGTCCTAATTTGTTTCAGTAAGTCTGAAACAACCTTATTTTGTCTAGAATTCCTTTGAAGTTCATCTTTTCTGTTTTCAGATTCCCTCCATGTTTGATTTCTAGATTTCTTTTAAGTTAAAACAATCCATTTTAGTTTCCAGATTTTCTTTTTGAGGTCCAACAGTCCATTTATTTTAAAATCAGAATTAACCAAAGTTAAAATTCATTTTTAAGGCGACCTAACTAAACGATGTACGTATCGTTTGCCTATCTTAGGTTCATACCCGTAATAAGGTTCCAATACGAAAGTATGTTTTATACAAGTAATATTACATACATATAATGTACAAGAAATGGAAAAGAGTTGAGTTTAGGCTGGTGGGCCTACCTAAGCCTACCATAATTAACTATTTTTACCCATAGTTGGGCCTTCAAGCGCAGCTACAAGCACAGACTCGATCAAGAAGAGTTAGTTAGGCCTCGGCCCAACCCACTGAAGAGAATAAAGAGGCTCAGTAAGCCATCGTATGCAGTCGAGTGAGAAGGGCAGAAAGGGAAAACAAGGGTATTGGTTAGAAAGTATTAAGACTTATCAATTAATTAACATGAAATAAAACTAACGCACAAGAATAGTACAAGAATGAATCAAGGCCCAATGCAAGATATAGGAATCAAAACACAGTGGCATGAGTGAGATAACTAGATGGGCTTAGCTCAAGTCATAATACACAAGCAGAAAACGAGCAGGCAGTAGCAGAACTCATGGGCTAAGCCTAGTTGTTACTTCTAAGGAAGGGAACACAAGAAAGAGGGAATACAAATAGGCATAAGCCCACAGTCAATGGTAGCAAATGTGGCATACATGACATACACAAGGATACATATACCTATATGTAAACTGATGTTAAAGATATACTTTATACATACACTAATATATCTAACATATGAAACACATGCGGAGCACAATCACAAGGAAAAAGGGGAAAACAATCCTAAATGAAAGCAGATAGCAGACTATATAGCACAAGGATTGATCCTACAACTCCTAATTAAGTAGACATCTCACAAATATGGCTTTTTGCTTAGTTCATATGAATGGATTCAGGTTTGTTCAAGCAAGCAGAGACTGGAAGAGCAATGTGTCTACCTAAACTTATCACATGTTACATGGGACAAGGATTCATGTTGACTATTAAGAACAGATCAGATCGTATCAAGCAAGGAAAATAGGCATGTTGCGCACACTCTTGACATTATCAATTTTATATACTTCAAGCATACAAAGGGATTTATACAGGCGAATCCTAGTCCATCTAGACTATCAGTTAAATATCAAACCTCCAGATCATGTCAGATTATGAGAATGCATCAACACGTGATAATAGTCTATTTTAAACTACTCTAGAGGCTCTGATGGTTCAGTTAACTTATGTGGAACCCAATAATGGATGCGAAGGTAGATAAGGAGAGCATTTTTGAATAAATTAGCACATATACAACAGAATCTTGTGAATATCCTCATCAAATTAGCATACATTAACTGGACCATATTATCTTAACTAGTCAGTAATTCCTGACAGTTAATCTAAACATACTGGTCATCCTATTCTCTCACATAATCACACATTTTTGCATTGCAATCAGGGCATGTAGATAGATGCAAATAGTCTGCTACCTTGGTGTTCAGGGAAAAGAGAGGCATTGGACAGTTGGGGAACCAGAGAGTCTTAATACATGAACTAGACTTGGGCTCATGCATAGTATAGATGTCTTAATTCAAAAGGAAGCAGGGCATACAAAGACTAGGCAAAGCAGTGCCATGGTGTGCAGTAGGTCATTCTAGACATGAAACAATCATAGTTAAACACATATCACATATTTCTCCACAACATATTAACTAGTCCTGAAACTAGCAAGTATTGGCTAAATCTAGCAGGGTTCACAAGTCTAGAAATCGTTAGGACTATCCTTACTCAAACCATGTGCATAGCCAAGCAAACTTGCATTTTAAGGGCATATTCAACTGGAACTATCAAATACCGAATTTCACAACCTTTAAACAGACCCACAGAATATCACAAATTATTCAGATTTTGATCTCAACCTAAGCGGATTCAGATAGCCTTAACAAGGAGCAATTTTGGAAAATACCATTGCACATCATTCATTTCTAATCAAGAATAACGGAATGTCATACTTTTAAACAAAAGGCGGCTAGATTTAACCTTATATGCCCAGATCTATAGATTTCAATAACTTCTCATAACATATCAAGACATGTCATTTTTTACAGCTTATTTGAACCCAAACTCATCCTAAATAGTCCCTAAATGGTATTCTAATTCTTAACAGTTTCAGATTCAGCCATGATAGATCATTTAAACATTCCAGACCTAAAGGATCTTTTTAAGTCATGTTAAGGCTACTTCTATGACATGTTTGATCCTATGCGTTCGTTTAATCATGATAGAAGTACAATCAGAGGCTGTGTTTACCTTGAAGGCTATTAAACACACAGAATTTTGTCAAGTCATAGCAACTTTCCTGTTTTACCATTATGGAAGTTCTAAAGGGTCTATGATGATGAGCCTATCACTAAATATTAATTTCTTCAAAGCTACTTAGATGGACTAGCCCTCAACCTTCATCTTTTTAGTTTCTTTCTCAAACCCTAAGTTAATATTGAACTAAGTAATCAACCTGATCCACCATAAAACCAATAACCATGTTCCTAAACACACATTCTCAAATGGAAACTAAAACTCACAATCACACAAACAGTCTTAATATTCTAAAATATCCATATAATACACATTTTGGGCAGATATCATGACTAAATTGGCTTTAGCTAGTACATTGATCATCTTATTTAGCCTAAACAGTCCATACACTAGCTAAAAACTGATTCATACTCATATACCAAACAAATCAAATTAATATATCTAATCAAACAGGTTACAAATCACCTTTTCAAGCATAAACACTATGCATAACTAGTTAATACATATTCCAAACTAATATCTAAACAGCCCATATATATCTGAAACTAATCTTAAACTAACACACTGAATGACTCATTTAACTTATCATGCTTATAACCACATAATACACACAAAATAGTAAAACACTTAAATAAAAAGACTTAAAGAAAGAACATTCACCTTGTGTTGAGGAATCCAAAAGGTTGAAGGTGAGCTCGTATTCACTCCGGGAACCTCGATAGCTCACAATCACACAAAAATGAGAGAATTTTAGTTGTAGAAGGACTTATTAGGCTAGGTCTGGGTTCCGCCAAAGGGCTAGATCCCAACTTAAGCTTAATCGACCAAATTTTAAACTCAAAGACGGGTCTTAGAAATCCAAAAGTCAAGAATTCAAGTTCGAACCCTTAAATTGAAAAGAAGAGGTCTGTATTTATAAGGTGGCGAAACCCTAGCACACCCAACAACAAATCGGTGTGGGAGAACTTGGTTTTGGGGGGAAATTTCCCTCCAATTGGTTCTCAACCAGTCGTGTTACAGTGTTTGAAATCGAGTAATACAAGAACTATTAAGAGAATTGCATAACTCAGCAAAAGAGAGGGGTAACCTCACCTTTGAGGGGCTGGGTCACGATGGCGTGTTGTGAGAGAGGGCAAGAGCATTAAATGCTCTTGCCAAAATGGTTCGACAATCACTAGAGTCACAATCACACGTCTGAGATGTTGCTATTTCCGGTGAGGCGGCGTTGGGTTGAGAGGAACGCAATGGTTTCGTCTTTGATTCCAAATCGTGAAAAGAGAAAAGGGGAAAAGCTTTGACAGTTTATGCCCAAGTGTAGCCTTTTGATCAGTTGTATTGAAAATAAAAGGAAAAGGCCCATTGCATTTTAGAATATTCTTAATCAATTACGGCCACATTTTGCTAATGTGGTCACATATTAAATTATAAAAGGGCCAAATAATTTCATAAATAACCTAACTAAATTAATAGCTTCAATTTAAGCCTAATATTGATACTAATTAGAATTTAGGAAATTAAAACATGCAAACATCTTCGTAATTTAAAACATGAGTTAAAATTGATATGTAATTCCTTTATCGTATTTAATTAGACAAATTTCCTATTTTGACGGAGCGGAACATGAATTCTTTAATTTTGAGAATTCTTATAAAATAATTACATTCATAATTGTTAGTTGAATTCCATAATTATGATTGATGATCAAATTTATGTAAAATTATGACATGATATATAATATATATATCAAGTGATATTTTGTCAAATGAAATGATAAAATACTCCCGGAATAATTTTGTAAAATTATATTCGCCTTGTAAAAAGTATATTTCACCCCATCTGTGACTCGAGACCCTTGAATAATTAAATAAAATTATTAGAGGGTAAAAATCAGGTGTCAACTACTACCCCTTCGTTGTTCGCGAATGGCTATACCATCCTTGAGCAGCAAAATTTGACTGACCTAGTTTTTAGCCGACCAAAAGGAAGGTACTTCTCGTTTTCATGCAAATTTTTGAAAATTGTGGATGGACCCTAGTCTATAGGTTTCCTACATATTTCAGGTTAAATGATAATTCAACCACTTGTAGTTCGACTCAATTAGACTACTAAAAAGTCGATCTAAAAACATATCTCTCTGTGGCACCAGTAAGAAAAAACATCAAACTAGAATATCCCAGAATGATTTCGTTGGATTGTGATCGATCCTCAGAGATTGAGTGGTATACATATCCCCAGTTTTTTAGAATCAGGTCACTTGTAGTTCTACTCGATGGCACAAAAAGGATATCCCTTATGTGGGATTCCATTTGACCTTTTCAGTGTATGCTCGACCGGTTACGGGTTTAAAGATAAAAACTTTGTGATTTGCGAGTGAGGTCAGCACGGAGTGATGTTCAGGCTCGTGTGAAGAGAGCTTGACTCTCATTGGCACATATTTTTTACCGGCTACCCAAAAACAATTTCCATATTTGCTTTGCATGCGTCTGGGTCTGGTTTGTTCGCTTTCCACTTCCGGTAGCTTTGATCTATTTCCATATGCTGAGACCTGTGCGTTGATTATTTATATTTTTCATACCTACGCATCTTTGCTTATTGTACCCTCCTAGGCGACTTCTTTTGAGCGGGTGACACTTTCGACACCGTCTGGCTCTGTTGACTTCATTATTTGAGCGGATGTCAGTTGCGACACCATCTAGCTCTATTGACTATGTTGATTTGGATGTTGTCTGTGCGGATGCCACTTGCGACACCATCTGGCTTTGTTTATTTGCTAGTGAGTATTTGTTTGAGCGGATGCCACTTATGACACCGTCTGGCTCGTGCATATTTTTGTTGAGTGGATGACATTTCCGACATCGTCTGGCTCATGTATTTTTGTTGAGTGGATGCCACTTCCGACATTATCTGGTTCATGTGTAAATGGCCCTGGACATGCAGTTTGTATAAATAGCTCTCATAGCACTGTTTGTATGAATGGCTCTCTCGACAGTGTTTGTATGAATGACCCTCTCGGCATGCAAATGTCATCTCTTTAACATGTTTAAATTGCAAAATTTGAGAAACCTCATCAGTAGATAATGTAGTATAAATGTCACCTAAGGTGAATGAACAAGTATGTCCCTTTCTAAGGTGAAAACCAGTTATACGTCCCTTTCTAAGGTGGATGAGCAAATATCTTCCTTTCTAAGGTGGACAAACAGTTATACTTCCCTTTCTAAGGTGGATGAGTAAATATGTCCCTTTCTAAGGTTTACAAAAAGTTATACATCTCTTTCTAATGTGGACGAGCAAATATGTCCCTTTCTAAGGTGGACAAGCGAATATGTCAAGAATAAATATCCCACTTGTGGGTAAACAAATAGCAAGTTCCACTTTAGGGTAAAAATAA
Organism: Anisodus tanguticus; assembly: GCA_034509755.1. Taxonomy (NCBI): domain Eukaryota; kingdom Viridiplantae; phylum Streptophyta; class Magnoliopsida; order Solanales; family Solanaceae; genus Anisodus; species Anisodus tanguticus. Next base: position 25,976,327 of record CM067542.1, read on the forward strand.
ATTGAGCTACCGAGAACCATGTGTTCAACATAGTTTATTACTCTCAAGTTGTCTCAGCTTGTGGTCAAGGAAGGTCGTTGACGACTTGATATTGACTTCTGCAAAACTTTTAAAGAAAAGTTGTTAAAGTAGTCAACATTAATGACCAAGTATTTATAATAGAGAAGAAAGTTCAGAGTGTAGTCGTTCGGCTTTTGCCGTCAGATAGGCTTTGTTTGATGTTTCTGGTCGTTGTTAGAGACTTGATGTCCACTTCGTCTGGCATGTCAAGTGGATTTTCAGCTTGATCGATAGACGCGATGCTTGACGACGTTACTTGCAAAATCCTTATACAAAAGTTAGTAAGGTATGATAGATAAAGTTGGGCATGGAACCGTTTGATGCGGCGATCTTCATCTGGTTGATGCCTTTAATAGCGTCATGTTGATTTGGCGGTGGCGTCATTTTGATCTGAATTGGAATTTTTGAGACCCTCTCAAAAATTCTGCCCCAGTTGAAGTTGTGTTGGTGACCTCTCATGCTGAGTCTTGCGAATGAATTTTTGAGATCCTCTCAAAAATTCTGCCCCAGTTAAAGTTGTGTTGGCGACCTCTCCTGCCGAGCCTTGCGAAAGAATTTTTGAGATCCTCTCAAAAATTTTGCCCCAGTTTCTACCCAGGGGATATTTGAGGTTTTTTGTTTGGTGTGACCGAGCTCGAAGAGCGTCTACGTATCCCATCTCGGGAATCAGGTCAAGCGTAGTTGGCAACAGAGATGGTTGATTTTATAATAGTGTGACCGAGTTCGAAATGGACGCCTACGTATCCCTATTTGGGAATCAGGTCATTACGTAGCTCATATCATGAGTCGTTTACACCACAAAATCATCGTTTGTAGAAAAAAACTTAAACATAATTGGTAGCGACGCCTTCATGACGTCAATCTTCAAGATAAGTGTCTTGTCCCAGGACAATCCACTTTAGAAATAGGCAGTGTTCCATTTCGACGTGGTCAGCCTAATGTGTGTTCGCGTAGAGGGCAGATGACCTGATTTAAAATAAAGGTAAGTGTCACATTTTTAGGGCGGATGACCCGGTTTGAAAAATAAAGGTAAGTGTCACAGTTTTAGGGTGGACGACCCTGTTTGTCACATTTTAAGGCAGACGACCCAGATTGAAATAAAGGTAAGTGCCACAATTTTAGGGTGGACGACCCGATTTGTCACAATTTTAGGATGGACAACACGGTTTGAAAAATAAAGGTAAATGTCACGGTTTTAGAGTGGATGACCATGTTTGTCATATTTTTAGGGCGGACGACCCGATTAGAAATAAGGTAGTGTCACAGCAGCCTTCCGGCCGAAATTACATCACTCGGACTTTGGGAACAAAAAATGCGGCCTTCCTACCAGATTTACATCGTTTTGACTCTTGGAGTGAATAATACAACCTTTCGACCAGAATTACATAACTTTGATCTTTGAATGAAGACTACGACATTTCGACCGGAATTAAATCATCCGGACTTTGGGGTGAAGACTGCGGCCTTTGGACCGAGATTACATCACCTGACACTTAGAGTGAAGACTGTGTAACCTTTTGATCGGAATTACATCACTTTGACCTTTGAATGAAGATTGCGGCCCTTTGACCCGATTTACATTATTCAGACTTTGGGGTGAAGACTACGGCCTTTGGACCGGGATTACATCACCTGACACTTGGAGTGAAGAATGCAGCCTTTCAATCGGAATTACATTACTCTGACTATTGAATGAAGACTACAGACCTCTCACCAGATTTACATCATTTGGACTTTGGGGTGAAGAATGCGGCCTTTAGATCGGGATTACATCACCTGACACTTGGAGTGAAGACTATAGTCTTTCGACCAGAATTACATCACTTTGACCTTTGAATAAAGATTGTGGCCCTCTGACCGAATTTACATCATTCGAACTTTGGGGTGAAGTCTGCGGCCTTTGGACCGAGAATACATCACCTGACACTTGCAGGGAAGAATGCAGCCTTTTGACCAGAATTATATCACTCAGGCCTTTGAATGAAGATTGTGGTGAAGACTGCGACCTTTGGACCGGTATTACATCACCTCGACACTAGAAGTGAAGATTGCAACCTTTCGACCGGAATTACATCACTTTGGCCTTTGAATGAAGATTGTGGTCCTCTGGCCTGATCTACATCATTCTTACCTTTGAATGAAGATTGCAGCCTTCCGTCCGGATTTACATCATTCGTACTTTGGGGTGAATACTGCGACCTTTTGACCGGGATTACATCACATGACACTTGGAGTGAAGATTGTAGCCTTTCGATCGGAATTACATCAATCTAACCTTTGAATGAAGACTACGACCCTTTGACCAAATTTACATCATTCGAACTTTGGGGTGAAGACTATGGCCTTTGGACCGGGATTATATCACCTGACACTTGGGGTGAAGACTGCAGTTTTTGAAATCGAGTAATACAAGAACCATTAAGAGAATTACAGAACTCAGCAAAAGAGAGGGGTAACCTCACCTTTGAGGGGCTGGGTCACGATGGTGTGTTGTAAGAGATGGCAAGAGCATTAATTGCTCTTGCCCGAAATGGTTCGACAATCACTGGAATCACAATCACGCATCTGAGATGTTGCTATTTCCGATGAGGCGGCGTCGGGTTGAGAGGAACATAAGGGTTTCGTCTTTGATTCCAAATCGTGAAAAGAGAAAAAGGGGAAAGACTTTAACAATTATGCCCAAATGTGGGCTTGGGCCACGCCTTGGGCTGATTAGCCTTTTGATCAGTCGTATTGAAAATAAAAGGAAAAGGCACATTGCATTTTAACTCTTAATCAATTATGGCCACGTTTTGCAAATGTGGTCACATATTAAATTAGAAAAGGGCCAAAAATTTCGTAATTAACCTAACTAAATTAATAGCTTCAATTTAAGCCTAATATTGATACTCGATTAGGATTTAGGAAATTAAAACATGCAAACATCTTCGTAATTTAAATCATGACTTAAAATTGAGATGAAATTCCTTTATCATATTTAATTAGACAATTTTCCTATTTTGACGCGAGCGGAACATGAATTCTTTAATTTTGAGAATTCTTTTAAAATAATTACATTCATAATTGTCAGTTGAATTCCATAATTATGATTAATGATCAAATTTATGTAAAATTATTACATGGTATATAATATATATACCAAGTGATATTTTGTCAAATAAAATGATAAAATACTCCCGGAATAATTTTGTAAAATCATATTCTCCTTGTAAAAAGTATATTTCACTTCGTCTGTGACTCGGGACCCTTGAATAATTAAATAAAATTATTAAAAAATAAAAATTAGATGTCAACAGTCGCTACAATACGAAGGAAGATGATTCCATGATAACTACAATATTCCCTACGTCAGATTTAGGTAGTTTACCCTTTGTTTTCACCTTGAATTATCAAAACTCCTTAGAGAGAGATTAGGACCAGTTTAGGGTTAGGAAGATGTTAGAAAATGAGCTCAAAGTTGTAGGGAGTCTATTTATGGAAGGGAGAAAAGTTGGCACCGACTTGTCCCGAGACAAGTCCTACGACTCGCAGGACATGTCGTGGGATATGTCCTGTGCCCCCAACTTGATTGTCAACTCATGCGTTTGGTTTGCGTATCACAGATACCTCCTGTAAGTCACAGGTTGTGCTTTGTGATTCGCAAAGTGCTCCGGGAGGCGACCGCATTGTCGAATTTCCATCGAAACTTATTTTCGTTGATTTGCTAAGTCTTAAACTTTTCCGAAACTTACTCTATACATCCGTAAACCTTTATAAACCTCTTGGAGAGGTCTCATCATCTTTGGGCCTATGCTAGCTACGATACGGTAGCGACGAATCATGATAATACGAGGTATAACACCCATGGCTCTATTCAGTAATATTAGATGGTTGTCCTCGCGATTATAGTAAAGTTATTGTGTTTTATATGAGTAAAACTTCACTTGTGTGAATGTGACAAGTAATCTCTTCATCAAAGTCAATTATATCCATGTTTTCCTCATTAATGAGGCAGAGTTGCCTTTGTCTGTCAATTTCTTCTATGCATTGGCCTTCCATCATTTGTAGGAACTTGTTATGATTTGTGGGCAATGTGTACTGTTGTGCATCAATTGTATTGAACTCTATTATAAAACATGATTTTCTGAAGCTATTGTCATTGTTGATCAATACATGCAAGTGTTAAGCTCGTTGTCGTTTGTTACACACATTCCTTTTGATGTTTTCTCACTAGTGGAAAATCATATATTTGCTTCTTTTTGCTGGGTGTCTAGTGTAAGAGTCTTGATGTCTGCTAAGTGAATTCCTTGAATGTTATATCATTCTTGACAAGTATTAGTCTAGTCTCATGATCCACATAGTTGTAGCTGACGTTCCATTTGCCACTAAAAGCTATGTGAATGCATCTTGTAGCTAATTTCCTGCATAAACAAATATTTAGTCGACTAAAAAGTAATTGTCGTATTTGTTACACAATTTAATTTATGTCCTAAACACAAGTTGTTTAAAAGTCTCCAAGTAGTAGATCCTCTGATACTAGAGTTTTGTCTCAAGGTCTCAGTCTGTCTTATTTTACCTATGAGGCAAAATTTGTTCTTTACTTTTCTATATATAAACAAGTGTAGGACAAGTGAATACATTTATGCCTTAAGGCATATTTTGTTCAAAACTCTGAAGGTCTCAGTCTATCTTAGTTTGCCTTATGAGACATAATTTTTTTTCCATATGTAAAAAAGTGTATGGCATGTAATTTATGCCTTATGGCATAATTTGTTTAAAAATTTCCCGATCTTAGTCTGTATTAGTTTGCATTATGAGGCAGAATTTGTTCTCTTTCCTTTTTCTATATGTAAACAAGTGTAGGGCAAATGAATACACTTATTCCTCAAGGCATAATTTGGTCAAAACTCTACAAGTTTCAGTCTGCCTTATGAGGCATAGTTTGTTCTTTCCTTTTCTATATGTAAAGAAGTGTAATTTAAAAATCTCCGGATCTCAGTTTGTATTAGTTTGCCTTATCAGGCAGAATGTTTTTTTCTTCTTTTTCTATATGTAAACAAGTGTATGTCAAGTGAATACACTTATGTCTTAAGGCATAATTTGTTCAAAACTTTCGAGGTCTAAATATGTCTTATATTAAAGGTTTTGCCTCATCCGGTAGAGTGTAGGAAGGTTATTATAGCTACACCGTAAGGGGTTCGAGAGGTTATCCTCAAAAGGACTTCAGTGAATGGGATCACTCTTAAATGAGGTGATATATGTCCCAAACTTGGTTACAGGAACGTTGTTGGTCAAGAGACTAGTCCAACATGTCTGTAATAACTAAGAATGGTACAATATGTCTGTAACTAAATGAATGATATATTTGTAATCCGTGCATCTATGCCATCATAGATTAAGACACATTAAATAGAAAGTCATTCAAAAGCTAACGAAGTTGAAATTGTTGCCTTCTGTTAACATAAACCCTCAAAATGAATGTGAGGTAGGCGAAGAGGCAAAATCACATTTCCATTCCGTCAAAGGAATAGCGAAAGAAACACCGCTCCTCTAGAACTTAGTCATACCTACATGGGTGATTTGAAGTTTATACAAAATAGAGGGGGGAGACAAGTACTTTGTGACCTTTATTGACGATGGTACAATGTATTGCATCCTTTATTTGTTGAAAAGCAAAGATAAAGTTGTTAAAGCGGATAAGCGCTACAAAACAGAAGTTGAAAATCAACTAAGCCTACGGATTGAGGAATTCGTAGTGATAGAGGGGGAGAATGTGAAGCATCGTTCATCAAATGACTGCTTATTACTCATCTCAGTCTAACGATTTTAGCCAAGCGCTGAGCCGTACGCCCTAAAATATGTGGGGTAAGGCGATCCTTACCGCTAATGCGATTCTTAACAGAACTCCGCATAAGGATATAGATAACCCTCCATATGAAACATGGAAAGGATCCACCTACAACTATTGTGATGTGGGGTGACTTGGTAGAAGTTGGAATATCGAAACAGGTCAAGTTGGACCTAAGACTGTAAATTGCATATCCATTGGATCTGTAAATAACAGTAGTGCTTATCGCCTCTTGGTGTCAAATAATGTTAAATTCTTTGAAGATAACTTTCCTTGAGAAGGAAAACGAAGTAATTGCTCGAGGTTAACAAGAACCCGTGAGTGCTTGGCTGTCCGGAACTAGACGTTCCGTATCTACATGACTCGGAAGTTGCTGACTATCCGGAACTTAATAATCCAGATCTACAGAACTCAGGGATTCTAGATGTTGAACCGAGATGGAGTAAAGAGGGGACAAAGACTTGTTCCAGGCCTTCTAGCTTATATGGTTGAGAATGAACCATGGACAATTAACAGAGAATTGTCATCTCTAGAAGCGCTGCTTTGGAAAGAAGCTACAGAGAGAGAAATAGATTTCATCATATAGAACCATACTTGTGTAATGGTTGACATTCCTCCGGGAAAAGAACCTTTTGGTTGTAAAAGTGGATACTCAAAAGTGAGTACAAAGTAGATGGATCTACTGACAAGTATAAGGCCTCGGCTACTTGGACATATGCTCCCCTGTGAATAGCTTAACATACAGGGCCATTGCAGTCTTGCGTGACATGGATGTTGATGCCGCCTTCCTAACCGGAGAGTTGGAAGGGGAGGATCAGAGCTGGTTTGTTGGAATGTTGGGCTTCTTCCTAAACTTTTATTTTGGTCCCTGAAATATTTACATTTTGGTCCTGAAAGTTTCAGATAAAATAAAAATAATGAATCTGACAACAGAAACATTGACTCTGAAGTTAGAAAGCTAACAGTTGAAAAACCAACAATCTGAAAGTGGAAGTCATATTGAAACAAAAGTCTCGATATGAAAGATATGGGTATCACATATGACATCTTAGGAATTGAGATTTCTAAGACATCTAACGAACTGGTCTAACTACAAACTCAGTTGTGAGATATTTGACAGTTTCGTTGAAGCAACCAATGGATATGAATCATATAACTAATTGGAATCATGGTGCACCCATATACAAGGAGCGATATGCGCAGGTCACATGTAGTTCAATGTATTGTACACACTACAACCGACCTGGTATAGGCCTACAAAGTAAATCAGTTGAACTAATGTTCACTCATGATTCTAAAAATGATCGATAGAAGGCGTTAAATCGGATATGACGATGTCTGAAATGTTCGCTTATCTAAGGATTATGGTATTCTGGATGTCCAGCGATTCTGGGAGAACACAGTGATGCAAACTGGACATCAGACTTGAAGAACACCAATACCACAAGTAAATGTGTATGGTAGGTCTTGGAAAATCCTCTAAGCAAACTTGCATCGGCCGATTCATGATGGAATCAGAGTTTATCGCTTTAAACAAAGCATGAAAGAAGTTGAGTAACTTCACGACTCCTTAGAGGACGTCCCTTATTGGGATAAACCCGTGCCTTCAACAGTTATACATTGTGACTAGCCGGTCGGCTTTAGGAAGGGCATGGATGACGGCGTCTGGACATATCTGTCGGATCTGTCGGAACATAAGACCGTATGACAGTTGATCATCACGGGTGTCACTTCCTTGATTACTAATCAAAGGATATAGCAGACCCTTTAACTAAGGGACTACCTGAAGATCAAGAGTTCTGCATGTGTAGGGGAATAGGCTTAAAACCCAAACAATACGAACCCTTGCGATGGTAACCCAACCATACTGACTGGAGATCCCAAGAATATGGTTCAATGAAAAAACTAAGCTGTAAAATGTTCAGTTGAGCGCTTCGGTGGAAGCAAGAGCACTTCGGATTATGATTTCTGTAAAGAAACATGAATCCAAGTCGTTCCCGCAATAGAAATTAAACTGCTACCCGCATGGTGGGTAAAGGTTAATCTTCCAAACCTTTAACGATCCTCAAATGGTTGAGGTTAAGGTTGTGGAAACTTTTAATGATTCCTAACACTTGTGAAGTGGGGTATAGTAGGATACCTTATAGGAGATCACCTATTTAAGTGCGAGGACATGCTGCCTCAAATGAACGCACTTAAGAATCCAAGTGTGTCCACAGCCACAACGGACATAACAATAAGAAGAAACGAATAAAGGGGAGGTATTGTGTTGGTACCGTTGTCTAGGCTTACATTAAACACTGACGATTCAAGACATCACGTTCACCGCGCAGTAAGTCCGATGGTATTCAACTAGGGAAGGTTCAAAGTGGAAGCTACCTCTCCTGATGCAATATCTTTTTGCTGAACGATTACTGAAAGTAGGTACCTTGTGTGTGCGCCAAAATCTCTTTCAAGAGGGGATTGTTGGAAATTTACTAATGTAGAATTAAGTTTATCCCATTATTTATGACTAGAACAATTGGGGCTCCGCACGTCGGAAATGTCATTTCCACACACGTGCAATCTTAGTGCCAAGTATCGCAAATTTCATTAATGAAAGAGATATTGGTACATAAGTGAAATGCTTGAGACATAGAATGATGGATGGTTATTGGCTAAATAATAAGTGTTCCACGTCGGTAAACGAAGGAAGGATTGTGCAAAGTGTAAGATGGTACGGGTCGAAAAGAGCCGCGCCCTAAATGTTGCAGCGCCGCGGCGCTTCCCAGGTAGTGTTTGCTCGACGGAATCCCAAAAGTTTGGCTGTTGAGGTGGTATCAATAGCATTGAATCCACCCAATAATGGCCATTACTTGGACCATTATGTTGCTGCATTACTTGGGGGTTAAATATCATCAATTTACATGACAATTGAATGCCATTATGGGGCATTTGAAAGGCCATCTTGCACACCTATAAATTGAGGCCTTTGACTCAATTCTATAGATGCCCACAATATACATACAAGTATACAACACCACAAAGAGATCAGTTTTCCTGATAAGCAATCATTCTCTTAGCAATCTTCATTGTTCGTGTTCTTCACTGAGGTCATTTGTGTAAGCTTTGCACATTTGATAGTTTGATGTTTCATCTTGGGAGACTATTGTCCACACTTTCGTAAAGCCTATATCCGGGGGCAATCTTGTCTTAAAGACAGAGAGCCATCTCTCGACGCAGCCGGTGGTGTTGTGATTATCTAATTGGTTGCTAAGTGTTTCAGGTGTGAACTTGAATCTCAAAGGACTCTAACCGTTCAGATTCTACCAGCCACAAGTGTAGCAGTTCATGTTCTTGTATTTCTGAATACAAGATCCAGATTTGAAGTTCCAATTCAAGATCAAGAGATTGACAACTTGTTGTTGTAATCTTTGTTGTTTATCCTTTCGATCACTGTAATAGTTATTTACTATTCTCGTACGTGCTTTACATATCCAACATTATTTTGGTGAATATACTGAAATTATTATAATTTCAACTATAAATAAATAAGCATTGTATATTAATCAACAAGAACGTATAAACTGATTGAAATCAGAACAAATCAATTGATTCTATGTTTTGTTGAGTCAAAATTATGAGCTGCGAAATCGAATTTCAATTGAAATTTGGGGAAATCGAAATCAATCTCATAAAGTATAAAATGATCTAGAATGAATGAAAATCTACAATTTGAAGAATGTCCAATATCTTTTCGACGTTGTTGCAGCAAAAAACGAGTATATCAACGTCATCGTGAGTTTTTTTTGCCGTAGAACACCGGAGAAAGTTAGAGAGATCTGCGATTTGATTTTGGGGTTCCTCAGGGGTAAGTTTGGGGTTTCATATGTTTTTGAGTGAAGGGTAATATAATCCTTCTATTATTCAGTAGTACCGCTGAAGGATATTTTTTGAGGGGCAAAAATTAAAGACCTACCCATTCGCAGGGAGTCGTGCAAATTGTCCAAATATAAACATGACTAAGAAACCTTTTGGGCCAAATTGTCGTCCATCGGGGCTAAATAAGGAAAGATCGAGCTAAGACTGTTAGGTAGACCTTCACTCGGGAAATTTGCAGAAAAGATTATTGGTAGTCGGTTCGGACGCTTAACTCTTTTCGATAATTTAGGTGAATTTGTTTCGAGTAAATGTTTGGTTGACAATCGGAAAAACATGAGATAATGAAAGAGAAGAATCCAACTGCTGCTGCTGCTTCTACTTCAATTTTTAAGAAAGTATTGTTGAATTGTTCAGCTCAGGTTTCTCCTATCCTGAATTATTCTTTGTTTTTTCCCCTTAAATTTCACACAAAACTCCACAAGTTAACATTATATGTCTCCTCGTAAAGATTTGATGTTTCGTTAATATCCTTTCTTTCCATTCGTTGTTTCAATTATAGCTAAAATAAGTAAACTTTATGTGTCCCTTCGTGAATATAAATGTTTGGTTATGTCCTTTATATTATCATGTATATTTTGATTTGTAATTGAGTGGGATACTTCAAAATTTATGATTTAAAAAGATATATATGGTAGGTGGTCTACTTTGTTACATGTCCATTGAGGCTTGCGGTAATTTGAATTAACAACTCTATTTGCGGAGAAAGATGAATTTGTTTATGTTACTTAGGGAGCTGAAGTATTACTTAAAAAGAAACCCACCGGCCACCACCTATGAAAGCATCAGGATATCTCTTAACAACTTATTATTTGATAAAACACAGGCCAAAGTGTACGGCAGTTGTGTTGCAACAAAGGTTCCAGAAGTAGAACGTGATATGTGTTTAAAAGAATTCCTTGAATTTAGCAACTGCATGCGGAATGTGGTATGATAAACTCACCATCATGTTAATATAGTGCATCTCATTCCTTTGCTTGCCTGATTTTCCTGTTAATTTAACAGCTAAGAAGAAAGGTTTGAATAATATATATGCAAGTTGGAGTGAGAAGCAGCTGTTGAATCACGCATGAAAAGGTTTGACGTTTTAAGTTTTGAAGGATAATGCTTTTCATTTAATTATAATGTGTTAGCATAAAGCTCGTTATATTTACTTATGCATTTGCAGTTTGGCATAGCCTAGGTCAGTAATTCCACATAGAGGGGAGTGAAACATGTCAGCACAAGCATCTTCTTCTCAGCCTTCTGGTTTTGGTACTTCTGGTGCTCTATCCCATGTGTATATTCAGTATCCACCTTTAAGATGCAAAATCCCAGGAGCAAGAAATATTTTCTATGATGATGCCACGAAACAACTTATTCTACCCACATCTGATCAGGTAAAATGCTAGGTGGGAAAGATGAACTTAATTTATATACTCAATCACACATCGGCATTTTGACAAATGATAATGCAGGAATATTTTACCAGTGAACTACTCCTTTTGCAGGTTTTCTGTTGGAAAACAACTCCATTTAATCCAAAGGTGGCTCCATCGTCTGATTTAATAGGCGAAGGTCCAGTTTTGTCCATTCGATATTCTTTAGATTTAAAACTTTTGGCTGTACAACGATCTCCTCTTGAGGTTCAGATCCAGAACAGGGAGAGTGGGGATACTTTTAGTCACAAGTGCAGGTGCGAGTCAGAAAGGATTCTTGGATTCTTTTGGACAGATTCACCGACATGTGACATTGTCTTTGTGAAGACCAGGTAAATAGCACAAAATAATTATCTCTTAAGTTTCTTGTCTTTATTGGCTTTCAAACATAACTATTTGATTACTTTGTGGTTCTTAAATGTTTACCGACCAAAAGAATAAGTTGATTTTTCATTAGTAACTCAATGCTACTTTTTATGTCTTTTTGAAATTGGTATAATTGACTTTAGAATTAACTTCCTCACTAGGATAGATCTTTATAATCAATTTGATATATTGGCATGTCTGGTTTGTATATATTACCTTATTTGTGTCTGAATTTTAAGTCATTCGTAATCATAACTAGAGTTTGGTTAGTTCAGAAAACAGCTGACAATTGTTTAATGAGGCGATAATCAACTATCTAGAAATCAGTTTCAGAATCCAAACTAAACAGCCTGTTGTTGTGAACTCTGCTTTATACTAACTTTTTTTATTGGTAAAGGGTAACTTTGTATTAATAGCAATAAAACCATCAAAAGATGATGCTGGAAAAGTTACTCTTTTTTATACTAATGGTGACCAAAAAAATTCTTTCCATCAAAGATTCTTTTTTAAAAGAAAATTAGAAATGTCTATTTTCCAAATGTACAATAACATCTTCATATGTTCAATTATATATTTTTCCCTCATGGTTTCTGTAAGGGCTACAAAATGGGTTCTTTTTTATAAGATAATGATTTATTAATAAGGTACCAAGATGGTATAGAAACAAAACAGGACTCAAGTACCTCCCAAACAACAGACTAAGCTACCTGTTCCCTCCCAATAGATACAATGTCACACCCCGAATCATGGCCTGGGCGAAACACGACACTCTGTGCCTGACTGCATGTGACTGAGTGATGAACTACATCGCTTGCTGAATCAACACGGGCATCAAAAGCATGCAATAGGAATGATTCAAAACATGTAAAACATGATACTGAAAATATGATTTGCAGTATAATTTGAAAACATAATAAGTCTGAATACTGAACATCTGACATGACATGCTAAACTAGTCTATGAAACCTCTGAACATGAATCTGACTGCAAAACTGTTTTACCAGGACAAGGCCCTGACATACCTCTACTGTAAAGCATAACATGAAATTAATAAACTGACATCCCGAATGAAATAGGGCTCACAAATATCTGATAAAATCCTAATGAGCAGATCCGTCATCTTGAAACTCAGTACCTGCATCGTGAAGTGTAATCCCTAGGCAAAAGGGACGTAAGTGCATTTGAATTGTATTGTATGTAAAGCAACTGGAAGAATAAACAGACACATGAAATAATAGGAACATGAAACTGAAACTGAACGTGAACATGAATGTAATAACATGTGTAAAATCTGTAAAGTGTATATCTGTATATCCGTGGGGAGAGCAGTAGTATAACCGACAATATGAAATCACCACGTGGGTACGTGGAGTCTAGTGCATGGTCAGACCAGCAGAGCGCTCCCATACCTTGCCGGGGTATGAGACATGAACATGACATGAAATGATCCAATCAATAATCTGAAGGTATCATCCTCTGGGTGGAGCGACCCTTATCCTACGCTAGCATACGTAATTTCAGGCTGTAAGAGCCTTCTCGGTTATCTATGTAGCTCCCAAAACATGTACTTGAAAGTAGTTGGCTTGTAAGCCCATAAATTTCATGAAAATAACTTGTAAAACATAGTTTTGCAATTATAGTTTAACATGTGATAGGATATATCATAAAACTTACATAAATCATGAAAAACATATAATTTCATGAAAACTGAGTAATAGTAATTATAACTTGTCTTCAAGAACTCATGGGATTCAAAGCATGTGTTCATGGATTACGGACATGTTCAAGACAATCATAATGACCTATCATGATTAAAATTGATGACTTGTAATATGCATGACTTATAATAATATTATATGTATTAGAGTTATCATGATAATGGAACAAAACCCTAAACTTATGAAGAATTCATGTTTCATGGAAAAGCGTAGTGTGGGGAAGGACATGGATATTTCCACACGTGGATAGAAACTCTACATACCTTAGTTGCTCCAAAACTTGAAGAAAAGGTCTTGAAATTTTGAAGAAGAAACCCAAAACATTGAACTTGAGAAGAGTTTTCACTGATTTTCGTAGCTACTGTTCATAGCGCAAACCACACTGCTTTGGACCTCCAAATCAGATCTCCACCGTTCACATTTAAGACCTATATGTTGTGACCACTCCGTTAAAATTTGGGCTCGATCCAACAGTTAAATTATTGAAAAACGTCAAAGGTGGCTGGTCGGAGGAAAAATTTACAGCAAAATTACTAGGGTTTTGCGTTTGATGGAGTGCATCTAAATCAATCATATTTCATGATTCTACCAACCATTAAATGTCTAAAACATAATAACTCCATATAATCCATTAATGAGTGAGGAAACTTACCTTTTTGAAGAAATCCCCAAGCTTCATTCCAAATTCGACCTTGATTGGATTTTTCAAAATCTAGCTATTCCAAATAATGATTCGGTGTTAATCTAGTGTTAACTTAATATAATTGACATAGAGATTTGAATAAGAACTCACCTTAGGTGTTTTGTAGCAGCTCTGGTCAAAAATCCTTACATAAAACATTTTAGGGTTGTATTTATAGGTTATTATAAAGGTTTGGGCTTTAAAACCTAATCCTACAAGAATCAAGATTTCCATTTTACACGTCCTCAGTAAATCTGCCATAACATTTTGTGCGGAACTTCGTTTGACGTGGCCTTATATGAATGTCAAAAACATGATTGTTACAACATGAGATTTGAATGCTGAGTGCAGATGGGACCTGAACACTGACTAGAATACTTGAGGTAGTTACCCTAGACATTTTCTGCTTGTCCATCAATAAGTGCGGATATTTGAGCTTCATGTCCTCTTTGGCTTCCCATGTAGCCTCCTTCATATTTTGGTTCCTTCACAACACTTTCACTGGAGCGACTTCTTTAGTCCTCAACGTGCGAACTTGACGATCTTTCGTAGGATCCTGTGTGGTCTAATTTATTTGGGACTAACTTCTCCTTCCACTCAAATCATATGACGCCTTTCATAGGCAAAACTTTCTAGAAACACCCAATCGTTAACATGAAACTCTGAATCTCTGCGCCGCACATTCACATAGGACTCTTGCGACTCTTAGCCATTTTCAAATGCTCATGAATTAATTTAACTTTCTCAATAGCCTAATGGACCAAGTCTGGTCGTAGCAATTCTGTTTCGCCAACTCCATACCAACCAATTGACAATCTACACCTTCGCCCATACAAAACTTCGAACGGTGCCATCTATATACTAGCATGGTAACTGTTATTATACGCAAATTCAATGAGAGACATGTGATCATCCCAATTACCTTTAAAATCTAGGACACATGCTCTCTACATATCCTCGAGGGTTGTGATCTCCTTTTATAAACACAAGCTTCCTTGCAAGGGTTACATTAGGCTCACCCTTAACTTCATAAGGATTCCACCAATTTCTTATCAAATTAGTGAAGCCCCATGTTCAAATCATTAATTTTCAAATTTCAACTAGTCTTCCCCCTTCTCGGGTCACCACATTCCAAGACAATTAGACAATTATATGATGTAGTAGTGGGGAGAACCCTTTACTTTGTAAACTTGAAGTGCTCATCCCAACCTTCTGAAATGAGGAATATATCCAATTTGGAGGACACAGGCTGACCCTATTCTTGAACCATGTAAATTAATCACCATGAAGTGGGAGATCCAACAAAGAGAGGTCATGAATCTTATAGCATTCACCCATTGATCTAGTGGTCGTGGACCTCCCAAACTTATCTTCAAATCTAATCACATTAAAATCCCCTCCCATTTCCTGTGGTTGTGAGATAATTCCATTTATAGCAGCAAGTTCCTTGCCCAACTTCTTCTTCATTTTTCTCACATGGACTAGAAATCCCAGTGAAAGCATATCGCAAAATGCAAACCAGAGTTATTTTCTTCCAAAAATACAGTGATTGAAGCACCCAAGGGTGTGGCCTAGTGGTAAATATAATGGGTTCAAAACCATGAGGTCTCCGGTTCAAATCCTAGCGAAGGTGACACTGTTGATTGGAGGTAGCAAGTACCTCATAGAATTAGCGGAGGTACACAAGCAGGCTTGGACACCACAGGTATATGATAAAATTTACAGTGATTGAATGTTGTTCCGTAAAATTTTCCAGACAATCGTTCTACTATTCCAATAGATGAGAATTCCACCACTATTTCCTTTGCTTCTAGCAATGCCCATTCTACCTATCTCGATCCACTAGATTGATTAATACAAGACTGATCTATCCCCCCATTTTGGTCTCTTTCAAACACACTATATCAACATTCCTTCTTCATAGTAGTATATTTACCATCCGCCTTTTTCCTTATCGTTTATACCCCTCACGTCCTAGCAAATGCTTTTTAACTTCATTATGCAACTATCTAGGTCATTAGCATGTTCATACTGCTTTAATTTCTTGTCTGGTTCTGACCGTTTCTATTGCTTTGCTTTGCTTGCTTTGCGTGTGATTATGCGTTGTCTTGAGCCGAGGGTCTCCCGGAAATAACCGCTCTACCTATCAAGGTAGAGGTAAGGTCTGCGTACACTCTACCCTCCCCAGATCCCACGTTGTGGGATTTCACTGGGTATGTTGTTGTTGTTGTTGTTATGCAACTATCCAGGTCCTCCTACCCTTATTCATCCCCCATTACTTGACTTCCCCACAAAGCCAACCTCAAATTCTAACAACTTCTTCTCCCTCTCACATCTTTTGTTTGGCGAGGCTTTGCGCGCGGAGGAGGAAGATGAAGACTTGCTAAGTATGCCACTTTCAATGCGTAATAGGAGTTCCAACAACTTTTCTTCTGCCTTGGGAGGATTTTATCCCAATTTCTTACTCATTCTTACCATATTCCTCTTTACCCACCTTGAATCTTCAATCTAGATCAATATCTTGCATGTTTAACTCGTACCACCAGCATCAAATTATCTTGTGCTACTTCGACTTCAGATTGCTCCTCTTGACTAACATTGTGCTATGCATGGAAGATCTGCCTCGTTTTCACTGTTAGAGAAGAACTCTGAAAGGAATCCTTCACCTTCATCATTCATAAATGTGTCTTGAATCTTTTTCTGAAACAAAACCCTCCTTTTTCATCTCTTCTATCCACTTCCGTGATGCATGCAAGCTTTAATTCGCTGATCCATCCTTTGCTTCTTCCTGAATCTGATCCTCTGCAGTCACCATCTACATCATGATGATTTTCTTTTAACTTCATTACCCTTATTCTCCCCCACCCCCATTAAGTCATTACCCCCCAAAGCCAACCCCGAATTCTAACAGCTTCTTCTCCCCCTCACATCTTTTGTTTGGCGAGGCTTTTCCCGCGGAGGAGGAAGATGAAAACTTGCTAGGACTGCCACTTTCAATGCATAATAAGAGCTCCAACAACTTTTCTTCTGCCTCAGAGGATTTTATCCGCAATAGCTTACTCATTCTTACCGTATTCCTCATTACCCACTTTGAAACTTCAATCTGGATCAATTTATCTTGCATGTTTTACTCGTACCAAGAGAATCAAATTATCCTGTGCTACTTCGACTTCAAATTGCTCTGCTATACTATAATTTTGTCTTATACATGGAAGATCTGCCTCGTTTTCACTGTTAGAGAAGAACTCTAGAAGGAGCCCTTCACCATCATCATTCATAGATGTGTCGGTTCTTCTGAAACAAAGCTCTCCCTTTCATCTTCTCCATCCACTTTTGTGATGCATGCAAGCTTTAATTTCCCTGGTCCATCCATTGCTTCCTGAATCTGATCCTCTGCAGTCACCATCTCCATCATGATAAATTTTTTTAACTTCATTATGAAACTGTTGAGGCCCTCCTACCCTTATTCCTTTCCACATTACTTGACTATCCCTCCAAAGCCAACACCAAATTCTAACAGCTTCTTCTCCCCCTGCCATCTTTTGTTTGGTGAGGCTTTGCGCGCAGAGGAGGAAGATGAAGACTTGCTAGGTCTGCCATTTTCTATGCGTAATAGGAGTTCCAACAACTTTTCTTCTGCCTCGGAGGATTTTGTCCCCAATTGCTTATGCATTTTCTCTTTACCCACCCTGAAGCTTCAATCTGGATCACTTTATGTTGCATGTTTAACTCGTACCACGAGCATCAAATTATCCCGTACTACTTTGACTTCAAATTGCTCCACTTGACTGTAATTTTGTGCTATGCATAGAAGATCTGCTTCGTTTTCACTGTTAGAGAAGAACTTTGAAAGGAGTCCTTCACCTTCATTATTCATAAATGTGTAGGGTCTTCTGATGAAACAAAACCGTCCATTTCATCTCCTCTATTATCCATTCTTTGCTTCTTCCTGAATCTGATCCTCTGCAGTCACCATCTCCATCATGATAGGGCAGCGCGGTGCACAAAGCATCCCGTGTTAGCAGGGTCCGGGAAGGGACGCACCCGAAGGGGTATGATGTAGACAGCCTAACCTAATGCAAGCATTAATGGCTGCTTCCACGTCTCAAAATCGTGACCTATAGGTCACACGGAGACAACTTTACCATCTCCATCATGATATTTTTCTTAAATCGATTTTCCTCAATTTCTATGTTGATCGGATCAAGATCGCGTTTATAAAGTTGTGTTGGGATACTTGCTATTGTGTTAAGGTTTTAGGTTAGATGTTCTCATTTGTTTTATGTGGAAGTAGATGACTAAAATAGTCCCTTAAGTTCAGAGGTAGATCTAGCTTTGTCCTTTAAATTTCACAGTGAATAAAAAGGTCCTCCAGGTTCACAAATATTTGGTAACGTTTAGTCGCTAGTGGATGGAAAAGTTTAAGCCTAATAGAAGTCCAGTCATACGACGTGCACATGACCTAACAAAGGACCAGAATCACATGCTTCCGATGCCAATGGAAACATTTATTTCATCTCCACTTTTGTTATCGAGAGTGTTTATGATGATTAATGTTGTTTCTCATAGCTGAAGGAATGTTCATTAATATTTGATGGACTTGGAGAATAATGTTGCTGCTAATGGTTGTTTTGGGTTCAGAGATAATGCTGAATCAATTGAAATGGAGTGAAAGTTAAGGCAGTCTTTGGGGATAAAAGAAGTGGATTAGCAGAAACTTGAGTGTATAGCCTCTGTTGCAGAGCAGTAATATAATTGGTGGCTCACAAAATTCTATCCTCAGGTAATGAGTTTGGTTATAAATGCAAGATTTGTGGTCAGAGTCCTGAAGAGCCACTTTGTTCCTGGAGAGAATTTGATTCCTTTTCCAAGTAGGTATGGTGAAACTAAAGTTTCTCATGACTACAACGTATGCAATCTGCAGTGAAGGTAGGAATGCCTATGCCTTTTGGGAAATGGTGAGGAACCTTGCAGAAAAGGAAAACAAGGTCTAAGTACTGAGATTCTTTAATGTCATGCTTGCTTAATTGTCAAGGTTAGAAAGTATTGTGAAGTTGAGATGTGCACCAAATGCTTAAAAAAGACTCAGATTATTCTACTATATATTGAGAATTCCTTCCAGGTGTTCAATCTATGAATCGGCTAATGTCTTCTTGTGTTTGTGAGAAGATGCGATACTGGTAAGTTTGAGAAAGTGGGAAACTTTATCTCTTTATATATGTAAAGGAAATAAGCATAAAGATGTGCACCTTGGTTTACTTGTTGGCAGATGATAAAATATATCAATTCCCAGTCTTCTAATGAGTTGTTGATTAGCACGGATTTTGGTAATGATAAATACGTTAATCTTGCGCAGGATAAGTTGGAGCATTTTCATAAAGGAGAGCAAAATCCTGCTATTCATTCATTGTCATCTGTTATAGATTGGTCGTATTAGGCAAAAAATGTTATAGCAGAAAAGAAGATGCGGAGGAGATAAAGGAGAATAGCTGCATTCTTTGCATGTGTCTGGTGTTTTCTTCTGTTAAAGTTAACAGCCTCTATTTGGTAGAGACCTAAAGTGACTTGAAATTACGATCTTGAAGGACATTTAAAGTTCAATGTGAAATTTGAATGACAAAGTTCGATCAACTTCTAAATTAGGGAACCATTTTGGTCATTTTCTCTTACGTGGTATCACTACCTATGGTAAGTCCATCTTCAGATCCATAACTTTTCATTTAGTGTCCACAACCCCAATTTCGGTTTACACATGCACAGTTCCTCATGGATTGTATAAGGGCGTCCAAAGGGGTATATAAATGTATTGCGCTTAATCAACAATCTCCACCCATTGCCTTAGGGTGCTTTGTTGGATGCCTAGATTCTTTGACAAATTTGTACAGTAAATATTAGTCTAAATGTGAACTCAAAATTGTTTGAATGGTTAAACTTGGTCCAACATAATGCTAAGACTTAAATTCTATAATGCAGTAATATCGCCAAACTTATTGGACTGGACATAACGTTAAAACGTAATTATGACACCTAGCTTTGGTGAATCTTTATCTTGAAATAGGAGGACGCATTCAATGCCTGTCAGACAGATAAACTGCACCTTAGCGTCCCCAGCCATAATTACTCCAGTAACTACCTTTTGTCTCCAGCATATGCACCACTATCCAACTAGAAATCTTAGTGTCTAGCATGCGTGGTAGCTAATATTCACATTGAAATGGTAATTAATTCTTCCTAAGAGGCCAGCACCACTTTTCTGTATAAATTATTTGATTTTGTTCACTTAATTAAAATTCAAGCGGAAGAGTAGAACTGTTCTAGTGTAGAAAGGAAAAGAAATTAGTGCTCTAATGAAAATGAAATATTCTATGAGCATTACAAGTACTTTGCAATTAAATAAAAGGAACAAAACGATTTAAGGATGTTTAAATGATTTCATCTCCTAAACTAAAGATACAAAATTGATCTGAAATCAAAGTAAAAACGAGTGATATCTGACGTATACACGAGTAATTATTCGGTATAGATATGTTAAACCTTAAGTAAGTTTTTAGTGTATTTTTAAAGATCTACCCTAGCCCGTTCGACGCAAGTACGTCAAGGCAAATATCAATTACATGTAACATAGTAATGGGGACATACGAAGAGATAATTACGGCGTGCTTGGTAGCAACAGATAAAGGGAGTGTAACAGAGGAAGGAAGCAAGGCCTATAATTGAGAATTTGTTTGATCTTCTTCTTCTGAGGAAGAGTCGAAATAGAATCAACTTGAAATCTTAGTGGAATACTAGATTTCTTATCTCATGTTTGCTTATGGTGATTAGAAATTGTGAAGTTCTAAGACTATTGACATATTGGAAATGGGGAGCAAGGAAGAAGAGAGAATATGTGCCCGACGTCGGAGGAAAGATACATTTCCACCTTTACAAAGCTTTGTCCAAGTGAGAATTTTGGTAGATGAGTACTGAAAAAGCTTTTAGATATCTTTATTTGGTTCTTCTGTGCATAAGGTATTGTTAGTTTTTCTGTGTTAACTGTTAAGTGAGAAAAAGATTGCTCAAAGATTGTGTTTCTAGAAAGTAGAATGCTTTCTGCTTAGGGAAAAGGGTCAAATTTTCCCTTGTACTATCCTAAATTGAGCAACTCTGCCCTCCATTAATCTTTTGATGTAATATTACCTTCCAGTTAGTAAATAGTCTCATTTTCTCTCTTGACCCCTAGTGTTGGTCCAACCTGAGGGTAATTTTAAACCAAGTCAAAAGTTGAGTGACAAATTTGAACCTTCTTTCTTGAAGACTTGGAACATGCGGAGTCCACCCAATACGAGATATTTGCTAACGGAAAGGGTATGAATGGACCAAAGTGTAACGGATGGCAAAATTGAGCAATCTCGGAAATAGGGGCAAATTTGAAACTTTCCCCTTGTGCTTAAAAGGGCAGCCCGGTGCACTAAGCTCCCGCTATGCGCGGGGTCCGGGGAAGGGCCGGAGCTCCCCTTCAACTTTCCCCTTGTGCATATGGATATCAAACTTTCTGGGTATAAGCATTGCCATTATATCATTTATCACGCCATTGTATCATATAACATTGTATTCAATATTAACAACAACTTCTACATCTCAGTTCCAAACAAGCATTGCGATTAATTTACATAAGTATATTTGAACCCTTTCAAAATGATTGGCATGCATCTCTGATCTAGATCCTCAACTGCAGTGGACTGGAGTTATTCTCGTGCAGTTCTGGAACAAGATCACTTCAATTGGCAGAGACTAAGAAACTGAATGTGAGCTGGTATGTCTATACACATGAAAGTAGATTGGTGCTTCTTGCCACGGGAATGCAGTGCAAGAGCCTTACAGGATATCAGGTTTATTTCTAGTCTTTCGTGTCTTTCTTATTAGATCTCTACCTTGTTGGTATGAAAATTCATTACATCACTTTTGCAGTATATCAGCATTATTGTTGTCTGATAAGTGATAAATACAATGCAGCAATGGTTAAAAAGGCTCTAGATAGTAACTTAAACAGAAATTTAATGCTTTGGTTGGTTTAATAATCTTTAGGAAGATCAAAATTATTGTTGGGTTGAATTGTTTACCATCCTAGTTTTTAAGGGTTTTCATGATTGAAGGTTTCAAGGTTGAGCTTCAGAGCTGAAGTATGTAAAGCTTGACTGGTTGGAAACTCCTATATATTCTCCGAGGAAATGATATCATGTCTGTCTTCGCCTTTAAGGAGTATCATTTCTCGTTATTCAGATTTTATGACAAGCCCCTTTAGCTGAAAAATGTTTTTAGAAGTGAGATTTTGTCATTTATTTGGCTTATCATTTTGTCCTATTATGCCTTGTATGATTAAAATAATTGCAATCCTTCTTGTTCAGAATTCGTGAGTTGCGAGGCATTCATCACTAAATCCTTTCAATTCTGAAAGCTTGACATAAGTTTTAATTCTGTTTTGTAGATTTCATCCGTAGGAATAGTCCGATTGCCAAGGTTTGACATGGCAATGGCAAAATCTGAAGCAAATACTAAGCCTGTCCTTGCCGCAGAAGACATTTATATCCTCACAGTGTAAGTGCTTTTCCTGTTCTGTTTTCTTAAAAATGAGATCTTTCACCTAATTTTTCTATTTAGTAGATTTTTCATCTAAACTATGACATGTTTCCCTGTTAATTTGCAGTTATGGTAGAATTTACTGCCTGCAACTTGATAAAATAGCGATGCAGCTCCATTGTTACAGATTTTATCGGGATGCCGTAATACAACAGGTAAGTTCTTACCAACACCAAGGTACAGTCATATTTCTAAAATGTCTAAGTTGTACCTCAACAACATTATAGCATTCCCGACTCTTGAGATTTTGGAGTTACTTTGAAGTAGTTGTGGCTATAAAGATAGATTGAATCTTTTGACTGGGTGAAGTCTTAACAAGGTAGCCATAGGGGAACCTATGGCTAGACTGAATCTTTTGTAATGGAAAAGCACTCTTCCCCGACTTTCCAACATAGGGGGCATAGCTTGCTTCCGCCGGTTGTGGGTGGTAGCGGGCGGAGCTACCCTCGTCCGAGGGGTGTGACACCCCTTCATCGAAAGTTACACTGTGTAGATAGGTTAAATTTTTTGTTTAAAGGATATAAATTATGTGTTGACAACCCTCTGCACAATATAAAGCTACAATGCAGCGGTTAAGGGGTGTTAAAATTGTCTAAAGGTCCTAGGTTCTTTCCTTGCACACAGAATAATGTTATTTTGGTACTTCAGTCGTTTTTTAAAACAACTCCCAACGATGTCTTTTATGTTCTGTAATTATTATATTTTAAAAACGTGATGGGGGCAATTGGGATTAAAAAAATCCCTAATTTCAAAACTAAGAGCTAAAGCGAAGGAGTGAACCAGAACATCTGCTCACCTGTCGCTTGTTGCCGTTGCTCGTCGCCGGTCGTTATTTACCGGTCATGGAAGCCACGGTAAGTTCCTCGCCTCCTAGGCCTTTACTGAGTATTTCTTAGTTTGTTTTAGACCTTACTGGTATCGAATTGACATTATTTTTGCTCCTGAGATCTTCCATATAAAACTTTTACCTCAAATCACCATAGTTAGCCAATTAAACCTTAACCCAAATGATCATTTGCACCAATAATTAAAAAGGCTACACACTTAGTGACAAACTAACTAGCTGAATTGATTGTTATCACTTGAATAATGTTTTTAAATGTAAGAGTTTACAGTGGAAAGTTTGAATTAAAAATACATGACAGATATCTATAAATCTATAAATTTTGTTTCTATTTAGTCATTGTTGCTCTCATGGTGATTGGAGATCAGAGAAATATTTGTTTAACTATTCATAGTCTGTATTTACTTGACATTGGCATGTAGTGGCTCTTTAATATACTATTTTTTGTAATTTCATAGTCTGGTTCTCTCTTTCCAGAAATGGTTAGTGTCAAAAATTAAGTTAATGATTGTGTGAAGATTTATATCAAACATCACTTGTATTTGTCCCAACTAAATTTTATTTTATAATTCAGTTTCAAAAATCAGTGATGTATTTTTTCAAAGTACCGAAATCAAGTTTGGCCTCTCGTAATCAATCTAACCCGGAAGAAAATGCCAACCAATCAGAAGCACCATTGCATTCTTCCAAAGACAAGAAATTGATTGAGATTGTTTGAACCCCGATTCGGCTGAAAGAACCCAAATTTTGGACTATCATCCCAATTACCGTGGTGCGGTTAGAAGAGCATACATTCAAGAAGGTCCTTGTCAACCTCAACATTATAATTTCCTCAAATAGATTTCTATGGAGTAATTCGTCGTTTTAATCCTAAATGATTTGATGATCATGATTGGTTGGAGTATAGTGTAAATAACAGTGAAGCATATTGTTTAAATTGCTAGCATTCACCAATGTGGAGGTGAGCATAGGGTTTAAGAGTTGGAATATGTTGAAGAATGGATCTTGGGCCTAACTCAACCCCAAAAGCTAGCTCAAAAGGTGAGGATTGGCCAAGCCATATAAAGAGATCACCCATCCCTTGCATCGTTGTGGGATTCTTCACTCCCTCTTCACGCCCAGGACTGGACATCAGGCGCGTGGACAATTTTAATATGGGGCCCAAAATTGGAAAATAAGAATTGGGATAGCTCCTTGCTCTGATACCATGTTGAAGAATTGATCTTGGGCCTAACTCAACCCCCAAAACTATCTCTAGAGGTGAGGATTGCCCGAGACACATAAACAAACCACCCATTCCTTGAACGCCGATGTGGGACTTCTCAGAATAAAAAGGCGAGTTTGAAAACCATATTGGTGGGCCAAATAACATTCATAATCGGGCAAAAAGGGAATGTGCAGATCTAAAACAGCAACAACAGTCTATTGTATCTGCATTTGAGAGGCAATTTGATCATGTTAAGCAATGAGTACTGGGTACGCTTAACTACTTCAATTGATGTAGTAAGACTTCTTTTGAATCAAGGATTTGCATTTCGGGGTCATGATGAATCTGAAAAATCATTTAACACGGGTAATTTTCTTGGAATTCTCTCTGGTATGCGAACTGGTGTGATAACATTCATGATTAAGTATTGGAACATGCTTCTCAAAATGATCAGATGACTTCTCCCATGATTCAAAAAGATATTATGACTACGTGCAAGATAGAAGCAATTAAAGCTATCGTTGTAGAATTAGATTACAAATACTTTGCCTCCTTTGTTGCTGAATGTGTGTTACGGAAAGGCAAATGACTATTGTTTTACGATTTGTTGATAGAATGGGATTCGTGATAGAGTGACTTATTGACATTGTTCATGTTCAAGATACTAAAGCTTTATCTCCAAAGAAGATCATTGTTGATTTACTTGCTCAGCATTCCTTGAGTCTATTTTATGTTCGTGGGAAATGTTATGATGGGGCAAGCAATATGCAATGTGAGATTAATGGCCTTAAAATGTTGATTAGGCAAGAAAGTAGATAGGCTTATTCTATTCCTTGTTTTGATCATAAACTTCAACTAACTCTTGTTACGGTTTCTAAACATGCATTCAAGTGGGAGACTTTGTAATTTTGGTTTCAAATATTTTGAATGTGTTGGGGTCTTCTTTTTAAGTGTATGGATGAATTTTGAGATTCTCAAACAGAAAGTATTCAAGAAGCATTATATAGTGAGCTTAAAATCGGTAGAGGCTTGCATCAAGAACTTGGTCTTTCAAGAGCTTGTGATACTCGTCGGGGATCTCACTTTAAATTTTTTAGCAATTTTATTCTTATATTTGGCTTTATTCTTGATGTTCTTGAAGTACTTGTTGATGCAGCGAGGCAATGGGATATTACAAGACTTGTCAAACATTTGAGTTTGCATTCATATTGCATTTGATGAGAGATGTTTCAGCAATCACAGATGAACTTAATAAATTGTTATAGAGAAAGGAGCAAAATATCGCAAATACCAAGTTACTTGTTGAAGTAGCAAAGAGAAAGTTGCAAATGTTAACGGATAATGAATGGGATTCACTTATTGATAAAGTATCTACAGTTTGTATCAAGTATGACATTTTGTTTGATTGGTAAGAGTTATTGTATTAAAGAGCAGCAAAAAGGTCAATCATGGTTTCTATATCATTAGCTATTGCCATGTTGCACCAAAAAAACCATAGAGAAATGCATCTGTGTTTTAAACTAATTACAGATTCCTTCGCTTTAAAAAATTCTCGAATTTCTTTCCTTCCAAATACAACTCCAGATGGCAGCAGGCGATGAGTTCCATGTTCTTAGTTTGGCCGGTCCTTTCATATGCCAGCATTGCAATAGCTCATGTAGTCTTAGGCATCACCCAACCGATCCCCATGGTATTTAGAGATGATTCCAGATTTGTGAGGTGTAGGGGCAATGTAAGAATAGGTGATTGACACTCTCCCCTTGCCTCTCACACAATGGACATCTATTGCATATTGTAATCCCTCTTTTCTGAAGATTATCATGAGTTAAACATGCCCCGTCCGCCACCAACTACATAACAAAATCGACCTTCGGTGCCTTATTCTCAAGATGATTCCCCAACGTCAATTGGGAATGCTGTTAGATGAACTCCTCATTAAAGCAAGAACTCAATGATTGTTTTGACAAGGTGACTACTGATTTGTGTAATGGAGTTGCTTGTTTGAATCCAATTGACTCATTTTCTAGGTTTGACATAAAAAAAGTGGTTGAATTATATCTTGGTGACTTTGATAAACTTAGTATGGGTGCTCTTGAAAATCAACTTGCGACTTCATTATTGATGTATGTGATATGATTAAAGGTTCCCAAATCTAAATGGACTTTGTGATCTTTCAAGAATATTAGTTTAGAAAAAGAAGCATTTAACTTTCCTCTTGTATTTCTATAATTATGCGAGGAAATAAAGTCTCCTACAATTATGCTAATTAATTAACACAATCTTATCCTGATATCATGAAAGAGACCAGCTTAAGTGAACTTCTTTCATATTTCTCAAGTTTTTCAGTTGTTACATGCTGATAGCTATATGAAAGAACATGCTTATTTTAAGTTCTCTTGGACCCATACCAAACAATGGGGAGAATCTTGGTCTCCTTCGCCAACAACTTATGGTATAAAAGAAAAGACTTCTCCATGAATAACTCTTTGCTATATACCTTCCATGTCCACATGTCTTGTCATGAATGGCCATTTCATTCTTAAAATGATTTGAGGAGATTTGGACTCTTCTACTTGCCAATCTTGTGAGTTTTCTCTAGATCATAGATTCCGTAGAATATGTCATCTCTTCCATTTTAGTTTCTTGGAAGTACAAGATTCCTTAACTCCTACCTTGATGATTGCCCTTTTTTGTTTGGGTCATTAATCCCCCTCACGTTTCATGTAATGATCTTAATATCCATTAACTACTATTTTTCGTTGATTCTCGCTCTACCGAATCAAAAGAATGACTCTCGTGTTTGGAACAATTGAGTTTGTCCCCTATACTCAATCTCCCCTCCTTCCCTCTCCTCCCTCTGTCCCTGTAAAGAATGGATCTTGGGCCTAACTCAACCCCAAAAGCTAGCTTATGAGGGGAGGATTACCCAAATCCATATAAAGAGACTACCCATCTTATTAACCACCGATGTGTTATTTTTTCATTCATCAACACCCCACCTCACGCCCAGGGCTGGACATCTGGTGCGTGGACAATTTAACTTGGGGGTCCAACATCGGGTGAGATGGGTCCTGCTCTGATACCATATAAAGAATGGATCTTGAGCCTAACTCAACCTCAAAATCTAGCGCAGGGCTGGACATCTGGTGCGTGGACAATTTAACTTGGGGGTCCAACATCGGGTGAGATGGGTCCTGCTCTGATACCATGTAAAGAATGGATCTTGGGCCTAACTCAACCCTAAAATCTAGCTTATGAGGGGAGAATTGCCCAAATTCATATAAAGAGACTACCCATCTTATTAACCACCGATGTGGTATTTTTTGATTCATCAACAGTGCCTAAACCTCTTCTTGTACCTCACATGTTCCGCTTCCCTTCATGTCTTCTAGCCAACTCCCGCTCTGTTGCTACCCTCGCTGTCCCCCTCCCTTCCCCACTACCTCCTCTTGGATCATATTCAATGTGAAGTAGAAGTTGTATGTCCCTATCCTCCTTCCCCTCGAAAGTAACACCCAAGTTCCCCAAAAGCTTGAGGTATTTGTCCTCGCCCATTTAGACAATCTCATTCCACCTTTAAAGATTGCTAAGGGTGGATATTCTCCTCCAAGATTACCCATTAACTGAACCAGTTGATCCTTTACAAAACCGCTCCCAACACTCACCTCCACCAAATTGAAAATTCTCCCTCACTACCAAAGACCACATAGATATCCTCCTACCTCTCTTTCTTTCAGCACTTTCTGTTTTGGTGGTCTCGCTGGAGAACCCACATTGTTTTGGGCCACTGGGACTTGGCAGGGACCATTGGTGATGCCTGCAATATACTTGGGGCCTTGGTTTGTGAGATTAAAGCCGAAGGAGAAGGATCTTTGAGTTTAGAGTCTGTCCAGAGCTGTCCTGCACCTCTCTCTCCCCCTGTTAAATTGATCTACCTCGGTATCCGGCATGCTCCAAACTTTAGGATTGACTCTCATGGAAGTCTCCCATCTTAACCTCCCCCTCCTTCCTTCCCCTCGATCCATCCTACCCTTCCTTTCCCTTCCTTTTGATACCAATCCAATTTTGTACCTTTAAACCATTTGGCTTTGGGTATTGAGGCAGTTTCGGCCTTTGTTGAACTGATTAACCCTACCCAACCTGATTCCCTTATCCGAGGGCGCGGTAGTCCTTTCTCGGTTTAAATTTAACTCCATCCCCTATTTAACTCTGCTAACACCTTCCCTCCCTTTAGAAGACTGAAAAACAGTTCTTTAGTTTTTCAAAAGAAATGCCACCTAAATTGAACTTGCTGGAAAATAAATTCTGAACAAAATTGCTGGATATTTTTTTTTCAGAAAGTCGCTGAAAGATTTTGCAATTCAATGATCTGAATCAACCCTCGAGCTGCAGTATGGAAAAGACTGAAATGGCTAGAAAGAGAACAATTCGCGTTAAAAGTGTACGGCATCAGCGGAATATGGTTCCAACCACCAAGAATTTTAAAATTGAGTTAGAGTTGGAAGAGGAGTTGACCACCAAGAAGCCAATAAATTGTTTTTGAAGCTACTTGGAGCAGTCTACAGTCATAGCATAACGACAGTTTCGGAGGTTGTGGCAATGCGGGGTGTGATGATGCATGGAGGCTTTGACAGCGTCACAGCTTCTTGGGTTATGATCGCACAAGAATTTCTATGTAGGACACTGATACTTATATTCGTATGTCACTGATGTGATAGACTCAAAATCTGAATGATAACATCTCTCACGCCTGCTCAAACTGTCTACTTCTGTCTTTAGCTTATTCTCTAAGGTTTCTGACTAGATCATTTGGCTCTCTCCATACACTCTGGATCTGATGATAATAATTCTAATAAGTTGAATTTTTATCATCTGTATAATATTCAGCCTGTTGCTCCTATGAATTAGTTCTTAGGAATGAATGATATTCGGGTGATCAAGTGCATCAGGATGTATTTTATAACCAAGTGAAGGGCAGATCTAGCTTTTGTTAAACATATCGGAGAGGAATTTGGTGTATAGGAGATTCATATGACATTCTAGTTTCTTCCTCCTTTTTTTTGGTTTTTTTCGTCTAATTGATATGTTGCCTTGTGTTTGATCTCTTACTTCTAATTCTAGAGCTTCTTGTCCTTAAAACATAAATTGATCTGCCTTTTGATTGGTTCTGTATTACTAAGAGGTTGTTTTCCTCCTACTACTTGTGGGAAAATAAATGCATTAACTTGATGAAGTCTTAAAGTTATACTTTGGAGGATTCCATGTGGTACTCACTCTGCATGCATTTGAACTGGCAGATACCAATTTTTATTTGATATTTGTCTGAAATAACTTTTTCTCCTCCTCTGATGACTCCTATATGTACTCCCAGGGTTGTTTGCCAGTTTATTCCAACAAGATAGCTGTCAGTGTGGTCGACAATGTACTGCTTGTTCACCAAGTGGATGCGAAGGTGGTTATTTTATATGATATGTTTGCAGATTTTCAAGCGCCTGTATCTGCTCCACTTCCATTATTAGTTAGAGGTTTCTACAGAGCAAATATTGCAGCCTCTCAATTGATGGGCCAAAATGTGGAAGGTCTGGAGGGAAAGGACTCAAATCATGGTGAACTAGCCATCTATGCAGATGAGTGGGTATTCATTGTTCCAGACCTTATATGTGATATTGCCAATGGAGTTTTGTGGAAGATCCATTTAGATCTGGAGGTAAAATTCTGATTACTAGTCATTGTCACGATTCGGAAGTTGCTGTCTTTGTTACCATTGTCTTGATCTTTTGCAGGCCATTTCTGCTAGCTGCTCAGAAGTGCAAACAATCCTTGAATTTTCACAGAGGAGGAAATTAGAAGCAAATAAGGTCTGCATCTTTCGGTTCTAATTTCTTTAATGCAGTTGCTGCGATTTCACGTAGAAATGTTGATTTTCCTCTGTTTTGTGCGTGAACATGTTGAGTTACAAAAAATAGGTGGCAATTTTCCCTGGTTTATTTGTTAGGATAGAAGCAGTGTCACCTTAAACGGTAGTTGACTCCATCGAGACATTAATTGGTTACTGTTGTACCAAATTACCAATCAATGCCTGTCCGGAAATGTCATTGTTGAATATTTTGCAGTGAGTTGTGCTTTTCACCATCTGAAATTGTCTGTTTCAGGCTATAAACAATTGTGTTTGGCAATTGCTAGGACGATTATTCTCGAACGACGACCTGTGCCCATGGTCGCGAAGGCGATAGATGTCTTAGTCAACTGTTTCTCTCTTTCAATAAAAACTGGAAAACATCACACAGGATCAAAAGTGGAGAGAAGTTCAACAACCAGTGGTTCTAATGTTAACAGTGCTATTGGCGAATCTATCAGTCGAGCAGATACATCTGTAAAGCCACCAAAACAAGAAAGTAGTAGTAGCATGCATGACAAGTCTATTGTCAAATCCTCTTCCTTTACTTCAGACTCTGAGGACAATGTTAGCTTTTCAAAAAAAAGAGGCAAATCTAAAAATGTCGATTTATCTAGTAGTGAACAAAATGGAGGTAACTTGGTGGGGACAGATGTATCTGGTGCTGAAGCTCAGCCTTCGTACAGCCTTCTGTTGTACGACCTCAAGCTCCTGGACCAGGTAGCACTCCCCTAAGAACTGATGAGCAGCAGGAGTCTCTAGTAACTTCTGCTGCGATATCCCCAGATGATCTGTGCAGCTTTTTGTTTGCTCCTGTAGAGGAAGAAATGGCTGGGGATGCTTCTTACTTGGTTGCAATCATTGTTGAGTTCCTACGCAGGTACACAATTTCTCTTTTAGCTGTCTAGTAAATAAGTAATTTCCATAATACCATCGCTATCTAATGACATTTAGAAAAAAATACTGAATATTATATTCACTAATATAGGAGTACCTCTGCTGTTAATAGTTATACAAGGCTATTCGTCTGTGAATTTTTTGACCCTGAAAGAAATATAAAGACCTATGGGGAGGGTAGGATCTACGTAGACCTTAGCCCTACCCTTTGTGGGGTAGAGAGGTTGTTTCCGATAGACCCTCGGCTCAAAAGCAATGTATCCGAAACAGGATTGTAAGAAAAATAGGACAACAAAGTAGCAATATACAAACAAATGCAACAACAGATAGTAGTACACATCGAAGAATAAGACCCTGAAAGAAATATACAAGACTTTTTCAACAGAAGGTTGTTTTTGTGTCGAGTCTAACCAAAACCAAACCGAACTTATCTCAACAGTTGGTAAAAAGTTTTAACATGTTATCTTCCTCCTTGATACGATCCGGCTTGTGGAAGACACGGATTCAAACAACAAAAACGCGGAAACTAAAATAATAAGAAAATTGAGGATGAGAATTGAAGAAATTGGGATGAGAATAGACGGATAGAAGCAAGACCCGATTGGTAATGAATTTATGGACAAACTTGGATACATGAAATCCAAACCCTCCCAATTGAATTCAACCAAAAGAACCTATACTATTCAATTTCAACAAAAGAGATGATTCAAATGAATCCACAAGTGAACAACTCAATTATGAAATTGATGGAATTGGGTTCAATAACCAACTAAGGAATCCACCTTAATTATCTATCACTAAATGCTAATTAACACTGCAAACTATCCTAAGATAATACTAACACACTCATATGAGTTCAAGATTTATCTTCAAGCTAAGGATGAAAATAAGGCTAAGGGTTCCTTATATAGTAGCCCTATTACAACAAAGACCCAAAAGTGGCTTTGCACAAATAATCCAACATGGGCCCTTCTCCTCTTGAATTGCAATCCTATCCTCGAATTTGCACTCCTAGCCACTAATTGCATGAATTGCATTCCTAACCACTAATTGCACTCTTTAACCTTGAATTTCACTTCTAACCATGGTTGCACTTCCAACCACATTGTGTGGCTTCCATCAATTGGCCCTCATCTCCATGATTCTTCCAAGCAATCATCCACACAATGTAAGCCTTTATGACTTGTCCTTCCATGGCCTCCAAAGGCCCTGTCTCCATCACCAAAAGGCATGTGGCATGGAAATGCATGTCCGAAGCTCTGTCACGGGTTTTAGCCTTCATAGTCGCCCATGAGCTTCCTAGGATCATATCACTCCACCTTCCCCCTTTCTTATATGTTTTTTTTTCCTTTTTAAATATTACCTACTTTCTGTCCATATTATTATGTTCATATAACTTTTGTAGTTTATTCCATTTTACGTGTTTGCTTAAAAGAAAATTTACTATCTGTTTTTCTTTTTATGTTGTTTTATGTTTTACACATTTACTATTAGTCTAATGCTTGCTACTTCAGGAATATTGTTATAATGTTAGCATTATCTAGCTGAGCTAATAATGTGGATGTTTGATTGATAGTTTTATAAAATAAATGATTGCCAATTAGTTTTTAGTTTCATTAAAATATCCAATCCTATTTGGATCCGTTTAAGTTTCTAGAAAAATTTCCTAAAAACTTATTCAGAAAACATTTCCACCAAACTGTTCAAACCCCATCCAAAGTTCTCCTAAAATAGAACTCACCTTTTCTATAACTGAATCCTCATCAATCTGAATTGCTACAGTTTTACCATGTTCTTACTTCTAGTAAAGGGGCAAAAAAGTTACTTCCTCTTCTTTCTGACATGTTATCTACTTTCGATGCATTAACTGTCCTTTCTGTATCTTATAGATCCTGTTTATTCTTTCAGTGCTAACCTGTAAAGGTTGAAAGTGCCTCTGAATATTTATGTATTGATGATACAACTGCTAGCACGGAATGAAAATTATGCAGAACTTGGATTGTTCATCATGAATAAGGTTAGCAAATTGTGGTAGCGTGTATATTCAGAAGTACAGAGAGTCCTATGTTTTATTTATTCTACAAACACTAATGTGAGCCCTAAATTTGTGTTTCAGATAATTGAGCCCTCAAAAAAGTTGCAATGCAACTATTAGCATCCGGCAGGCAGAATTTTCAAACAAGGAAGTTGGGCCTAGATATGCTCAGAGAGCTTGCATTGCACCATGACTATGTCTTGATACTTGTTCAAGATGGATATTATCTTGAAGCTTTACGTTATGCCCGAAAAACTAAGGTATTCTTAAACTTTCGCTGCATTCGATATTTCAAAAACCTAACTGTTAGTCCTGTCAAAGAAGCTAGGAAAAAAGGAAAGGGAAAAAACTCGTAAGTTCAGCACTTTTATATCTGTGCGCTAAGTTTACATGTGTGGAAGTCTGCAGGTTGCATTCTTCTAAGCCTTTACTTGATTCCAATGTTGGATATAGGGTTGAGATTAGGACTACGCTTGCCTGACACCTTCAACTATACTTAACATCTCTTGATTATAGTATCTCAATAATGTGCCAATATAACTTGGTGGCTGGCGTTCCTTTACCAAAGAGAATGTGAGGAGCTGGGTTTTTTCTTCAGTTTCTGTTGATTGTACTCGAGAAGAACTTGACAATTTTCTTGTGCGACTGAGGATTCTGACAAAGTGGATGTTATTCAGGTGAATACTGTTCAGCCTTCATTGTTTCTTGAGGCAGCTTATGCTTCTAATGACTCGCAACACCTAGCTGCAGTTTTAAGATTTTTCTCAGACTACATTCCTGGGTTCAAGAGCACTACTGACCACCAAACTTATAGTCGTTCTCTTACCGAGATGAATACCTTGGTTACTGCTTGAGGCACCTTGACATAAATCAAGAAGTTGAACACTTCGTTATCCCTTGAAGACCAATTTAGTGTTGAATGTCAGTTTTGAAAGATGGCTTTGTGGCTTCATGCAAGCACAGTAGAACCAGATAATGCGGGTAACTTGTACTAAACAGACATTAATAAGCTTCAGCTTTTTGGATGAGACTTGTTACATGTATTACAGAAATTAGTTTGCAATGCTGAGGACTAGTAATACAGGGATGTAACAATCATACTCCTTTTTCGTGTAATCATACTCCTTGCTTTTTTTCTTTGGAAGTTCTAAATTTAAGATGTTTTACGCGTTCATTGGATTTTTCAGGTATAGGACAGGGAAAGGAAGGAAACGCATGATCTATTGTGATGAAGAAAATGACTTGCATGTTTTATACCATAACTCTGTATTAGACGTGAAATCGACTATATAGTTCGTGCACCTCGGCAACAATAGTAAAGTGACCTTTAACAACCTTCTCTTGTCCTTGACATCTAAATTGAATTAGTATATGTTGTTGATATAGAACTAAACTGAAATGTTTTGGCCTTCTAATATAGGTCTATGGCTATAGTGGGGGTGTTATTTCTTTTAACCATTCGATACGGGTGTTAATTCGGTTGCGACCTAAGCACTCAAAGAACCAGGTTCTTGAGCAATCATGCAAGAAGGTAAATTGAGGAATATAAATTGACAAAAGTATTTTAGAGTGAAAATGCTCCTTGCTCAAAGGAGGAAAAATCATGACCTACCACTACAGGATTTTTTCCAAATTATTCACTGAACTCCAGCTCCAGCAATTTAAGGTTTGCAATCACCCTTGTAACACCTAAGGAACTATTCCCAACAGTACCGCCTCTACCCTCTTAACGTTCAACAATTTCAGACTGTTAGCACACTTCAATGACTTCCCTGTCAAGGAAGTCTCTTATTACTCAAAATACACTTACCACACAATACCAAGAAAGGTAAATAGATGGAGCCACAACTAGAATCTAACTATTATAACACAAGGACTGAATGATAAATCTTGATAAGCACAGGTCTTTTGTTGGTGTGTGTAGTTGGCTCTCTCGAGATTCTGGTGTTGACTATGCTCACTCTTGAGGTCTTTCTCTTTGAATGTGGTCAAGCTTCAAAGCTTTCTAACATGTTTATATAGGAATGTTTACTGCCTTTGTGTTGCCTGAATCCATCCAGGTCTTAGTTTCATAATATGTTGAAAGTCTATCCTTATTTGATATGGATTTACTTCTTTCCTTATTTGCGCGTACGACTTCTCCCTCTCCTACTCTAATCCTAATTTGATGTGTTCAACTTATCATAATTTTTTCACACCTTGAAATCCAACCTTTCATCAAATAGAAATGAGTCAATAATTCCAATTCTCTACAGTGTTCCTTTTAAGGACCAGTTCCTCTTTTATTCTGACTAAATCTTTTTGACCCTGAAAAGCATATGTTCTACTCCGTTTGTGATTTGAGAAGTTCGACTAATTCAATATGCTGTGGTCGACATGTTTTCTTATGGATGGCCGGAACTTGAAGATCTCCGGAAACAAATCCCAAAATACTATGGAATCAAAGGTGATTGCCGTATTGGATTCTTCAAAAATAGGCATATTTTGATGTGATTCGAATTACTGGAAGATTATGTGAATATGATGTCGAAAGGTGCTTACTACATCAAAAAATCCAACGACGGTTGGTCATCTCAAATGAAAGCTTTGATTATGATTCAAAATTGAAGATTGATAGAGGAAATAAAAATGGATATGACATGGATTCCCTTCCCAGATCTATTGCTAACATATTTTTTTAAGGAGTCATTTTGACTCTTGCATGAGATTTAAGTAAGCCACTTCAGTTGGAAATGGCTACGATTAATAAGACTAGATCTAGTTGTGCTAGGGTTAAGTTTTTAGTTGATCTTATTGCTGATTTGCCTAAGGTTGTTAGAACAGAGATTGAGGATGAAAAAACAGGCAAAATCCGTATTGACAGAGTGAAAATTATTTTTCTTTTTTGGCAAATGCTAGAGTGAAAATTCAGTATGATGTTTTATCAATGTATTGTAAGACATGTAAACTACAAGGGCATAATGAAGATGGTTGTAGATCTTTACATCATGATTTGAGAATGAACCAGGTGGAGAATGTTGAGCAGGAGATCATTGAGTCATCTGAGACTCAGAATCAGCAGCATAAGGGTATTAGAAGATTTTTCAAGTTTCCTGCTCGTGTTTTATCTATTGAAAAAGTAGTTGGTGATCTGGGAAATTGGAGTGCAAAAAGGATAGTCATTTGTTTACAATGGAGCAGAGTCCAGGGAAGTTCATAAATTGTAAGGAAATTAATGGAGATGTAGTTGGGAATGTTATTCAGACACAAAAAAAATTGATGTCTTAACAGAAATGGATGGTATTTAAGCTACGCAGGTTGATACAATGACCGATGAGAACAATTTAACAATATTGTTACAGGCAAAGAGGTTACAGAATTAGCAAAAGCAGCAGCAGCAGTAGAGGCAAACAAGATGCAATCAGAAAAAAAGAAGGCACAAGTAATGAAGTATAAGAGAAGTCTAATGCTAACAAAGATCAAGAAAGGATCATAAGGAGAATTCAGGATGTCTTAACACCAAAAGTTGGGTTGTAGAACCGTTTGGAAAAATAATGTAGTCCAAAAATCTACACAGAACGGATCGGACCCCTGAACTTGGCGAATTTTATTTAGTGAACACCTAAACTTTACATTGGCCTAATTATCCCCCTTAACTTGATAATATGATAGGCACGACCCCCTGGACGCTGACAACCCATGAAAGTGTGACACACGCGCTGCCACATGATTTTTTTTGTCCATGTGGCATTTTTTAAGGATAAAATATATAATTTTTCCCTTTAAAGTTCGCTAATTATATAAATCATCTTTTCGGGCCAAATCTGAAAAAAACTGAAACAACAATATTTTGACTATAAATTTTTTATTTGGCTAAAGATAATGATAATCTAATCAAGTTATTTTTGTATATTTGAGCAGAACAAGAAGAAATACCAACTAGAATAAATAATCATTACATTAAAAAAAGAAATAAATAAAATCTCAACCAAATACTTTACGAATTTGTCTCGAAAAATATAATGCACAGTTGAAATAAATAGTCATTGCATGACAATAATTACACGTCTTTTGGTAAAAAATACACTGTCTAAACTTTATTACTTTGACTGCACCTTTTTATTTGGCTAAAATAAATAGAATTTCAACTAAAAAAGAAACAAAGTACATAGTTGAAGTAAATAATCATATAAAACACAATTGGGATAAAATATGCAATGTATATTAAGAAAAATCAAAGCGAAATATATCTGGAACAAGTAAATCATTATATTGATTATGTAGCAATTAATAGTTAAAAATACCCTACTTGAAGGCTGATTTTTCAATTTTTTAAATTATTTTCACGCACCTAATATATTGTGTGTTCACGCTCTTTTCCACATCATGGGAGTCAAGGCTATATCATATGACTAAGTTCAGGGGGATAATTAAGTCATCACATAGTTTAAGTGTGCACCAAATAAAAGATGACAAGTTCGGGGGGGGGGGGGGGGGTCCCAAGCCATTCTGTCAAAAATATATAGAGGAGAAAACTTTTGTCACGCCCCGAACCTGGGCCTGAACGTAACATGACACTCAGTGCCTAACTGCATGTGACCGAATAAACCACATGACTTGTTGAATCAACATGGGACATGTATTGATGCGGAATATGAATTAAAACAAGAATAGTTTGAGTAAAACATTTGAACATCATACTAATATTGAAAATACCGTTCTAAAATATAAGTGCGGAAGTAATCTGAAAACATGATAGAGTATCCCACAATGTCGTCACACCCCAATCTGGGGGGTGTGGCTGGCACCCAGTGCCTCACTTGCCCGAGCATACTACTCTGAAACACAATATTTGAACTCACAAAAACTTTGGCCGGTAAGGACATGACAACCGTGAAATGTATGAAAGTATAACCAACATACATATAAGGCCGACAATGCCACAATCTAGAAATAGAGAAATACATCTGGACGTCTCAAAATGAGGGTAAATAAACCCAAAGCACATATATACACCCATATACAAGACCGACAAGGTCATCGTATAAACCAACAGATCAACATCCAGGCCAGCAAGGCGGTACAAAACATCTAGACATACATACCAGGTCTACAAGCCTCTAAGGAAGACATAACTGTCATATGGTCGGGACAAGGGCCCGACCTACCCATCATCTGTACGCCAAGGAAAAACAACCACCGCTTGGTTTTGACACCTTCACTAACAAAGGTAAAAATGATGAGGAGAAAAGGCACATAGATTGGTGTTTGCATGAGGATATTGTTCTGACTCTTTTCGATATATAAAAGACTCATCTCAAGATGTTTGACGCGGTAGCCTTGGAAGAAGTGAAGCTTACCAATCGACAGCTGAACTCAACAAGCTTCCTATTGGGAAGGTCTATCTATACCTCTACCTGAACGTACTACATAAAATGCAGTTCCCCTGGCAAAAAGGGCATCAGTACAAATGAAATGTACCGGTATGTAAGGTAGGAACAAAATTTTGAAAGCATAAGTTGTAAAGCAGGATATAAGAAGCACCTGATAACTTGAAATGCCCTTTTGGGCGAACAAGAAAACTCTGAGACAGTTTTTGAGACTCGTATATATACATATATACTTTACTATACATCCTTTCCCTCTGGTTATATCTTTGGATGTGTATACATACTTCCTTGCCCTCTGTTTATAGCCCGGGGTGTTTATATATACTTTCTCATCATCTGGTTATAGCTCGAGGTGTTTATATATACTTTCTTTCCCTCCGATTATAGCCCGGAGTGTTTATTTATATATATACATATACTTCAATAATGATAGTACTATTGGCTCTTTAACTCATAAGACTCTTACTTTTACTTTAAAACGACACTTGGTCGACTCAATAAATGACTTTTTTGATAAGCTCCACTTAGGAGGAATATGAAACTCAAGAAACTCAAGTAAACAACTGACAGACCAACTTATACAAGATATGAAGTCAAGACATGAAAGTACTCCCGACAAGGGACAAACAATTCAAGGATATAATGCTCTTTTAAATATTATCTTTTTGGAAATCGATATATAGTTCGAAATTCATGCTTTGAAAGAAGGATTAGTCATTACATACCTTTGTCACATGGCTATCAATAGCTCACGAGTTTCTGTATGCTCTACGAATGATAATATACATAATATATCTGGTTTGGATCAAGATTGGATCAATAAACTATAAATCAATTCACTACGACATTTAGTCGAACACATAAAATGCGTAGAACTTCATGTTCTTCAAAAATGGTAGCTTAACATATAGACAACATCCTTAGTTCTACTTAGCTTCCTCTTCTTATTCACAAAATTACCAACAAGATCCAGCAACATAACATCAATACATAGCTTCAAACGAGCAACTCAACAACAACACACTATAACTCCATGTTTCTTCCAAGAATTGCTTTACAAGATCTTAACAATCACACTCCTACTTGTATGAACTCATATACATGGGTCAGAAGAAGAATCTTACCTCAAGCCACAAGAATTACTCCAAATCTGAGGTTACTTCACCTCAAAGGATTCTCTTAACTCAATACAACAAGGTGGAGAACAAGCTAGCGACTACTACGGGATTCTTTACATCTAAATCACGTTGTTTGCCTTTGATTCTAACCTAGGATGATATGGAGACTCTTAGAGAGAGTTCATGAGCTCCTAAGATCTGAAAATGGTGAGAAATGAGCAATCTTATCTATGTCACATGTTTGATGATCGCTAACGCACACAAAAGCAATCTCATCACGAGCTTGGACCATTTTAAACAGTTGGATAAACTTGCACCGACCCAAATCTATAGCCCATAGATCACTTTCACGCCTCGTATATTACCACGGTGAAATCACCCTAAAAAATCTAGGTTTTGCCTTGCATTATACGGTGAAAAACCACCATTTCATGCCCCATAGATGGGTTTCACGGCCCGTACATATTGGGTGTGAATCATGACTAAATGTCTAACTTCGATGAAATGTATTCTAGTTGGTTTGTTTAACTTCTATACTCCTCGACACTTCTATAAACATGTTTTAAACAATCATTAGCCCAACACAACGTCTCATACTTTCCGTAATATTTAAGTTAATCAATGACATGATTCTGACCTAAAATTATGGGGTGTAACAAAGGCTTATAATAACTGAATACCCAACATGACATACTGACTAGTCTATGAAACCTCTGATATGAGTCTTAAATACTGAATTGTTGTTGGGACAAGGCCTCATCATACTGGGCAATAGGGACGTAAGTACACTGGAATTGTACTTGTATATAAAGCAAATGAATCAATGAACTGTAAGTGGGGTGCTCAGGGAACGGGCAACCCAAATCAATAAATATGAATCAATAAGTAATGCTGAACTGAAACTAAAAACGAAACTGAAATGAACATGAGTGTAATCTGACATGAGTGTAAAACATGAATAAACCTACTTACATGTGGGAAGAGCATTAGTAAAACTGATATGAACCACCATGTGAGTACGTGACATCTGATCTCAGCGTGATCAACTAAGCTATCTCATACCTTGCCAGGGTATGAGACATGAACATAACATGAGTGGTGTTAGCACTAGCAAGAATGACAAGTGATAGTTTTGATGATGGACAAAGAATGCACGAGGTGAATGAACCAGGTCCATATACTTGTTCTATCAGATAGTAGATATAGTACAAAGCTGAATAAATAGAGCTTAGAAACCGATTGAAGAGTCGTAGACCAAGCACATGAGATAGGTATGTCAACATGTTCCATCCAACATCTCAGAAGCAGGTTAGAGTTAGATGCTACGTGTATGAGAGGAAATCTATGGAAAGTTTTTGAACATGTTCTAGCTGAGAAGACTCAGAGGCTGGAGTACTAGGTCTAACAATATGTTCCAAACAAATCCTGAAACGATTAGGATTTATGCATCTTTATGGAAAAGACTTGGTGTCTAAGGCGGGAGGATTCTATGTGATATTTATAAGTATCTCGCACCATACTTATCAAGATATTTCAGAGTCCTACATGGAAACTAAATATGTGAGAAGGTGTATGAATCCCAATCTACCTCAAACCCTACTCTACCTTAATGGGCCGTATCAAGTAGGGTTGATCAAGAAGGGTTTAGGTCAGCCACAGAGAAGAAGTCTTAGTGCTATATATACCAAGTCTCAATATGAAGAAATTTACACACTCACATAGAGATAATTCAAAATATTGAGTGATCGGCGATATCATTGAGGCTGAGGTAGGGTCGCAACCCTCGATACTTTAAGATCAGGTAGGAGTGTTTCAGACCGAGTGTGGCTATCAATGTCATGTTGTAAGATACGTGGACGGATGCATGCTGGACCTTGTCGCAATGAGATATGGGTGGTTATTAGTGTGGTAATCGAGGATATGAGAATGTCCCGGATTAGCCTATAGGAGGAAGGAGGAGAGCAAGGATGTAGCCTCGAGTTCTAATGCTACCCGGGGAGAGTGGATCAGTGCAGGTATGCTATTGATTCTCTTACTCAATTATCTATCTTCTACATGCACAATATGGACCCGTTTTATACTCTAGGAGAGTGATTGCATTTTGGGAATTGATTTCTAGGACTACCCATAAGGTAGGATATCCTAATAAGAAAGAACCAGGGATGTGATGATATTAACCGAGGAGAAAACTTCTAGACCAATGGAC
This sequence comes from Anisodus tanguticus, assembly GCA_034509755.1. Classification (NCBI taxonomy): domain Eukaryota; kingdom Viridiplantae; phylum Streptophyta; class Magnoliopsida; order Solanales; family Solanaceae; genus Anisodus; species Anisodus tanguticus. Next base: position 26,018,504 of record CM067542.1, read on the forward strand.
AGTTAGAGCTACATATGCACATTGTAAATAGAGAGGTAATGAAGCCCTCCAACCCAATCTAGTGCCGGGACGTGTGGCATGTTTTCGAATGACTATACTTGACGAACCTCTAAATTTGTGGTGATAAATCATCCAAGGATTGTGTAGAAATCCTAGGCCTTAGGGAAAGAAATGGCTAGTCAAAATCAGACAAAAAGGAAATGTAAAGAAAAAAGGGATTGTCGGAGAGTTTGGAATGTTTTGAGAATATTTTCCACCTCTTAGTTGCTCCCGCCCCTTGAACGTGAGAATCTATTAAGAATGTGTGAACTAAATATTAATCTCGAGCCCAAGGAATTATGAGGGCCCCTGACGATGGATAAGGAGAGTGGATTACCGAAATTAAGTTACATAAAGCTTCATTTTAGGAAATAGTTAAGGAAAGGACGTTAAATTTCATGTCCAAAAGAGTAACCCCAACTCCTTCGCAAATATTAAACCATCTATAAGGATAGAGAGACAAGATGAGTTTTGTCAATTTAACCCTATGAGGCGATAGTTATGGTACATGACGGCGCAACTGATTAAGATGATCCTGTGTACGAAAGAAACTCCGCCAAGATTTCTTGAGGATATAAGACTTGTCACACTCAAGGGGGGAAAGATGTTACATCCCATACTTTGAACATGGCTCTGTGTGGCACTTGTGTTGGTTCTGGATACTTGGTAGGTTTTGGGATAGTCCTATTTACAGAGGAAACTCCGAAAGTTTTTAAGAATCCTGAGAGTTAGAGGTTCTAAAATGATGACCTCAACATTTAAGGATGGGTATTTCTAAGGGGGGAAAGATGTTACACCCTGTACTTTGAACGTCGTTTTCATCATGGGTTAACTAACGTAAGCTTAGTAAGGTTGAGATTCCATCACAAGGTTAACAAAGGTTTAAATGGACGTTAAGTATGTTCGTAAGAGTTTTGGGCTAAATGAATCGAAGAAAATAAGTTCGCTGAAATTCGGGGAGAACTAGGCAGAACTTTTGACATAATCTTTGGGGGGATATAACTTAGTATATAAGGAATTATGGAGTCAATAGCCTATATAAATTTAAGTTTAGAGAGTCTACTTTCCAACGCAAAATTCATTTGTCAATCCGTGCTCTGCACAAAAAGTTATGCATGTTTTAAGAAAATGCGTTTCAGCGAAAGTAGAATGCACCGCATTTAGGTCGCATTTTGGACATTTTTGGGATTACCACTGCCTAGATATGTGATGGACTTGTGGAAAAGCATGCGGTGACTTGCGGCTGTAAGTGCCACTGCAAACTCAAAGTGGTAGGGCAGTTTTATGGGTTTATAACCCAACTAAGGCTTCATTTTCACTCCCAACACTTCCCAAACACACTCAAACATTTCCCTAGGGTTATTATACCATCTAATATTAGTTCTATATCAATTTGATGGTAAATCTTCCGTAGATAATCATCAAGAGCTTGGAAATCCTTATAGAAACAAGATGGAATGAATGAGCTCCTTGATACTTGGAAAGAAGGTCATGGTGCAAGATTTCTTGGCTGAGTTAAGGTGAGTTATTCTTAATGATCTCTAAACATCTCACAGCTTTGTTGAGATTATGGACAAAGGAAACTTGTGGTAGTTGAGTTAGAACTCCATGTAAGAGTTTCTATGAACCTTGGTTATTTCTTGAGTTAACTTGGAGATGGTCATAGCTTGAATTTGAAAGATATGGTGTTAGAATTATGGATTATGTATGGTGATCTTGTGGTTGTTGATGTTTCTAAAGATATTGTGTTGAAAGGAGGTTGATAGCATGGTTAGTTGACATAAATACCATAACTAGAGGAGTATGCACTCTAGGTGTTCGTTGAATTGTTCTAGCAAATCAATTCTTAGTTGTCAATTGTATGTTAATCCAAAACCTCTATATCGTGTAGATAATCTCTCGTAAAGCATCTGGGGATTCGTGATACGTTGTTAACTAAGAGGTATAGGTATGTTAAGGCTCACTCTTTCATTCTTTTTGCATGATCTATGAACTAGCATAACCATAACGATGTCCCTACTAAAGGAACTCTATTCTAAAGTTTAAGCTTACGATTACTTTCATATCATATTGTTATAATTCATGACTCCTATTGTTCTGTTTCGGGGGTATCTTCCCGATTTGATAGTAACTGAACTTTCTGCCTCCTTATGGCTTGTTTATTCATAGTCCATTGATACTGACACAGTTACATAATTATAATCGAAGGTTAACGACCCTAAGTCACTTCGATCAAGATTCATAAGGCCCTTCAGAGTCATTGCATGCATTATATATATACATATACTTTGTCATGTTGTAAAAAAGATACATACATATATATATATATATATATATATATATATATATATATATATATATATATTTACAACATTGTGCCACACTATAGTCGGCCGGGTAGGCACTTATATGTGCACACCACTACGTAGGGAAGTTCATGATGATAGCCCCAAAGAGCGGCTTAATAATGACAAAGTAGCCTCGATGTGTGGCCTATATATATATATATATATATATATATATATATATATATAGGCCACACATCGAGGCTACTTTATTATATATATATATATATATATATATATATATATATATATATATATATATATATATATATATATATATATATATGTATACATGTGTTTTAAAGCCAAGTATGCATATTCCTTGCCCATAGAGGCACTCTGAGTACATGTTGTTTCTCTATTGCTCTACATACATTCTCGCATCCAGTTACAACTTTAGCTTTATGCTTAATTCACAGTATTGTACTTTTTTTTTTATACAGTTTTAGCCTTACATATTCAGTACATCTTTCATACCGACGACCCCTTATTGGGGTGTTGCGTTTCATGCCCGCAGGTACAAATTAGTACATGGATGATACCTCACAGTAAGTGACTCGACTCAGTTGAAGGTTGGCACGCTACTTTCTTCCTGAGCTATTTAGTGATGTGATAAGTATGGTGGTTATATATATGTACAAAGTTGGGTATGGCGGGGCCTTGTCCCAACCAGATATTATTTATATACTTCTTAGAGGCTTGTAGACATTCGTCTTATATATAGTAGTCTTATGTGGCCTTGTTATATATATATATATATATATATATGTAGGTTAGGCTTTTTCTGCATGCAAGTGATTAAGTCTTTAGATTAGAGATTCACTCGTTAGAGGCCTTGTCGGACCATGTATTAGTACACTAGGGCCCTCGGGAACCGGGTGCCGGCCACATCCCCCAAGGTTGGGTTGTGACACCTACAAGGGGCTATAAGGAAGAAAATAAAATCAGCAGAAGTGGCTTCCTGTGGCGGATGATGAAGCTTTGTTTGCTTGAGCTTTCTTGGCCGTTCGAAGGCGGTATTGATCTAAAGGTGAGTAGACATCAACATTGAATCAATCCAAAACCCTTTCTCTGTGAAGGTCATAGGTGCTGTCTCATCCATCGCTCTCATCATTCGAGCATCCAAATCCTCTAAGCACTCATGAGTGAAGTCTAACTCCTCAGTTAAACTATCTAAGACAGTCTGATCATGCTCTATCTTCTCCAAGTATACTGCATCCCAGTCATCAGCTTGCCTTTGGATGCGACAGACTTTGATCTCGGCCTTTGAATCCTTATCATGACTCAAGTGATAGCGGTTGGGCCCTGGGGTGAGGGTACCTTGCAAATTCACTCTAAACCAATAAACATAGTCTTCTTCACAACTTAAACGGAATCTATCCTCGCCTAGAGTCTCTAGACCCCATCTCACCTGACCATTCCATTCTCGGATGATGTCAGCAACCCCTTTGATCCTATTTTCCTCGTTGTTAACCATGTACTCCCCTATGTTTCCTACTTGGGGTATCACTTGTCTCTTACCAAACTATCTTAGGACCCTAACATGTGCATAAAGGCGGATTCCCATAAATGGTAAGAAAGGGAATTTTCTACCTCTCACTACAACTATTTTAGATATAAAGTTAGGGAACCTCCACTGGACGTTATACTCTCGGAGTCTCGAAAATATAAAAGCCCACCCTCTTTGGTTTGGTTACTGAAATTTGGATAATTTGCACGGAGGTTATCTTTTCTACACTATGGGTCTAAGTACGAAAAACCCTCAGTTTTGTTGAGGTGTTTGATGATCCACCATTGTACTAGTAGGTTACACCCTTGGAAATACCTATGTAGGTTTCTACATTGACCTAAAGCTCGGTATATGTCGGTAAGGATGACAAGGCTATCAAAGAATTTTGTTCCGTTAGAGGTTATGCCATAAAATATAGCATGGCTGACTTAAATGACATGTGTAGCTATGGAAAGGTGTCGATCCTTAGGAAAGACCATGGTACCTAGAAGGCATATGGAAAATACTAGGGGTCGGGTGGCTTCCTAATTGGCGTAACATCGAAACTCAATGGAGTGTTCTAGATACCCCTTTTGGACCCAAATCGGTTGTAGAGATCCCTAAAGATTATAGTTGGACCGAATATCCAATTGACACTGGATTGGGATAGGAATTTCATTATCTTATCGAGAGTAGGCTTATGGGGTACTATAAGGTTATGGTTAGGTTTCTTCCTCATTCTCATATAAGTCCCATTGTTATCTATGCAATCTGGGATCTCTTCTAAGGTCGGGGTCATCCCAAAATCTCCAAACCTAAATACCATTCTATCACAATCCCATTATCCGGTAAGGACTTCTAACAATTCTCTATTTCCTTTCATGGTTATGAGTAAGGGTAGATGTCCTAGACAATTCGTTACTTCTCTTTGTTGTGGGGCATCTAACCATGAACACCAATGTCTCAACAACTTGGGTACTTCTAGAACCATATCAAACTTGAGTTTGGTATGCATCTACAAAACAAATTGAACTTTCGATGTCTGTCAAAGAACTTTTGCAAGTGCATGAGGTGATCTGAGCTTTCCCGTGATTTGATTATGATATCATCCATGTAGACTTCTATCTCTTTGTGCATCATGTCGTGGTAGATGGTGGTCATTGCTCTCATGTAAGTCACGCTGGCGTTTGTGAGAATGAATAGCATTACACGATAGTGGTATACTCCCCATAGAGTGATAAAAGTTGTCTCATATGAATCTTCCTTACTCATCAGGATCTAATAGTAGTCGGTGAAACAATCGATGATTGACTGTAGCTCGTGCTTTGCACAATTATCGATGAGTATATGGATGTTCGAAAGTGGAAAGTTGAATTTTAGACTAGCTTTGTTGAGATCATGGTAGTCCACACAAATCTAAAATTTTCCGTCTTTATTTGGTACGCGCACGATGTTGGGCAACGACGTGGAATATGGAGTTACTTCCGCTGCTCCCGACTTGATTTGTTTTTCGACCTCATCTTGGATTCTTATGCTCAGATCTGGCTTGAATTGTCAAATTTTTTGCTTAACCGGGGTGAATCCTTCATTGATAGGAAACTTGTGGGCCACTATGTCTGTGCTCAACCCGGGTATATCTGCATAAGACCATGCAAAGATGTCAACATATTCTCTTAAAAGATTTATCAATTCTTCTTTCTGGGGCACTTCCAAGTGCGCACTTATCCTAGTTTCTTTAATTGTTTCCTCATCCCCGAGGTTGATTGCTTCGGTTTCGTCCAAATTAGGCTTCTACATTTTTTCATACTGATCTTCTTCATCGATGAGATCCTCAGGTAACTCGTTCTCCTGGTCATACTCCTTATATTCTCTTTCTTCTGTATCACTTGACTCACTCGTCTCACGACATGTCAGGACATTATGAGTTGTTTCATTATTCCTATTGAAAAATAAGGCAAAACATGATTAGTGTATAAAACATATTAATCAAAATGAAAATAGTATTTTTTCACATAAAACTGAGGCTTTCAATAATTTGATAAAAGTAATACATATTGTGGTCCAGACTCGAATCAATATCGAGTCATTTCCATTTTTCAATATTATGAGGAAAATAGAGATGCAACTGGTGAATGCTCAGGCCTCAGCCAATTTTCACCAATTTTTGAAAGAAAATTAAATTCATCATCTCTACCGAGGAGCCAAGAGTGGGGTAGTGGTCCAGTTGGACAGTTGCTCGCTCGGATCTGCGTTGCGGATGGTGGGCGCTTCAAAGCATTCCTCCAGTATCACAATACACTCTTCTTCTTGGAACAACATCCCTAACCCTTTTTCTTCGTCTCCACCGTTGTGCATGGGAATTCTAACTGGGAATGATTGGTATAGATTCAAAATTGGTGTAACGCCTCAAACCATTGCCTGAGTGAAACACTCGGTACCTGGCTGCATGTGCCCGAGTGAACCACATATCTTGCTGATCAACATGGGCATCTAAACATGCTATAGTAATGATTCAAAATATTTAAAATATAATACTATATTTATAGTCTGAAATAATCTGAAAATATTGTAAGTCTGAATAACTGAAAACTAACATGACATAATTATTAGTATAGTCTATGAAACCTCTGAACCATGAGTGTGACTGCAAAACTGTTTTACTAGGACAAGGCCCTGACATACCTATACCATAATGCATAATTATAAAAATAACTAGACTAACACCCCAAATGAGATGGGGCACACCAAATAGTTGATACTGAAGCAATCCTACTAAGCAGATCCGTCTCCTTGAAACTCAGCACCTGCACCATGAAGTGCAGGCCCCACACAAAAAGGGACGTTAGTACATTTGAAAATTGTACCACATGTAAAACAACTGAAGAAATAAGCAGGCACATGGAATAATAGGACATGAAACTGAAACAGTAACATGAGTATGAGCATGATCTGGCATGAGTATAAAACATGTGTAAAATCTGTAAAGCTGTGTATCTGTATATTTGTATGTACATATTTGTATATCTGTGGGGAGTGTAGTAGCATAACAGACAACATGAAATACCACGTGAGTACGCGAAGTCTGGTACCTAGCCCGACCAATAGAACAATCCCATACCTTGCCGGGGTATGAGACATAACCATGGCATGAAAGGATCCAATCAGCAATCTAACGGTATTGTCCTCTGGCGGAGCGACTCTTATCCTATAGTGGCATATGTAGTTTCAGGCTATTCTGAGCCTTCTCGGTAAACTATGCAACTCCCAAAATATGCACTTGAAAATAGTGGCTTGTAAGCCCATGAGTTTCATGAAAGCAACTTGTAAAGTAGGGTTTGAAATCATAGACTGAGTAACATTGAGCACAACTTATAATTTAGGAACTTATGGTATTCAAGCATGTGCTCATGGATTACAGATAGGCTTATGACAATCATAATGACATATCAAGAATACATTAATAAACCGTAATAGAGGTATATATATATATATATATATATAGTATTACATGTAATTAGGGTTATCATGATAATAGAGTTAAAACCCTAAGTTATGAAATTTTCATGATTTCAAATAAACGAGGCGTGGGGAAGAACATGGATATTCTCACATGTGGATAGAAGCTCTACATACCTTGTTCGCTCTTAGTCTTGTCTTAAAATTATGAACTTTTGAGTAGAAACCCAAAGCTTGAACCCTAGAACCTTGAGATGGGTTTATCTTGAAAACCCTAGGTTATGAACAATGAATTTCTATTTAGAATTCATGTATATATGTTAGAATCCACTTGGAATACTTGGAATAGGCTTACCTTGATGTATGAGAGTGATCGGAGGAGAGAACCTTCGTGCTAGGTCTTGGGAAGAGTGAAAACTAAGTTTTCAGAACTAAGTCTCGTATTTATACTGTTTGTTGCGTTAGGGGTTTTATGGTCGAATTCGACGGGCCGTCGTATTTTCTATGGTCTGGGTTCTGGCGTCAAATTTTATACGGTCCGTATAATCAAACCGTCTTGAAAAGTATAAGATTCCAGTGGTCTGGAAAAGTTGAGGTTCTGAGATGGTGGAAATTGATGAATCGTATAAACTTATACGGTTCATAGAATTCATAGAGTTTCGTCAATTTCAAAAACAAAATTTACTGTTCGTTTTGATGATCCGTAAAATATTTACGGTATGTACATTTTGAGTGTAAAATTAGATCTGTAGAACTAAAGCTGGTTTTTCGACTTAAACTCCCCATTTTGGTTTTCTAAACCCCTGAATCATAAACATGGCTTAGTTTTAAGGTACGAGGTGTTACAGTATCTCCCCCTTGGCATCATTTGTCCTCGAATGATGGGTCAAGGTTAAGAACTAAACTGATCATAGCATGAGTACATGAGCGTGAAGAAACATGGCATGAAACATGAGACTAAATGTCATGATTACATGAGAACGTGAACATTAGGACATGGATCATGAGTACTGAATACATGAATGTGAAACATGAGACATGGATATGCAAGGGACATGACATGAATACTGAAGATATTTACCTTAATCGCTTTCTTCTAGCTTCTCGAATAAGTGCAAATATTCGGACTTCATGTCTTCTTCGGCTTCCCAGGTAGCCTCCTCAACATTCTGACTTCTCCATAATACTTTCACTAAGACAACTTCCTTAGTTCTCAACTTTCGAATCTAACGATCCAAAATAGCCACAAGTATCTCCTCATAGGTCAAACCATCTTTAACTGTAATGGAGTCAGTAGGGACAACCTACGACGGGTCTCACACACACATTCTCAACATGGATACATGAAATACTGGATGAACAACAACTAAATCTTATGGCAATTCAAGTTCATAAGACACTTAGTCAACTCTCCTCAAAATCCTGTATGGTCGGTAGGGATCATTCATCCTCGAATGATGGATCATGGTTAAGAATGAGGCTGGTCCTTAAACGTGACTAATGAAAATACGAGAATACTGAACTATCATGAACACATTAATACTTGAGCTGGATACTGAACTGAACTAAATATTAAACTCAATACTAAACTGAATTACTGAACTAAATAAGAGGTATGTATGCAAATGTTAGTTACCTTCAACATTTTCTTCATGTTCTTCCAATAAGTGTGAATATCTGAATTTCATGTCCTCTTAAGCTTCCCATGTATCTCCTCAACCTTCTGATTTCTCCACAACACCTTCACCGAGGCAACTTCCTTAGTTCTCAACTTTCGAATCTGACGATCCAAAATAACAACTGGGATCTCCTGATAGGTCAAACCATTCTTAACTATAATGGAGTCGGTAGGGACAACCAGTGATGGGTCTCCCACACACTTTCTCGATATGGATACATGAAACACTGGATAAACATCGACCAAATCTTGTGGCAATTCAAGTTCATTAGCTACTTGGCCAATTCTTCTCAAATCCTGTATGGCCTGATATCTAGGACTGAGCTTCCTTTTCTTTCCAAACCTTATGATACCTTTCATAGGTGAAACTTTTAAAAAAACAATCATCAAGTTGAAACTCTAAGTCTCTACACCTCACATCCAATTAGGACTTTTGACGACTCTGGGCTGTTTTCAAATTCTCCTAAATCAACTTGACTTTATCCAAAGATTGATAGACCAAGTATGGTCCTAACAACTTAGTTTCACCAACTTCGAACCAACAAATTGAGATCTACAACTTCGTTCATACAGAGCTTTAAACGCTGCCATCTGGATTCTAGCATGATAACTGTTATTATAAGTAAATTCAATGAGAGGAACATATGCCTTCAACATATCCTTAAGAGTATGAATAGTACGCTTTGCATGGCCATTTGTCTGAGGATGAAAAGATGTGTTGAGATTTAACTTGGTACCCAATCCTTTCTGGAAGGACTTCCAAAAGTGAGCTATGAACTGAGCACCACGATATGAAATGATGGACACTGGAGTCCCATGAAGTCTGAAAATTTCTCGGATATACAACTTAGCATAATCCTCTACTAAATCTGTGGTCTTAACTGACAAAATGTGGGCTGATTTAGTAAGTCAATCCATTGTCACCCAAATCAAATCATTCCTTCGGGTTGAGCGAGGTAGACCTGTTATGAAATCTGTAATTATCATCTCCCATTTCCAAACAGGAATATCAATATTTTGAGCCAACCCACTAGGCCTCTAGTGCTCGGCCTTCACCTGTTGGCAATTCGGACACTTGGCTACAAAATCTGCCACATTCCTCTTCATATCGTTCCACCAATAAATTTCGTTAAGATCATGATACATCTTGGTAGAACCTTGGTGAATAGAATACTTGGAATTATGTGTTTATGCCATGATTCACTCTTTGAGTCTGTCTACATCTGGAACACATAACCTACTTCGGTACCTCAAAGTACCATCATCTCCCCCTTGTTAAAAAGTCATAGTCCTATACTTGTGGATTCCCTCTTTTAGCTGCAAAAAATAGGGATCCCTAAACTGCTTTTCCTTCACTTCGGCTACTATTGAGGATTCAGACTTGTTCTGGACAACAACACCACCATCTTCGAAATCCATGAGTCGAACTGCTAGACTAGCTAGTCGATGAATCTCCATCGTCATGATTTTCTTACCTTCCCCAACATGAGCTAAACTTCCCACGGATCACCTACTAAGATCATCATATATCATATTCACTTTTCTTAGATGGTTGAGAAAATCTACGTCATAATCTTTTATCAATTCGAGCCATCTCCTCTACCTGAGATTTAACTCCCGCTGCTTGAAAATATACTGAAGGCTCTTGTGATCTGTGAAAATGTAAACGTGAACTCTATACAAATAATGACACCATATCTTGAGTTCAAAAATTATGACAGCTAATTCAAAGTCATGAGTCGGATAATTCTTTTCATGAGGCTTAAAATGTCTGGATGCATAAGCTATAACCTTACCATGCTGCATTAGAACACACCTAAGACTAACTCCTGAGGCATCACAATATAAAACGAACCCCTCGGTCCCCTCTGGCAAAGTTAACACTGGAGTAAAAGTCAGTCTCGTTTTAAATTCTTTGAAAATATGCTCACATGTATCATACCACTGAAATTTGACTTTCTTTAGCGTTAATCTAGTCAATGAAGCTGCAATGGAGGAAAACCCCTCTACAAAACGTCTATAATAGCCTGCCAGACCCAAAAAACTCCGTATTTTTGAGACTGAGGTGGTCTCGGCCAATTCCTTACAGCTTGTATTTCTGAAAATCAACCTGGACGCGTTTGCCTGAAATCATATGGTCTAAGAATGCCACTAACTTAAGCAAAAATTCACACTTGGAAAATTTTGCATAAAGCTCTCGGTCCTGGAGTGTCTGCAACACTATTTTGAGATGTTCTGCATGATCAGCCTCACTACGAGAATAGACCAAAATATCATCGATGAAGACAATGACGAAAAGGTCAAGATAAGGCTTGAAGACCCTGTTCATAAGATCCATGAAAGCAGCTGGGGCATTCATTAATCCGAACGACATATATCATCCCTAGCATATTTTGTCATTTTATTCCTCTCCAAAATAATTAGCAACCATCATCCTAGACATTTCTCGCCTCTCCTCTCTCACACATTATCTTCTCCACTAAGACAACCATGGGTGTTTCCCTTCTCTCTTTCACTTTGTTCCAGCCAACTAACTCTCTAGAGCAGCCATGGAAGCTATCTCTTAAGTTGGTTGACCTCAATCCCTAAGAACCCTCAAGCAATTTCTCTCATCATTTTAAGTTTAAGTTGGGTAAATAGAACATGTTTTGAAGAATCTATGTTAGGAAGTAAGCTGTCTACCAAGAAAGAAGAAGTTTGGCGCTATATTTTTTGTGTTCTTGGTATTGGGATAGCTAATATAAGGTTTCTTCCCTTTTATATGTGTATAGACATTCAAGGTCTAGATGTGGTTAGTTGTACAAGTTGGTGGTTGGATGTTGTAGTTTAGTTGTAGGGTTGTTTATAGGACATTTGTGGCTGTTCTGATTGCCTTTGAGGTGGTGGACGTATGAATATTGGTTGTGGATGTTTTTGTTGTTATTCTAAACTTGAGGAATGAAAAATAATAGGGGAGATGTTGTTTGAGTTATCGTAGAATGAGCTTGTCGCTCATTAAATAGTTGGTAAGTTGAAGATTGATTGATGTAGTTGAGTTATTAGTTGTGTCGTATAATATATGGGGACTTTTTTTTTTTGTGCGGATGCTAGAAGTATTAACATAATGTATATAAGTTGGTTGATGATTTGCATATGCTTAGAAGGTACAAGTTGTATGTTGATTAACTACATGATGTGGTTGAAGTATTAATTAAGCTATATGGTGTGTTTAGACTGGTTTGGTGGTAAAGTTGGGTTTTTTTGTTATATGAAGGGTATGGAGATGTTTATGTATGTGCTTATATGTATATTGATGAAGTTTCAAGGATTAGAAGGGAGCTATGTGAATCTACATTTTATAGAAGCTTGTATGGCATAGTTTGTCATTCGTTGGTTAGTTTTTGTGTTTTTAGTTGCTAACAGTAGTATTGTTTCATTATTATAGTTGATGGTAAAAGGAAATTATGTATATAAGGAGGGAATTGTATGGTTAGGTGAGTCGGAGTTGGATTGGGACCGGGTGGATACCAAAATGGGGGTCAAATGGAGGTTAGCGGGTTTTCGGGCAGTGTGTGTTTGGTGGGGAGGGGAGGGGGTGTGTACGGGGTGAATTTCGATTGTGTTGGGCTAAAGAGTTTGGAAGGGATGAACTAGACACATTGTAGGTTATGTTGGTGATTGGTATTTGGGAGTTGAGTAGTGCTAAGGAGGCGGAAACTGGTCGGGACAGTAAGGTTGGCGGAATAGGGGTGCGATCGGGACGGTGGGGAATTGGTTGGGGGTTTCGGGTATTTGCGGGAGGAGTTAGTTGACGACCTTTTGGGTGGGAGTTGGGGAAGTGTTGTGGTGTATTGGGGTGCAAGGAATTAGGCAGTTTGGACAAGGATGTGGCACTAAATTGATAAACAAATTCGTGTGCGGGTAAGGTAATGTAGGCCAAGAAGACCTTCAATGTGTTTGTAACAAGTAGCCAGATAGAACCTTGGCTTAGGTATAGTTAGATCTCAAAATTCCTAACTAGACTTACACCAAGGGTTTGGACCACAAAAGGACCAAGGGGTGGCCCACAAAAGGACCGGGGTTTGGACCCCAAAAGGACCAAGGGTTGGACCACAAAAGGTCCGACTAAGATAACAACACAAAAGTTGAAAACTTAGCAAGTTTGAGTAAACTCAAATATATTTCATAGTATCAATATGAAAATCCAGAGTCAGTACTATTGGAAGGGAAATTTCGGCAAAAAAGCCAATATTTTGATTAAAGAAAGACGGAGTTCTCCGATACCCAAGTTGGTTGTATGTCCCAGATCTTACTAATTTTCGGGTCAAGTCTAGAGTGGCGGTGCATTACTCCCGCTATTCCAATCCTCCTAGATCGACGAAGATGTACAATGGTACAAGAGGCATGTATTGATATAACAAGTGAAAAGGAGCATTGCCGAGTTTTGGCATAGTGACCCAGTGGTCAGGCAGTAAAGCTAAGAGAATCTAAGGCCCATAAGGACTAGTATAGAGAATATAGATCCCAACTTGGAACAAAAACATGGTTCAAAGATAAAGTTCGATATGAATTTGCCCTGTTCCTATCAGAAATATTACTCTAAATGGTTGATGGTCGATAGATTTACAAGGTTGAGCCATTTCACGTCAGATAATATTATTTGCACAGATGAGGGGTACACAAGTTAAATATTGAGAAGATCGTATGAATTTAGAAGTTTCTAATGTCTATTACCTATGATAGAGGGCCTCAGTTCCAAAAAGGTTAAGGGGACACACAAAAACCATGTTATAGTTTTATCCCAAATGGATGCAGGACAAGCGCATGATTCAGACGCTCGATGATATGTACAGGCATGTATGCTAGTTTTCATAAGAGAGTGGGATGATCACTTCTGTTACATCCTATAGATTTTCGTCAATCGAGTCATCAACCTTCGTACCAAAGAGGTCGTTAAACTACTCTTGGTCGAGACCTTAATGTCTAGGCTATTATTAGTTCTTGTTAGGACATAATTAAGGTACCTTGTTACAAATGATGACAAGGCTAGGAGAAGAGGTGGCTGAGGACCTTCTAAACCAATGAAGCTTCCCACGACTCCCAAAGTGATGATTTATGAAATTTATAAGTTCATGAATTTATTCACATAGAAGTAACAAAAGGGTGACTTGGGGAGTTCAAAGGTTGGCCACGGTTTGCCACACAATTTGGACCATTCACACTGTGTGTTCCCACCTTGGCCGACACTTCTTGGTTTCTTTCTAGAATCATACTACTATAAATAAGGACTTTGTGTGTTGTAAAAAGGCAGAGTTGTTTGATATAAAACTTGAGTGTTTACTCATTTTTCTAAGTCTTTCAATCCGGGATAGACCTTCTTAGTTTATCCTCCAGGAGGGTCGGTTGGTTCTCTGGGAGAATCACCCATATTTTCTAAAGTTTTTAATCACCCTTACTTGGTTAGTGTTGAGCCACGCGGTCAGCAAACCTCAACCTAGTCCTTGTGAAATTGATCACAACATACTTGGAGACCACACGAGCAATTAACTCCTTATGTTACCATTCAAGGACCCATATCGACCAAATTATGACTTGGTTTGTGTCTCGGATTGTTGGAAACAATCCATATACAATCCGTGTTCCAATTACTTGTTTCTCTACATTTCTATCTCCCGCAACACTTTATAAACATCTCCACTAAAGGCAACTGTCCGCCCATATCCTTAGCCCCACGCAAAAACCACCAAACATACCAACGTTCCTACCTAGCCCACCCCTTGGACCCTCAATGTCTCAGGTTGTTTCTACAACCATAGCACCACTAAAACACCAAACCACCACTAACATACTATCCCGCAAGCAAGACCCCCAAGACACATTTTCAAATCGCCTTAACACACCTCAAGCCGTTCCACCCGAATCGGCCTTCAACCATCCCATTGTCCATTCCACCTGAGAAATCAAGAACCCCATTGCTATGGCTTGTGACGCGATCCTACCACAACTAAACTACCGAACCCCAACCACCATCCCAATCCTCATACTACTCTTGACCACCACACAAAGCGCCTTGACCCTACTCCTCTCCATTTACCCGACACCATCACCAAACACCCACATCTCAGCTTACCGAGAACCCAAGAAACCCCACATTCCTTGCCTAATTTTGGGTCAACCCGAATCTCACCAAGACCCAAACCACTTACCCACTCAAAGCCTTTCGTACTTACATTACCGATTCCTATTAGGGCCGGGTATGACCGCATCCTCACCTAGCCCGGGTACTATATACTATGATATGATTAGCCCCATTGAGCGGTTTGATGTTTACCAACATGCATACACACATGATTGTGATATGGTATGCCTCCAGCGGCTTGATATGAGTTTCAGGTTGATTTTTGTTCCCATATATCTTTTGTTACATTTCCTGTTTATTTATAACTCTTGCCTTACATATTTAGTACATCTTTCGTATTGATGCCCTTTTATAGGGCATTGTGTTCATGCCCACAAGTACAGATAGGAAGAATGGCACTCCTCCCTAGTAGGTTGCCTATTTTCAGTTGTTGGTTGTCGCACTCCACCTCTTCAGAGTTGCATTTCAGGAGTCGATAAGTACTGATGTACATACTACTAGCATTTTGGGTATGGCGGGGCCATGTCCCGACCTGTTAGTGTATTATGTCACTGTTAGAGGCTTGCAGACTTGTGTATAGTGGGTTTATATATGCCGTGGCCTTGTCTTCCCTTTTTGTTAGTAGTATACTCATCTTGTGGTCTTGTCGGCCTTGGTTATCTGCATATATCGTGTTGGGACTCTTATGCGTGTAGGTTGTCTTACATTCTTGTTTTATATGATTATATGGAGGCCTTGTCGGCTTAGGTTTCGTATCACATGCTCCAGATGCTACGGTTGGTTTGGTCCGCTCATACCTTTAGGCGCTGGGTGCTGGACACACCCCCAAGGTTGGGGTGTGACATTCTTATTCATCTATCTACCTTCTACATGCGCAAAATGGACTTGTTATATTCTAGATGAGTGATATCACTTTAGGAGCTGATATCTAGAATTTCTCGTGGAATAAGAAATCTCGATAAAAGTGAATCGTGAATGTAGTGATATTACCTGAAGAGAAAACTTCTACTCAAATGAACATTTAAAGACATGTATGCATATCGCAATTGGAATGAATATGGAGGACCTAACCCAATCTAGTGCTGAAATGGGTGACATGTTTTCAAACAACTACATTAGATGAACTCTGAATTCGTGTTAAAATATTATTCGATGATTGTATGGAAGTCCCAAGATTTAGGTAAGAAAAAGTAAGCTAAGTGAAACCAAAGGAAAAATGCAAAGAATAATGAAATTGTTGGAGAGTTCGGAACGTCATGAGGACCTTTCTTGCCTCTTAGTGTGTTACGTCTTTTGGAATCAGAGAAATTGCTATGAATACATGATTTAAAAAGGTAACCTAGGCCTAAGGAAAGAGGGGGGGGGGGGAATCCATAAGGTTGATAACAAAAATGGATATCTAGGGTTAAGTTACATGAAGCTTTGTTTCAGGAATTAGTTAAAGGAAAGAGCGTGAAATGACATGCCTAGACTAGTAACCCCAACTCCCCCATGAGGACGGGACCGTTTATGTACACAACATAGGAGAAAACCCTATTTATTGTTAACAACTTCATGCGAGGGTGGCAGCAAAGGATTGTACATTTCCAATGATGGGTCATAAAGACTTCCAGTTCTGTAGTGTGATTCTACAAGCCGATCGGGAAAGAACACCTCATAGAAGACAATTTACGATTTAGATCACGATATGACAGGAGAATGCTATAAGTGGTAGACAGAAATGGCAAGCACAAGTGGAATGTTATGATAAAGTAGTGTGATCGAAGGATATTCCTCAGAAAGAACATATGGGTGAAGGAACTGTAATGGTAAGGGTATCGATAATAAATATTAGAATGGAACCCACAACAATATGATTACCTTGAAAACAAGGATAGTAGCGAAGGAGTAACACTTAGACCCTTCATGTTAAAAAGTGTAATACCCCGATGTCCAGAAGGGACGGTACAAAGAGTACATTAAGACAAGGGAATTTGAGAGGGAAATGTGAAGGATAAAGGAAGGAGATATCTAATACACATTAAGGGGGGAAGCCGAGTTAGTAATAAATTGAAACCGAGCTATAATTTGAATTTTAATATGTCAAGCACTAGTTTCGTTACGAATGCCAGCAAAAAAATTGAGGATATGTAAGTTGAAGTGGTGACGCATGAAGTCGATGTGAGCATATCACAAAATAATAAACTGGTTAGCGAATCTCAAGGGTCCAAAGTAGACATTAAGGAAAGGAGTTAAAGAATAAGGATGATGAAACGAAGATATGAGTAGGCTAATAACAATATGTTTTGGATTTGTCAAATTGACTAGAAACTCCACGAGATAGATGATATAAAGAACGTAAGGTCTAAATACATGGGTTGTGGAAGGGACTAGAGCCAAGCGATAGAGGCAGAAATGCTAACTTAAGTGCGGTGACCATGGTGAAGTCAGTGAATCGACGCCTTGCAGAGGTGGATCTTTCGATAAGGAGAGAGCGGGCGACCTTTAGTATGAGCAATACTAAAGAACAATACAATTATGTCAAAGGTTTTCCTTCGGAAAAGGCATATACGACATACCCAGTGAAAAAATAATCGAATATGATGAGTAGCAAATCTTGAAGTTTCAAGGGTCGAGTATTGTGCTCCTAATAGGGAGTAAGAGATAGGATCGATTAAGAGGGAAGATGTCAAGAGTGAGAGGATGTCTTGCTACTAGCATTTAGGCAAAAAGGGAAGGTAAGCTGGATAGCTAGGAGAACGATATGAGTCAAGAAAGGATACTACAACAAATATGAGGTACAACTAAGAGACGATGAACCTATTTAGGATAGCATAGCATCGCTCATAGAATAAGCAAGGACATAGTTAATGATATGGACAAACACCGTTAGTAAGGGGAGGAATGTGAAGATAAGGGAAGGGTGAGGTAACAAGTAGCTAGCAGAAATAGAAGCCAAGTGATGATAATTTCCTGAAGAAAAAATGCGGAAGAACCTTATTTATATTGGGAATTGAAGGAACGTCAAGATGAAAAATATTGTAGAAATTTATCCGTCTAGAATTTCCGGAGATCTAGCATGACGTGAAGTAAAGTTAATGATGAAAACCTTACAAAAATCGGAGATTGATTGTCGACACATAAGAGGATGCACACTCAAATCATGATGAATTAATTGAGGATTATTGGGTGGCATGAGAATTGCTAATGTTTATCCCATTATCATCGTAAACCATTTTAATCTGAAAGACTGATAGATAAATGGCTCGACAGTTTGCATCGTGGTAATCAAGACCATCTATAAGGTTCAAGATTGGCCAAAAATTCATATTAAGAAGATTAACCATTTTCAGGAGGTTATCTCAAACCATTGTACAAGCATTTTCTCTTTGGTGAACAATCTTTAAGAAACCGGTTCAAAGAGGACTTTGGATGTTCAGATTCAGCACCACCTTCGTCCTAATGGGCCAACCGAAAGTAAGATTCAAATTTCCGGAATTGTGTTATGAATAAACGTATTGGACTTGAAATGACGGTAACTATTATGCAAGGTATGTCGACAGATAAGGTTGTGTGAGGAAAATGGACAAGACTCCTATCGAATAATGGAGAAGGTAGCGATTCGTGGTAGTGGTAGTAAATTGGATACATTAAAGTCATGAGAAAATGCCCAGGTTAATAGAAATATATTTTAAAAGACTTGATGGCAAGAGTAGTACCTAAACTTGACTAAGGAATGCAATGGCAAGTTTTACCTATCTGGTTCTTACATTAGATACGAAAGGCATCTATTTGGTATGAACTTCAAATTTTACCATGGTAGAAATGTGAAGGTAAAGAAGAAGTTATTGAATGAAACAATATATCTATAAGTGCGATGATATAACTAAAGTAAGAAAGGAATGTATAAGAAGGTGGGATAGAGATGGAAGAGAAGAACAAAATAAGAAATGAACTTAGAGATTCCCTATATCTTTCCAAAAATCCTGACCTATGGTGATCATCGTGCAAGCCTATATCCCTACTTATGCTCTAAGCCTACAAACTCCTGCACATATATTCTATCATAGATAGAAATCATAGCAAATGACTAAAAAACATAGTTATGATTTTAGGTTTCGATCGTGTGGGTTTGATATTGTACTAATATTATTTGTGTAATTAAGGTGATTGTTATGATATATGACTGTGTAATTGGTGGAGATATACCAATTTACATAAGAAACTCTGCCAAAGATACTAGAGAAATATAAGAATCACTACACCAGAATAACAATGACCCAACATTCGAGGACGAATTCTTTTAAGGGGAGAAGGATGTTACACCCCATAATTTTATTCATCGACTATAACATAGGTTAGGGAGTCTAAGTCAAGGAAGTGGGTTCCCATGGAAATATTTTGGAATGGTCAAGTTGAGACCCGAAGAGGTCGTAAGTGTTTAAGAGTCATTAAGCCCTTCGTGCTTGCAATCCTTACGTGGAGTACGTTGTGTCAAGGTGATTTAAGATGAAAGGAGTTATGATGCCCATAAAAGGATAATGAAGGCCCTGGGCCATGGTTTGAAGTATATCTACAAGATTCTCAATTACACCCATCGTTCGTGCATATTTACGAGTATGGTTAATCAAGTGGAACTCTGATGACCCGAGCCCATTATAATGGTCACATATGACATAAATGTATATTAAGAAGGTATATGGATTGTTATAATTCATTGGTATCAAAGGAATCATATCTCGAGGATGTTTGATGAAAATCAGGCAATATGCTAATCCGCATTGCGGATGCCATTCCGCCTCACAAATTCAACCACGAATCAAAGCCACCATTCCTACACCTCACTTACCCCATATGAAATGGCATATGAGGCTGCATATGGGTTATGCTCCGTATATACAGCCGCATATGTGAGGTGGTGGGCTGTCTTATTTAAGATAACTTTGAGGCGACTCATTTCAATTTTTACATTTCGACTCCTTGAGCTACAAAGACCTTCCAAACAATCTCCAAAGTATCCTCCACCATAAAATATCATCTCTACATGTATATAAGGTGATTTTCCCTTCCAAGGATCATGAACACCTTAAAATCTTCTCTAGTTGGCATGGCAAAGTTGTGGACTCCTTTGAAGATCAATTTGAAGCTTGTTGTGGGAGGCTTATTGATTGGTTAAGGTACGGTTTCATCACCCTTAAGTATCTTTCAGTTCCTCTTAGCTTAGCTTGGTTGATTTTGTGGAAACAACTTGTAAATTATGGAGGTATGGTAAGTATGATCTTGAAGAAACACCTCTTATGATATGAAATCATGTTACCTTGATGTTTTGTGTTGTTGATTGAGATTGAGGGTAAATAAAAGTGTTGAATCATCTTGTTAAGGTTGTCAAGTTTGAGAAATGATTTATGGAAGATGGTGTAATTTGAACAAGAATCATAAAATAACTCAAGAACTTCACGCACTTAAGTTGTTCGACAAAAGGTCTAAATGAAATCTCTTATAAGATATGAATTTGATATTGATGCAAATCCTTCGAATGATCTAGATAATTGTCTGTATAAGGTACGAAGGTTCGCAGGACGTAGCTAGCTTCAATAATAAGGTATGTAGGACAATTTTCCTTCTTGGGATGACTCGACGTGAACATTTCTTTGAATTAAGTTCCATCTCGTGAAATTGAATAAATATGTGAGTTCCTTGACGAACTAATCATAATCATTGTCTGTTCCTTATCCATAGTCTCCTCTAAATTCTTTATATCCAAAATAATTATATTAAGACTGAAGAATGTAACAATAATAATGATAGTCGGAGGGTAACGATGATAGGTCACTCCGAATCTGGTATATATATATATATATATAGTCAGTCGGATACGACACTTATACATGCACACCACTACAACTTATTTTGACATTACCGAGTCCTTTTAAGGTTGGGTATGACCGAGTACTCTTCAAGGCTAGGTATGATATGATATGATATGATTTTCCCTACAGTGTGGAAGTATACTATATTATATTTCCTCATAGAGTGGCCTAACGACGTCAGTAAAAGGAAGCTTTTACAGCTATATAAAATGAAAAGTAATCACCTAACAGAATAAACAATAATATTGTAGAATAAGAGGGAAAGTACTCTTTTTTATGACTTCCACTTATCGATCCCGACCCGGAAAAGTGACCGTCCAGGGCCCTATTGATGAATGAAAGAAGGGGTTTATGAGCCCTAGCCCATTTTCAATCATACAATATGTACTCTTAGTCTGACTTTTAGCGGTAGTCAGTTGTCCTCGTTCTCCTCTTTGAATTACCTTATTGAGTAAGGGTCGGTTCTTGCCAAAATGTTGAGCCGACGGGGTCAGGTACCAGTAGTGACAATAGCAAAGGGGGGCTGAACACTAGTTGTGCTAGTGGAATGACCCAACTGGACCTAGTCAGTCCCGAACCGTTTTGCGATTCTAGAGGACCCTGAACAAGAGGCAAAGATTTACTTATATGTATATATTTATCTTTTTGTCAGTAGTATTCCCTCAGCGAATCATCTCTTGAGTTTCAGGTTGATTCTATACTCTTCCTCGATATGACATCTCATTTATTTACATGTTTTACCTACCTTACATATTCAGTACGTCTTTCATACTGACATTCCCTTCTGGGGAACTGCATTTTATGCTCACAGGTATAGATAGAGATAAAAATGATCCCTCATAGTAGGTGACTCGATTCAGCTGAAGGTTGTCTCGCTCATTTCTTACAGAGTTGTCTAATGTGTTGCTCAGTATGGTTGTTGCATATATGTACATAGTTGGGTATAGCGGGGCCCTATCCCGGCCAGATGTTGTTGGTATACTCTTTAGAGGCTACTAGATAGTCATCTTGTATATAGTAGTCTTACATGGCCTTGTCGGCCTTTATAGTCGATTGTTGTGTTTGTATCGACCTTGTTGTATATACATGTATGTTGGGACTTTTATGCATGCAAGTGATTGTGACATTTGATCAAGTAATCATTCATCAGAAACCTTGTCGACTCATGTATTGTAGAGTATGTTACAGGTAGACATTAGTGTTACGCTCGGGCCTTAAGGCACCGGATGTCGGCCACACCCCCCAAGGTTGGGGGTGTGACAATACTCTAGCTAGTTTAAATGAATTGGAGATGGTTGATTTTGATGTCCTTATGGTTATGGATTGGTCAGCCTCTTTTTATGCTAACGTGTATTGTTGGACGAAAGTTGTTCATTTTAATTTTCCAGGTAAACCCGTTATAAAATTGAAAGGTAACCCAACAACACCTAAAGAGAGGATTATATCATACCTTAAGGAAATAAATATGATTTCAAAAGGGTATATTTATCATTTGGTATGAGTACAAAATGCGGGAATGAAATCTCTAGCTCTTCAATCTATTCATGTTGTCAATTAATTCCCAGACATATATCCTGATGAGCTTTTGGGCATTCCTCCTGAAAGGGAGATTGATTTTTCCATTGATATGCTTGTACACACCCAACCTATATCTATTCCCCCTTAGAAGGTGGCCCCCACTAAGCTGAAAGAATTGAAAGCACAATTGAAATATTTGCTAGAAAAGGACTTCATTAGGCCTAGTACTTCTCCATGGGGTATGCCAGTATTGTTTGTTCCTAAGAAACACGGCTCGTTGAGTATGTGTATCGATTATCGTCAGCTGAATAAGGTTATTATCAAGAATAAATATCCACTCCTAATGATTGGTGACTTGTTTGATTTGTTATAGGACGATATATATTTCTCGAAGATCGATCTTAGGTTTGGATACCATCAATGGGTTAAGGAGAAAGATATTCCGAAGACGTCTTTCACGACCAAATATGACCACTTTGAGTTTCTTATTATGTTCTTCGGTCTTTCTAATGCACCGACAACTTTCATGGACTTAATGAATTGGGTGTTCAAGCCATTTATGGATATTTTGTGATCATGTTTATAGATGACATTCTAGCGTATTCTCGATTAGAGTTTGAGCATGTATATCATCTACGAGTGGTGTTACAGATGCTCCAAGATCGTAAGTTTTACGCTAAGTTTTCCAAGTGCGAATTCTTGTTGAATTCAGTGGCCTTCCTTGGTCATATAGTTTCGGACAAAGGCATTAATGTTCATAGCCAAAAGATCGAGGCTGTAAAGAATAGGCCGAGGCCCACAACTCCTACTAAGGTACGTAGTTTCTTGGGCTTGGTAGTTATTATAGAGGTTCGTGGAGAATTTCTCTTCTATTACTGCTATATTGACGAAGCTAACTCATAAGGCGGCTAAGTTTAAATGGTAAGATGCTTCTGAAAGGTTTTTCAAGAATTTAAAGGCAGGTTGACATCAACACCTATACTGGAAATTCCAGAAGGTCCTGATGGCTATGTTGTTTATTATGATGCCTCAAAAGTCAGCTTAGGTTGTGCTCTGATGCATCATATAAGGTTATTACTTATGCTTCAAGACAGTTGAGAAAGCACAGGCAAAATTACTCGATCCCTGATCTTGAGTTAGCAGCAATTATATTTGCACTGAAGAAATGGCATCATAGATATATAGGGTTCAGGTTGATGTGTTTACCTATCATAAGACCATACAATATATATTCAAGTAGAAAAAGTTGAACATGAGGCAGAGGAGATGGCTTGAGTTGCTGAAGGACTATGATGGTGATATTCTGTACCATCCTGGCAAGGCAAATATTGTAGCCGATGCCTTTAGTCGTAAGTCCATGGGTAGTCTGAGACATGTGGAGGTTAATAAGTGGGAGATTTGGAGATGACCAAAGATTTGTACCGATTAGCCAGCTAAGTGTATGACTGCTTGACACAGATGACAAAGGTGTTATAGTTTAGAATGCCACAGAATCGTCTTTAGTATTAGAAGTAAAAGAAATGTAGTTCGAGGATCCAGAGTTAGTCAGAATGAGAGAAGGGATCCCCTTTAAGAAGAAATAGTTATTTGAGCTATCAGAAAACAAGGTTCTTAGATATAGAGGCCGATTATGTGTGCCCGATGATGTAAGAAAGCCCGTGGACCTAAACTCCCAAACTAAGACGAGAGATGTTTTGCTAAGAGTGTCAACTATGGTCCGTAAATCTACACTTACATGACTAATGTGGCATGGAAAATGGAGTGCAATTGGAGTTGTCACGTGAAAATCTAAGAAGCAAGTTTTTATTCGGCCTTTGTATATAGATCTTGGCCGAAGACTATGTTTGTTTTTCTTTTATCTTGTCTTTATTTCTTAGCTTAGCTTTTAGTTCTTCTTAGGACATATTTAATGTACCATGTAATAAGACAAGGTAATTAAGGACAATGATGTAAGGGAAATGGATGGCTAGGCTGAGAGGACAAGTTGGCAAAGACAAGAGGATGTCGAAATCGTGTGAAAGGAATTAAGCCAAGATGGCAAGGACAAGAATAATCTAGAAGTTAAGGCTTCGAAGAAGACAATTCATGAACCAACTAGTTCATGAATTTGAATACATTGAAGGCTCCAAATTCTGCCAAAGGAAGATCAAGAGGTGGCCAAAATGTTCATCCAAGCAAGTACAATGAATGGAAGCATCCACACCTATTCCAAGATGATAACATTTAAGAAGAGCTCAAGTTCATGCATTCTTCTTCATGGGATCCACAAAGGGGGTGTGAAAGAATTGAATTCATCCTTTGTCTCCAAGTCAAGCCCAACACCTTTCCCATTGTACAAGCTAGGCCTAGACAACCTTGCCCCCAAGTTAACCCAAACCCGCTCCCATTTGTCCCCACTAGGCCGTGTAGTTTGTGGCTTTAATGTATCTTCTAGAATGGTCCATTTGCTACTATAAATAGGACGCTTAGGGCATTGTAAATACACAGAGAGAGTTTGTTGATATATAAAAGTTGAGTTTTACTCACAAAGCTAAGTCTCCGGGAGGACCTTTGGTTCTTGTGTGAGTCAAACCCCTTAGAGCAAGTTGAAGCTAGGATTGTTTGACCTAGTTAAATACAAACTAAGGTTTCCCTTTGGTGTAAGTTTGGTTAAGACTTTGTGACTTAACTAAGCCCAAGCTTATGGAATCCCCCCTTGGTGCGAGTGGACGTTAGAACTTGTGTTATCCAACCAAGCCCATGCCTAGGGTCTATCTTAAGGTTTCCGGCAATCCTTGGTTTTCATTGGGTATTTTACTTAGCAACCCCGATCAAGTCCTTATAGAATTGCTCACCCTCATATTGGTGTCGACTCGGGCATTAAAACCCCTGCGTCATTATCCTTGTTCCATATCGACCGATCGTAACTTAGTTGTACTCGGACTTACTTCTAGCATTTCGTGTCCATTCCTCATCCATGTTAGTTCTTTAATTCCTCCACTACCTCCCACAACACCTCACGAACTTCCCCATAAAATTCCACTGCCCACAAGCACCCGCAACACCAACAAACACAACCAATCACACAAACGTCTCCATCGAGTCCTCTTTTGATCCCTTCACTGTTCCAGTTCAGTCCCGACAACCTCCACTAGCAAACCACTGCACCTCGACCACTACAACAATCCTCAACGTGTCTGCAACAACTCCATAAAATTACTTGACCCATTTCCCTGTACAACTACCCAAAATAGCCATCAACACTACACTGCCCGACCGTAACACACCTACCGAGAACCTCACTGGTTTAGGTCTTTTCTGTGGCCTTTCCACTATCAAACCACCGAACCCTGACATTCACTACAACCCTCAATACACTCGCAACGATCCCACAAAATGCCCAAAATCCAATTATCCTTAAATCCACCCGAAACAGCCATCCAATATCCCGTTGTCGGCTAAGCCGGGAACCCAATGACCCACACTTTCAAGTCCTATTTCTCATCAACTTATTCCCTACCAAACTCAGACCAACTTACCCTCACTCACCCATCCTTACATACATCACCTGATGTTGGAGGACTACGAGGGCAGATAATGGCAGAAATTCACTAGTGTAGATGTTCTATTCATCCTGGTTAACCTAAGATGTACCATGATCTTCAATAGGTTTACTGGTGGAATGATATGAAATGAAATATTGAAGAATTTATGGCCCAATGTCCAAATTTCCAGTAGGTTAAGGTTGAGCATCAGTAACCTAGAGGTTTGCTTCAGAGTATAGAAATTCTGACGTGGAAATGGGAGCCAATCAATTTAGATTTCATTACAGGGTTACCTCGTTCTTATTGGAACTTTGATTCCATCTGGGTTATCGTTGATCAACTTACAAAGTCAACTCATTTTCTACCTGTCAGAACCACTTATTCAGTTGAAGATTATGCTATGTTAAATGTCAAGGAGATAGTTTGACTTCATGGGGTTCCAATTTCCATTATATTCAACAGAGGTGCCCAATTTATAGCTAACTTCTAGAGATCCATTGAGAAAGGTTTGAGTACTCAACTTAATCTTAGTACAGTTATCCATTCGTAGATAGATGGCCAGGTCAAGTGTGCTATTCAGACCCTCGAAGATATACTACGAGCTTGTGTCTTGGACTACAAGAGGAGCTGGGAAGATCATTTGCCACTTATTGAATTTACTTATAATAACATTTATCATTACAATATTAAGTAGGTCTCCCATCAGATGGTTTAAAGTAGGTGAAACAAAGTTATAGGGACCTGACTAGTTCAACAAGTGGTTTAAAAGGTAAAGTTGATTCAAGGGCGATTGTTGATTGTCCAGAGTCATTAAAAGTCCTATTTAGATAATCAACGCCGAAACCTATAGTTTGTTCTTGGCAATTAGGTGTTCCTAAAAATATCACATATGAAAGACATGATGAGGTTAGGCAAGAAGGGAAAGCATATCCCAGGTAAGTCGGACAGTATAAGATTGTTCAAAAAATGGGCCAGGTGGCTTATAGACTTGAATTACCCCTGGGGTTGGAAGAAGTCCATCCAGTATTCCATGTGTCCATGCTTCAAAAGTGCATAGAAGATCTCTCTCGTATTACCCATGTAGATGATGTTCCGATTACAGAGGACTTATCATATGAGGAGACTCTAGTTTCTCATCTTAGATTATATGGTCTGCAAGCTACAAACCAAAGAAGTAGCCTCTGTTAAGGCAATATGGAGAAATACTAATATGGAAAATATGACTTGGAAGGCTGAGGAAGACATGAAGTCTAGATACCCTTATTTTTTTCTAGACTACATGTTTATATCGACACTCGTGTAATACGATTTCCCTATTTCTATCTTATCTATCAAGATTATCTCGTATGACTTGTATAGGTAATGTTGTTGATACAGATGTGATGGATGCAACACAGATTTCGACATTTGACAGTTGAGGGGAGTTATGGCTAACCTTTTTGATTTCTGGATAGATAGACGGTTGCGTGGGGCAAATATTGTTATGTTATGATGTTATATGGCCCTGTGTGGCATTGGATATGTATTTTGGGTGCTTAACAGGTTATAGATAGTCTGTTTATAGAGGAAATTCTCCCAAAATTTCTATGAAAATCCCTAAGAGTTAGGATCCAAAACATGTGTTACCCCAATGTTCGAGGACAAAAGTTTCTAAAGGGGCAAGGATTGTTACACCTCGTAGCTTTTCGTCAATTGAGTTATCAACTAACTTAAGTATCCCGGGAAGGTATGATTTCTTAAAAAAAAGGTAATGATGGTATAAAACCTTTTTATAGAAGCGTCAGGAAGTATAGGAGTTAAACGAACCTAAGAGAATACATTTTGTCAAAGTTCGACAACTTCTCGCCGATTTCTTCCAAGGTACAGATCGTACATTTAATGTACGGAGTGTATAGAAAGTGTAAGTTAGTCGTATGATGTTGAGATAATTTTTTAGGTTTCTGGCCACGAGGTACGGTCAAATGTACAAACCTTACATTTTGTAAGGACCGTACATTTGTCTTTACCTTTTGGCGGTGGAAAATGTTTTATGATGTTTAACTACACCCCAACTCGATTAGACTTCATTTCATCTTATTTACAACCCTAAGTAACCCCTAAAAGCTCTCCTAAGACTCTATAAGTGTTCTTGATAATCCAAGTATAGTTCGTAAGAAAAACAATGTGATTCTCTCTATCAGATGATCGTAAGCTTAAGCTACTACTTCTCCTCTTTCATTTGAGTGTTGTGGAGGTTGGTTGTGTAGAGATAAGGTGTGATAAGAAGTGTTTTGAATCCATCAAGGTAAGTTTTATCTTCTTGTTGTTGAGGTTAAACATCTATAAGTGATAGTGAATAGATTTCTCATAAGTTGGTAGCTTAATCCTTGAAAAGAACTTAGGTGATGTTGGGCTATTCATCTGAGTTGTTTATGTTTAAAAGATGTTTGAAAGTTGTTGGTTAATGTATGAAGAAGGTAAGTATGCCAAGTAATTTTGGATGGATGAACTTGATAGCTAGTTACCATTGTTGAAGCTTGTAGAACTTCTACGCACACTAGGTGCTCGATGAAATGTCTAAGTGAAGTAACTTATGGTTTATTGATTCCATCTTAATCCGAATTATTCATATAATGTATATAATTGTTCATAGAGCGTATGAGGACTCATGGGATCCATATAGCTAAGGCGATAAAGTATGTAAGGCTTACCCTTCTTTCTATCGGCATGATCATAGAAAAAGCGTCATAAAATGAATGTTCCTTATCCTATCTATCCTTGAATATAGAAATGTTTAATCTTAGCATGTTTGATTCATTTGGAAAGGTAAAATGATATTATACCCGCATAAGGTTAGTCGGAGGTGCAAAATAACCTTACGTCACTCCGACAAGCTCACATAATGTTCCATGTTCTTTGGATGGTTCTCGTGTATATGTATATGTATCTATGTTGCCCACGGAGGACTATGGGCTTATATACGTAGTATGTACATATATGGTATCACTGATCAATTGGTTATGGTAATGATGATATTGCCCACAGAGGCCTACATAGTTATATACATGATTATGTCTCATTTATGTACAGTATGGTACACAGTGACACTTCTGAGTTATAGGTTGTTTATTTTGGTTTCCACTGCACACTGATATCTATATTTATGTTTTATCATGCCTTACACATTCAATACATTCTTTCGTACTGACATCCCTTTTGCTGGGGCATTGTGTTTCATGCCTATAGGTTTAGGTAGACAGACAGACGCATCCCACAGTAGGCTATCAGATTCAATTGTTGGTCATTGTACTTCACTTTCCCGGAGTTGCTATACAGAGTCGGTAGGCTATGTTACTTATGTTTATAATTATTTTTGGTATGGCGGGGCCCTATCCTGACCTGATGACATATTATAGTACTCTTAGAAGCGTGTAGACTAGTGGTCATTGTCTAGTCATTTTGTATGGCCTTGTCAGCCTCCTTGTCAGCTGTTAGTACTTTCGTTGTGGCCTTACTGGCCCTATTGTATGCATATATGTTGGTATCTGTCTATTATTATAGGTTTTCATATCCACAATTTCCTTATGATTGTATTTCTAAGGCCTTGGCAGCCTCAATGATTATATGTACATGTCATGATATACATCTTGTATGCTCGGGTCGTTTATCCACCGAGTGCCTGCCACACCCCCAAGGTTGGGGTATGACAACTTCCCCCCACCCCCTCGCAATGAGTTGCGTAATATAGAAGTTATCATCATATCATTTAGATGAATCCTTCTGGAACCTTGTATGGTCAGTAGTACAGATCTTCTATCGATTCATTTGATGTGAAAGGATAGGAGCTTTTTAGGTAGGTGTTAGTCCACAAGTCTGTGGAGGAAGTAAAGCTCATTCAGGGACTAAACGTTAATTCAAAATTGCCAAAAAGCATATGTTGATGTGCGACACTGAGATTTAAAGAACGGCGTGTATGATAGGTACTCTTGAGGTTTTTTCCACTAAGAATTATAATGAGATTTAACCATGAAAGAAAGCTTAGCCTCAAATACATCGGAACATATAAGATTTCTTAGAGATCAAGCAAGTGGCCTATGAGCTTAAGTTACCTCTAGGGTTAAAGGAAGTTCATTCAGTTTTCCACGTAATGATATTATAAAAGTATATAAGTGGTTTCTCACGTATATCATTAGTAAAGAATACTTAGATTACATTGAATTTGTCTTATCAAGATATCTAAGTTGCTATTCTATGTTGTCGAGTCCGGAAGTTGTGGACTAAAGAGTTAGCCTTCGATTAGGTGGTAGTGGAGAAGCAATAAGATAAAAGAGATGATTTTAAAAGTGGAGGAAGACATGAGGTCTAGACATCCTCATTTATTCCAGCTATAAGGTTTATACTAATACTCGTGCGATACTATTTCCTTATCTATGTTCCGTAGCGAAGAATTTTCTTTATGTATCTTATATAGGTAATAATCATAGCATAGATATGACAGACGCAGTCCAGAGTATGAGACTTGATAGTTCAGGTGAGTTATGGCTAACCTTTTGTATTTATTGATACATAGATGGTCCTATGAGGGTGATGTTTTGTTATATGGCCCTGCGTGGCACTTGTTATGGTATCTGGCTGCATGGAAGGTTTTGTATAGTTCTATTTATAGAGGAAACTCTGCTGAAATTTTAACAAATCCCTAGAGTTGGAAATCCTTAGTTACGTCCCTCAACATTCGAGGACGAATGTTCTTAAGTGGGGAAGGATGTTACACCCTGTAGTTTGGTATGCAAGTCAGTGTGTAGTTAGTCGACTTGAGTTCCGGCAACTCGAGACCCTTTCCGATGGTAATTTGTGACTTAGATTGTTGATTGGGTGTATGGAAAGTTAGAAGTCATTTGGGTTGAAGGAAATTTTTCTCGATGACGTTAGCACGATATGCTAAGTGTTTTGCATCGCGGAGGCCATTCAGCCTCGCAGATCAGGCCGCACTCCAGCCGCGGATGGGAGGCGGTGGAGATGTCTTATTTATACCAACTTTGAGGCAGCTTCATTGTCATTTCATTTTTCCACCTAGTTAACTCCTAAACACTCCCAAACTCTCTCCAAAGGCTATTATACCCTTGAAGAACATTCCCATAAGTTCATGATGTGATTTATACCTTAGAAGATCATGAACACCTTGAAATCCTCTCTAGATGGCTAAGTAAGGTTGATAGTTACATTGAGCATGTAATATAGCTTGTTGTGCATGACTCCTTAGCTCTTTGAGGTAAGGTTTTACTACTCCTATATGTTCTCTAGTTCCTCCTAGCTTAGCTTGTTTAATTGGTATGGATAACTTGTAAGACCTAAACTCCATGAAAGGGATGTTGTGAATCATTGGATTGTTTGAGTTAGTTTCTTGAGGAATTTATGGCTAGACATTGTAAGGTGTGATGCTTGAGTTATAAAACTTTGGTTGCCATGAGAGCAACACATGAGACTTATGCACTCCACAGAATGTCGTAGTGACTCGATTCTTAGATTATTGTTCCGATTATAACTCCCGTTAACTATGTTACATATATCACCCCTTGTAGTGCGGACTGGAGCCTGTGAGACCATTGTAACTAAAACAATTGATGTATGTAAGACTATTCTCTCATTCCAAAAGCATGGATTTCGAAATGTATATCAATTTTTATACAAAACGTCAAAAGAAGTATCCTAAACACATGTTTGTTTGTCCAGTGTTGGGAGTACTTTCATGTCTTAGTATCATATTCTATATAGGTTGGTTTATTAGCTGTATATCTAAGTTTCGTAAGTTTTATATCCCTCATAAAAGGAGCGAACCAAAATATTAATCTGTTGAGTCGACCAAGAGACGTTCTAAAGTGAAAGAAGAGTTTAGAAGGTAAGAAAGTCAATAGTGCTATTTCTATTATAGTATATTATGAACACAACCACAGGAATATCCGTTGGGCAGTTATATATGTATATGAACACCCCAGACTATAATCGTGGGTAGTAATATATACAAACGCCTCGGGCTATAACCGGAGGGCATTATCCTATGTAAACACCCTAGCCTATAATTGGAGGGCAACTTGTATAGTAAAGTATATATATCGAGTCTCAGAATAGTTTTAGAGTTTCATTGTTTGCCCCGAGTGGTATTCAGGTCATTGGGTTGCTTCTTATTCCATGTCTTACAATTTATGCTTTTATGTTGCATTTCATACTTTACAAACTGGTACATTTTTTTGTACTGACTCCTTTTGTGTCGGGGGAACTGCATTTCATATTAGAGGTTTAGGTAGTGGCACAAATAGGCCTCCCCAGTAGGACCTCATGAGTTCATCGATTGATTGAGAAGCTTCACTTCTTACGGAGCTACCGAGTCAGAGGTTATAAATCGAGTCTTATATATATAGTTGATGGGTAGGTCGGGGCCCTATCCTAACCATATGATAGTTATGTTTCCCTAGAGTCTTGTAGACTTGGGTTGTATATCTAGATGTCATGCATGCCCTTGTTGGCCTTGATTTTATGGTATGTAGATCTGTACGATAACCTTGTCGATCTTGAATCTACGTTTTGTGTTTTCTATCCCCTTCAGATTGAGATATCCAGATGACATTTTATGTTGCAGATGGTGGCCTTCTCGGCCCTACATGTATGTTGATTATGTCTCCGTAAAAATTATGGTTGTTATGGCCTTGTTTGCCAAGTTTTAATATGTTTAGGTCAATGGTTTCATTGTGGCAGTCTCAGGCCAATAAGACACCGGTTGCCGGCCACACCACTCCAGATTTGGGTGTGATATAAATTTTCTTGAACTAAACGATAAACTTGATCTACTCTCTAAGAAAAAGATGACCTCCTTAATAAAGTCTCTAATTGACAAACACCTCGAAATAAGGTCAAAAAGAAATCAGTTGTTGCATGCCTTTACCAGTTTGATGTATGATTTTATTGATGAAAAGACTAGAAAGGAAAAATCTAAACAAGAGGTATGCCGTTTGAAGGATTATGTAAATCAACATGGTTCTGCAAATGTAGGTCTAAGGTCTGAAGTCCTCAAGCATGTGATGAATTCAAAATCCATTGTAGATAGTCAACTTTTCAAGGTCGAATCTGAATTGAGCAAGACTAGGAATGAGTTAATCCTTGAGAAAGAAACATCTAGGAAGGTAGTCAATGTATTAAACAAAGTGAGAACTGATCCAAAGAAAGTCTGCAAATGGAAAAAACCACCTAGTACAAAGAATGAGTTTACCAGAAAAACAACAATATTACCACAAAAGTAGGCTTTAAGAAAAGTGTGGAAAGGGTAAATTTATAAGAAAAGATTTGTGCACCTCTTGTGGATGAACGTGTCACTTAAGAACCAATTTTTCATTATGAGCAAAGCATGATAAAATATTTCAAAATAATATTAATAGGAATCTTAAGCATGGAAAATAAAACAGATGGAACATGTCTCTTCCAACAGTGCCAAAATGGACAAAAGGAATCTAACATGCAATAAAAAACACCCAAGATACTCTGGGTTCGTAAATCTAACCTTTGATCAATTCTTGCAGGTGAGGGTGAAGGGTAGTAATAAGAATTAGTACTTAGACAGTGTATTCTCTAGACACATGATAGGAGATAAATAAAAATTCTATTCACTCTCAACCATGGAAGGTGGAAATGAAGCCTAAGGAGGAGGCAATAAAGGAAAGGAAAAGGAATATGGAAAATAGGCAGATCTAAAGAACATGCTATTAGACAACTTAAACCATGTAGATGGTCTGCAATATAATCTTCTGAGTGTCTCACAAATGTATGACAAAGGAAATATGGTGGTGTTTACCTCTGCAGGATGTAATGTCACTTATCTCAAAACAGGTAACATTGTTTTAACTATCTTGAGGTACAAGAATGTGTACAAGGCATATATATAATGTGGATACCAAGCAATAATCTTACATGCTTTAGTGTGATGGACTGTGATCCCCTATTGTGTCATAAGAGACTGGTACATGCTATCCTAGGATAACTAAATAAACTGGTCTCTCAAAAATTATGACTGGGTTGTCAAATATCATGTTCAGGATGACAAAATATGCAGAGCTTGTGAAAGAATAAAATAGGTAAGGTATTCTTTCAAATAAAAGAAGGTGATAAGAACAACCAAGTCCTTGGAACTAGTCCATATAGATCTATGCGGACCAATAAGGGTTTTAAGTCATGGAGGAAATATATACATATTTGTGATCGTTGACGACTTCACCAGATTCACTTGGACACTGTTCCTTGAAACTAAAGATGAATCTTATGATTAATACATAAGTTTAGCAAGAACAACAGAGAGAAAACTGGGAAACAAATTAGGTGCCATCAAATCTGACCATGGAACTTAATTCAAAAATGCAAAATTTAAAGAACTTTGCTTGGTAAATGGGATTGATCACAACTTTTCAGCACCTAGAACACCATCAAAATTGCATAGTAGAAAGCAAGAATCGAACTCTTGAAGAGATGGAAAGAACTATGATGCTAGCTAAGCAGTGTTGTAAGGAACATATGGGCTGAAGTAATAAATTCTGCCTGTTACATTCTTAATAGGTGTATGACTAGAGCACTGTTGAAGAAAACTCCGTATGAACTGTTCAAATGAAGGAAGTCTAATATCTCGCATCATAGAGCCTTTGGATTCAGATACTTTATTCACAACAACAGATAGAACTCTCGAGGAAAGTTTGCTGCTAGGAGTGATGAAAGAATCTTCATAGACTACTCACCAAGTAATAAGGCCTACAGGGTCTTCAACAAAAGAATCATGCGCATTAAAGAAAGCATGCATGTTGTATTTGATGAGTCAAATGTTATATCGAAGAAGCAAGCATATGATGATGATAGGGAACCCTTCAGTGATTCCACTCAGAGGGATATTCAACCAGCATGTGTGATTAAAGCAAGTAATGCCCTTGATATACCTGATTCATCAAAAAATGAAGAGAAGGTCACACTGATATAAGGAACACTCTAACCTGGTTCATCTAACGATGCTGAACATGAAAACATAGAAAACACTATTGGAATAATTCCTAAAATACACATATATCATGGATCTCAACCGATTGAAAATGTTCTTACAAATCTAAGTGATGCATGTAAGGAGAGATGTAAGTGAGTAAGTACGTCGGAGTTTGGTTATGTACGGGTCGACCCGAATTTTGGACACAAAGTGAGGTTATCGGGTTGGGTATTTTTGTCGAGCAGTGTGGTGTTTGTGGTTGTTTCGGGTAGTTTTAGGGAGAGTTGGGTTGAGGCATTTGTGGGGGTGTCACGGGTGTATTGAGGGTGATGTTGATGGTCAAGACTTGGTGGTTAAGTAGTGGAAGGGTGACTGAAATACACTGAAACAGTGAGGTCTTGGTAAGGGTGTTTGAGTGGACAATTTTTGATCATCGGGTTTGGACGAGGAGATGTGCGTGGCTTCGGGTCTTAGTCTTTGTTGTGGGTATTTTTGAGGTATTGTGGGAGGTGAGGGTGATAAGTATATAGTGGGTTCGGTAATGATTGCAGATGAGTTGCGAGTTGCAATCTCAGGTGAAGGATGGTTGAATTGGTTAAGTGTAGGTTTGGTCGATATGGTATAAGTGAGGTACGGTCGATATAACAAGGATAGAGACACGAGGTTTTTAATGGTTGAGTCGACACCAAGTAATGGGTGGCCAATTGGACAAGGACTTGATCGGGGTTGCTAAGTACAAGCTCGAATGTAAACCAAGTGAGGGTGGCCGGTAACCTTAAGATATACCCTAGGCTTGGGTTTGGTTGGATCACACAAGTTCCAACGTCCACTCGCACCAAGGGGGTTCCTTAAGCTTGAGCTTAGTTAGGTAACACAAGTCCTAACAAAATATACATTGAAGGGATCTTAGCTTGGGTTTAACTATGTCACACAAGTCCTAGCTTCAACTTACACTAATGGATTGGCTCACACAAGAACCAAAGGCCCACACAAGGACCATCTAATGTATACAACACATAAGTTGAATACCTTAGTTTTTGAGTAAACAACTCAAGTTTATATTTTCTTCAACTCTGCCTTTTTACAACATCCTAAGGGTCCTATTTATAGCAGTACATGGACTTTTCTAGAAGACAAATTAAAGGACACAAACTCTAACTACTTTCGGCTATAATGGGAAATGTGCATTCTCGTCCAATGGGGAAACATGGGAAAGGGTTCGGGTTTTCTTGGTGGCCAAAGGTGTTCTCGGCCATTGTGGGAATAATGGGAAAGGTCTTGGCTTTTCTTGGGGACAAGGATGAACTCAATCTCATTCACACCTCTTTGTGGTTCCCATGTAGAAGAGTGCATGAATTTGGCTTCTCAAAGATCTCATCTTCTTGGAATATGTTTGGAAGCTTCCATTCCTAGCATATGTGTTTTGGCAGAGTTGTTTCAGCCAACTCTTCTCCTCCCCTAGGCCGACCATGATGTATTCTAGGTAGTCAAATCTATGAACTAGTTGGTTCATGAATTGTCTTCTTGGAAGCCTCATCTTCTAGACCATTCTTGTTCATGCCACATTGACACTTTCGGCTTTGTCACCCTATTTCCTATTACATGACTTATAAATTGTGTACTAATGGGAGATAGGAGTTATTTACACATTACACCATGTCCTAAGGAGAACTACAAGCTAAGCTCGGAAATAAATACAAGCTAAAAAAAAATATAGTATCGACCAAGACTAATAAGAAAGCCGAAAAAACATGTTTCTTAGATCATCACGTGACAACTCCAACTCCACTCCATTTTCCATGCCACACTAGGCATGTAAGTGTAGATTGACGGGTCATCGTTGGCACTCTTAGTAAAGAACCCCTCGACTTGGGTGACAACTAGATCTACACTGAAGAATCTCTGTGCCTTTAATGCGTTTCTATCTATTACAGAGCCAAAGAAGGTTACTAAGGCTTTGTAGGATGCATATTGGATAATAGCTATATAGGAGGATCTAATCAGTTTGAGTACATATGGTGTGGCACTTCAAACTAAGGCCAAAGAACAAAATGATAATCGGCACCATGTGGGTATTCAGAAATAAGCTTGATGAGCATGGAACGATCAAAATTAGAGGTCATAAGGCTCCTCATAGCTTTTGGTGGTTCAAGGTTACAATAAGGAGGAAGGTATAAACTATGATGAAACCTTCGCCCCTATAACACAATTAGAGGTCATAAGGCTCCTCATAGCTTTTGCTACTCATATGAAATATACATTGTATCAAATGGATGTGAAAAGTGCCTTCTTAAATGGGTATCTGAAAGAGGAAGTGTTTGTGAAGCAACATTAATGATTTGAAGATGATGAATATACTGACCATTTCTATAAGTTGTATAAAGCTCTTTATGGTCTCAAGCAAGCACCAAGAGCTTGGTATGAGAGGTTGTCCAAGTTCCTTCTAGGACATGGAAACACCAGAGGTCACATTGGTAACACTTTGTTTCTAAAGGTCAAAGGGAAGACCTTGCTAGTTGTGCAGGTCTATGTATATGACATTATCTTCAAAAACACAAGTAAATACTTATCCAAGGAGTTTGCTAATCTACTAGGAAGCAAATTTGAGATGAGTATAATGGGAGAACTCAACTTCTTCCTGGGTCTGCAAATCAAGCAAACATCAACTAGCACTATGATTCACCAACATAAGTATGTCAATGAGCTTCTTAAAAGGTTCAAGATGGATGATTACAAGTCCACGGACACACCAATTTCCACTGCAAAAAAGATGGACCTGATTCACACACAGATCAAAAACTCCGCAGAGGCATGATTGAATCATTATTGTATCTCACTGCTAGTAGACCTGATATAGTGTTTAGAGTGGGAGTCTATGCTAGGTTTCAATAAAAGAAAAGGAATCTCATCTTAAGGTTGTGAAAAGAATCCTACGTTACTTAAAGGGAACAAGTAACCTAGGACTACGATATCCAAGAGGAAGCAATTTCGACTTAGTGAAATATGCAGATGTTGATTATGCAAGGTACCTGGTTGATCGAAAAAGTACCTCAGATATAGCACATTTCTTAGTTCATGCTTAGTTTCCAGGGCTACCAAAAAGCATAACTTTGTAGCTCTATCAACTGCTCAGGAAAAATACGTGGCAGGTGCATCTTGTTGTGCTCAAGTATTATGGATCAAGCAACAACTAAAGAATTTATGTATGAATATAAACTACATTCCCATATTCTGTGATAATAGTAGTGTTATTAACATTATGCAAAACCCTGTGGAGCATAAAAGAACTAAATGCATTGACATTAGACATCACTATTTAGAGACAATGTTAAAAAATGTCTTATGTCATACCCCAACCTTGGGAGGTGTGGTTGGCACCCGACACCTGAATGTCCGAGCAAACCAACTTTAATCCTTGGAATCTCTAATATGAAACATGGGCCAGCAAGGCCTCCAATAACTATAACATGACAAGAATGAATAATCCACACATAGAAGAGATCCAACAATAGAAAATACATAACTGAGGCCGACAAGGCCATAATAAGAGTATTGTCAACTAACAAGAAGGCCGGCAAGGCCAAACAAAATGAATACACATTAATACTGGTTTTCAAGCCTCTAAGAGTACTATAATACAACAACTGGTCGGGACAGGGCCTTGCCATACCCTAAATACTAAATTATAAATGTGTAAGTAACTATCGACTCCAAACTACAACTCCAGAGAAGTGGAGTGCAACTATCAATAGCTGAAAACATGTACCCTACTGGGGAGGTATGTCTGTCTGTCTATCTGCACCTGCGAGCATGAACACACTGACCCAGAAAAGGGGACGACAATACGAAAGATGTTCTGAATATCTTGGGCATAATCAAAGGTAAATAAGACAACAATAAGAGAATGAATACAAGAGATACCACCTGAAACTCATAAGTGTGACAATGGATTAGACTGCATAGTTGTATGATATAATCACGTATATAACATTATACGCCTCTATGGGCAGTGTCCTGTATATAGTGTATCGCGTATATAACGTCGTAGGCTTCTTGTGGGCAACATCATAAATGTCATATCTATATAAGCTGCATATATAATGCCATAGGCCTCTAGGGCAGTATAAATTCATAATATATATATATATATATATAAACGTCGTAGGCTTCTGTAGGCAACATCATCAATGTCATATCTATATAAGCTGCATATATCAATGTCATGTCATATATATATATGACAATGAGGATTTCATACTGATTTCTTTCCTATATGAATCAATAAGAATGATCAACCCTACTACTTTTAGTTAATTTGGAAACCATCAAGAAGCTATGATTTATCTCTTTAGCAACTAGGAATAGGGTTCTTATCTAGGAGCATTTTGTAGTTGGTATATATTTATCCTACCAAAAGAGAAGGAAGTAAGCCCTACATACCTTATTGTCGAAGCTAGGTAGGTCCCATGAGCTCTCGCACCTTCTACGTATGATTATCTACATCACACGAATGATGTGGTATCAATATCAAATTCATGTCCTATGGGAACGTTCATTTCGACATTTTATCGAATAACTCATGTACGTAACTTCATAGGATCATTCATGGTTCAAATTCAATATATCCTAACACAACAACCTTCATCATCACTCCTACTCATAACCACAATGATATCCATGTATTTACAACTTCATTTACTAGCTTAAATCATGTAAAAACAGTCAACACAACATAGCCTAGCTTCAAGACTCATAGTTATCAACTCCTTTAAGAATCTTCTAACAAATATTAATTCAACACTTGCATAAAATTAAAATTAAGCTAGAGAAGATGAGGCTCACATTAGTTATACCAAGAACCCTCTGTTTCCTAGCTTACATTAACACCAAGACAACTACAAAGTTTCCATAACGAGGAAGAAAGGAAGTTAGCGGTAGCCACAAAATTCTTTACGTCGAACATGCGTGATTAAGCTTTGGATTTAAGTCTATGTGTTAGGAGACCTTTAGGAGGGAGAGAAATGAGTATTAGGGTCTGAGATATGGATGATATAAAACCCCAAGTCAAAGCATAACATATATATATGGAAAAAAACATCCACCTCCCAAGTTTACAGTACAAATGCACGTCCATACATTTGAACTATATATCCAGAATTGAGAACCTGAAAATTATAGGAAAATTACGATTCAAGCTCCCAAATATACGGTCCGTACATTTGGGCTGCCAATTCAAGAATTTTATTGATTTCGTTGTTTTGTATTTTCTTCGATCCGCATAACTGCTATACATCCCGATACTTCTGTAAACAAGCTGTAAACCATCATTACACTTCCATAAAGTCACCTATCTTCTCGGGATACCAGTGTCAATTGAAGGCACAACTAGAAATAAAACTACGAGGTATAACATTCTTCCCCCCATAAGAACATTCGTTCGCGAATGTTGAGAAATATTCTAACTCTCAAGAATTCTAAAAATTTCGGCAGAGTTTCCTTTATAAACAAAACTATCAAAAACCTACTAAGTAGCCCAAACACATATCTAGAACCACATCGGGTATTATAATAACATGACAACATCAAATAAGCATCCTACTACGATCAATGCAAGCAATATTCATAAATGTTAGCCATAGCCTCAGGTTGTTTCCGCAACCTTAGCACCACCAAACAACCGAACCCCGATAACCACCCTGACCCTCAACCTATCCTTAACCACCACACAAAGAGCCTTTACGCGATTCCAACCATATTTACCCGAAATATCCACCTTACACCATACTGTCCGGCGTTGCCGGTTAATCGAAAACCCCATTTTCCTCGTCAACTTTCGGGTCAACCCGAATCTCACCAACACCCAAAACACTTACCAACTCAAAGCCCTCCGTAC
The DNA here is from genome assembly GCA_034509755.1 of Anisodus tanguticus. NCBI lineage: Eukaryota > Viridiplantae > Streptophyta > Magnoliopsida > Solanales > Solanaceae > Anisodus > Anisodus tanguticus. The sequence continues at coordinate 26,059,399 of CM067542.1, forward strand.
TTAAATCAGATTGGTATCAGAGCCAAGCATTCCCATCCAAGCAATAACGCTATGGCTAACATGAATGAGGAACTTAGGAGGGCCATGCCATGATTCATAATGTAGTGATGTCGTGATTCATAATGTAGAATCCGAAGAAGAAGTGGCCCAAAATAATCCTAGGCATGCCAACGATGACGTACTAGAGGAACCAAGCCACGAAGGGGAACAAGGCCGAGCCTTGCGGCTTGATCTCCCTACGTTCGATGGTAATTTAGATCCGGAAGAATTTCTCAAATAGCTTAGAGCCATTGAGATATGTTCATGTTTAAGTATGATGACCGGAAGTGCTTCAAAGTTTCCATATTTGTTAAAGTCTTTTATTTCTATATGGTACAAAAATTTAAGAGCAAGCCGAAGTAGGCACGGCAAAACAAAAATCGACTCTTAGGCAAAGAATAAGAAAATATTGAGAAGAAAGTTCTTGCCGCGAGAGTACGAACAAGTCGCTAGCTTAAACTCACCAAGCTTCGACAATGTGTCCATAAGGTCGAATAAAATGTTATCGGGAATTTGAAAAGGTCACGATTTGTGTGACTTGGATGAGAGGGAGACACAGCCGGTTGCCCGATTCATAAGTGGACTGAGTCGATAATACAAGAGAAGGTCGAGGTGTCCACCTACCATACCTTTGAATATGTGTGCCATTTGGCACTAAAGTTTGAGCAACAACAAAAGAGGGGTGCCTCTAAACCCTATGCTAAACCCGTGAGTACCAAAGGATAGCCCAACTTTTTATACAATCAAGATGAGAGGGGTAAAGGAAAGGAAAAGAAGGTAGAACCGGCCAAGGAAGTTTGAAGAGACGTATAAAAGATGTTTTAAGTGTCAAGGCCTCGGATAATTTTCAAGAGAATGACCGAATTCGAGGGCCATGACCCTTGAAGAGTACCAAGAGTGCGGTAGTGCCTTCATCGAGGAAGAACCCGAAGTGGAAGAAAGTCAATGGGAAAACTAGACCCTTGCGGAAGAAAGAGTAAGTCTTGTTCTCCAACATGTGTTAAGCATGCAATCGGGAGAATCTGAAGAGTCGCAACGAGAGAAAATCTTCTACACATGGTGCAAGGTGAAGGATCGAGTGTGTAGTGTGATAATTAATGAAGGAAGTTGCGTGAATATGGCTTCTCTAGATATGGTAGGCAAGTTACAATTACCAACCCGTGCACATCCCAGGCCCTACTGTCTTCGATGGCTAAACAAAGCAAACGAGTTAGAATTAGACAACCATGTCCTTGTTAACCTCCGAATTGGGAGATATGAGGACTAGTTGTGGTGCGACATCCTACCCATAGATATGTGCCATATCTTATTTGGGAGGCCATGGCAATATGACCGGAAGTAGATCCACGATGGGGAAGATAATACATATGCCTTCTACAAGGATGGGAAGGATTTCTAGCTGAGACCCTTACCACCTAGTAAGGTAAGGGAAATGAAGATTCAACGGGCTCAGAGATGTCATACCAATTTCGAGAATCTCATGATTGTGGAATACAAAAAGAGGAACAAATATCAAAGAAGGGGAGACCGTCAGAAGTATTGATATGTGAAGGAAAAGAAAGTCTTGTGGAGAACATGAAGGAGAGTCTATGGGCATACAAGGTTGGACCCTCTTTACCAATCTGTTACACGGTCAAATAAAATATGGAAGTGGATCCAAAGATTGCTGAATTTTCACTTCCAAATGTTTCACCACTCGGAACAAAGCCAACAAATGATGTTTCTCGTACCCTTGAGATAACATATGATGATCCAAGGAGGACTCCCGAGTTGGTTGGACAAGAAAACCTTATTTCATATATGGTGCCGGTCGTGATGATGATTGAAAGGAATGGGACTTGGTATATGCTCATTCACGAATTGTCTTTGAGGGATGACTCGCACTTATTCGAAGGGGAAATAAAGCAAATGATGGTCGTCAAGGACCTACGAAGTAGGAATGTATGGCTTGTAGAGTCACTCGACATGTGTGGTGAACTAAACTATCTAGTGAGTCTCATACAAGGAGTTTGCTTGGCCCGGGAACACCAATCATTACCTGAGAACCTTGGTGTTAAGCCTTTCGAGGTCGGTAAAGATTGGTAAGAGATTACAAGTGTCAACGAGGGTATTTCTCTTTATTCCCCTATCATCCGAGGTCGCGGTTCCGTTGACACTCACAACCCGATCATGGAGGAGCCAATTGAAATTGTACGTGAAGATGGTTACGGGCTAGACCAAGAACCGCATACCATAGAAGCCTTTGACGTGAAGTTGCGGAATGAACATCACCAACCATGGGCATATGATTCATTGATACGATGGGAAACATATTTGAAGAATGGTCCCTTCAAATGGTTGGCCGAATTTAAAAAAGGTTTGTGCAAGAAACCGAGTTCAGATGAAAGCATCGATATAAAGTGGTTTGATAGTTAGGAGTCTTTACATTTGATCCCCGCAAATTTGGGGACAAATTCTTCCGAAAAAAGGGAGATTGATGTTAATCAAACCCCATAGTTTCCCCAATTCAATATAAGAAGTAAAGTTCCAATAATGCCAATGGTTAGCCATGAACACCCGGCCAAAAGTTTGGAAATGTAAGGAGTTTGGAATGGCATAGGAGACAATACTTGATTGTCTCAAGGAGTTGTATTTTATCCGGCCTTAAGTGTTGTTCTTGGCCGAGACCTTGCTTTTAATATTGTCTTTAAATTCTTAGTTTAAGTGTTAGTCAGATAGGCATATTAAAGCAATGTAAGAACCCGTAGCTACATAATCAGACACATTCAATGCGGAAGAGTACCAAACGGAAAGGAGCCGCAACACAAGATGACATGGCCAAGCATGTACACGGTAACAAGTGAATGAATACACCATATATAAAATGTGATCTTCAAGGTTAATGAACCGTGTGTGGATTTCATCAAGGGGAGAGCAACAATACGTTAGTTGGGGAAGACGAGGGGTTGGGCGAATTGTCCTTCTCAAATCGGCCAAGGAGCATGTATCTCAACACGCTCAAAGGAACTCATTAAAGTGCCAATTAAGACATGTATGGAAGCTATAAGAGGTTCTAGAAGCACATTGGATTTGGGCATGAAGCCCCTCGGCCGAACTCCCTTTCCCTCACCCGTTCCCACCTTAGTGAAGTGGCTTGAGTTTGTACTTACCTTCTAGAATGGTCCTTTCTCTACTATACAATGGACTCTTAGGCCATTGTAAATATTAAGAGTTGTTTCATATAAATCTTGAGTGTTTACTCACTTTGCTAAGTCTTTCAATGCAGGATTGTAAGCTCTTAATTGATCCTCCGGGAGGGTAGCATGGTTCTCCGGGAGAACAACCTATCTTTATAAGGTTTTAGATCACCCTTGCTTGGTTAGTGTTGTGCTTAGAGGTCAGCAAACCTCAACCTAGTCCTTGTGAAATTGATCACAACATACATAGAGACCACACGACCAATTGACTCCTCGTGTTACCATCCAAGAACCCCCATATCAGTCAAATTGTGACTTGGTGTTTAATAGTATTGCAATCCGCATATCCGTGCCCATTACTTTATTTGTTTACACCACCACCCTCCAAAGCATCTCAGAAACACCTCCACCAAAGATCACTATCCATAACCAACCACAAACACCCGCAAGTACAAACAACCACCCAACGTCCCACCAAATCCTCTTCTCAGACCCTCCCTGCCTCAGGTTGTTTCCGAAACCTTAGCACCACCAAACTACCGAACCCCGATAACTACCCTAACCCACAACCTATCTGTAACCACCACATAAAAAGCCTTGACGCGATTACAACCACATTTACTCGAAACACCCACCTTACACCATACAGTTCGGCCTTAATAATTAATCAAAAACCCCATTTTCCTCGTCCACTTTCGGGTCAACCCGAGTCTCACCAACACCCAAAACACTTACCAACTCAAAGCCCTCCGTAATTAGATCAGATTGGTATCAGAGCCAAGCATTCCCGTTCCATGCAATAACGCTATGGCTAACATGAATGAGGAACATAGGAGGGCCATGTCCGACATGATTTATGAGCACATGCAACTTCTAAGGAGAGAATTTAAAGAGCATGCCGTGATTCATAATGTAGAATCTGGAGAAGAAGTGGCCCAAAATAATCCTAGGCATGCCAAAGATGACGTACTAGAGGAACCATGACACAAAGGGGAACACGATCCAGCCTTGCGGCTTGATCTCCCTACGTTCGATGGTAATTTAGATCTAGAAGAATTTCTCGAATGGATAAGAGCCATTGAGATATTGTTCGAGTTTAAGCAGTATGATGACCGGAAGTTCTTCAAAGTTGCCATATTGAAGTTAAAGTCTTTTGCTTCTATATGGTATGAAAATTTAAGAGCAAGCCGAAGTAGGCACGGCAAAACAAAAATTGACTCTTGGGAAAAGCATAAGAAACACTTGAGAAGAAAGTTCTTGCCGTGAGAGTACGAAAAAGTCGCTACCTTAAACTCACCAAGCTTCGGCAATGTGTCCTTAAGGTCGAAGAATATGTTCGGGAGTTTGAAAAGGTTACGATGTTGTGTGACTTGGATTAGAAGAAGACACAGCGGGTTGCACGATTCATAAGTGGATTGATTCGATAATACAAGAGAAGGTCGAGGTGTCCACCTACCATACCCTTGAATATGTGTGCCATTTGGCACTAAAGTTTGAGCAACAACAAAAGAGGGGTGCCTCTTAACCCTATGCTAAACCCGTGAGTACCATAGGATAGCCCAACCTTTTATACAATCAAGATGAGACGGGTAAGGGCAAGGAAAATAAGGTAGAACCGGCCAAGAAAGTTTGAGGAGGCGTATAAAAGATACTTTAAGTGTCAAGGCCTCGGACATTTTGCAAGAGAATGCCCGAATTCGAGGGCCATGACCCTTGAAGAGTACCAAGAGTGTGGTAGTGCCTTCATCAAGGAAGAATCCGAAGTGGAAGAAAGTCAATGGGAAAACCAGACCCTTGTGGAAGAAGGAGTAAGTCTTGTTCTCCAACATGTGTTAAGCATGCAACCGGAAGAACTTGAAGAGTCGCAACGAGAGAAAATTTTCTACACATGGTGCAAGGTGAAGGATCGAGTGTGTAGTGTGATAATTGATGAAGGAAGTTGCGTGAATATGGATTCTCTGGAAATGGTAGGCAAGTTACAATTTCCAACCCGTGCACATCCCAAGCCTTACCGTATTCGTTGGGTAAACAAAGCAAATGGGTTAGAAGTAGACAACCATGTCCTTGTTAACCTCCGAATTGGGGGATATGAGGACGAGTTGTGGTGAGACATCCTACCCATGGATGTGGGCCATATCTTATTGGGGAGGCTATCGCAGTATGACCGCAAGCTGATCCACGATGGGGAAGATAATACATATGCCTGCTGCAAGGACGGAAAGGATTTTCGGCTGAGACCCTTACCACCTAGTAAGGTAAGGGAAATGAAGATTCAACGAGCTTAGAGATGTCAAACAAATTCCGAGAATCTCGCGATTGTGGAACAACAAAAAGAGAAAGAAAGATCAAAGAAGGGGATCCCGTCAGAAGTATTGATATGTGAAGAAAAAGAAACTCTTGTGGAGAACATGAAGGAGAGTGTAGGGGCCATACAAGGTTGGACCCTCTTTACCAATCTGTTACACGGTCAAATAAATGTGGAAGAGGATCCAAAGATTGCTGAAATTTCACTTCCAAATGTTTCTCCACTCGGAACAAAGCCAACAAAGGATGTTTCTCGTACCCTTGAGATGGCATATGATGATCCAAGGAGGACTCCCGACTTGGTTGCCCAAGAAAACCTTATTTCATACATGGTGCCGGTCGTGATGATGTTTGAAAGAATTAGGACTTGGTATATGCTCCTTCACGAATTGTCTTTGAGGGATGACTCACACCTATTCGAAGGGGAAATAAAGCAAATTATGGTCGTCAAGGACCTACGAAGAAGGAATGTATGGCTTGTGGAGTCACTCAGGATGTGTGGTGAACTAAACTATCTAGTGAGTCTCATACAAGGAGTTTTCTTGGCCCGGGAACACCAATCATTACCCAAGAACCTTGGTGTTAAGCCTTCCGAGGTCGGTAAATATTGGTACAAGATTACAAGTGTCAATGAGGGTATTTCTCTTTATTCCCCTATCATCCAAGGTCGTGGTTCCGTTAACACTCACACCCAGATCATGGAGGAGCCAATTGAAATTGTACGTGAAGATGGTTAGGGGCTAGACCAAGAACCGCATACCATAGAAGCCTTTGACGTGAAGTTGCGGAATGAACATCACCAACCATGGGCATATGATTCATTGATCCGATGGGAAACATATTTGAAGAATGGTCCCTTCAAATGGTTGGCCGAATTTAAAAAAGGTTTGTGCAAGAAACCGAGTTCAGATGAAAGCATCGATATAAAGTGGTTTGATAGTTAGGAGTCTTTACATTTGATCCCCGCAAATTTGGGGACAAATTCTTCCGAAGAAAGGGAGATTGATGTTAATCAAACCCCATACTGGTTTCCCCAATTCAATATAAGAAGTAAAGTTCCAAGAATGCCAATGGTTAGCCATGAACACCCGACCAAAAGCTTGGAAATGTATGGAGTTTGGAATGGCATAAGTGACAATATTTGATTGTCTCAAGGAGTTGTATTTTATTCGGCCTTAAGTGTTGTTCTTGGCCGAGACCTTACTTTTAATTGTTTTCTTTAAAGTCTTAGTTTACGTGTTAGTTACATAGGCATATTAAAGCAATGTAAGAACCCGTAGCTACATAATCGAACACATTCAATGCGGAAGAGTACCAAACCGAAAGGAGCCACAACACAAGATGACATGGCCAAGCATGTACACGACAACAAGGGAATGAATACACCATCTAGAAAATGTTATCTTTAAGGTTAATGAACCGTGTGTGGATTTTATCAAGGGGAGAGCATCAATACGCGGGTTTGGGCGAATTGTCCTTCTCAAATCGGCCAAGGAGAATGTATCTCAACACACTCGAAGGAACTAATTCAAGTGTCAATTAAGACATACATGGAAGCTATAAAAGAGGTTCTAGAAACACATTGGATTTGGGCATGATGCCCTTCGGCCGAACTCCCTTTCCCTCCCCCGTTCCTACCTTAGTCAAGTGGCTTGAGTTTGTAAGTTACCTTCTAGAATGGTCCTTTCTCTACTATACAAAGGATCCTTAGGCCATTGTAAATATTAAGAGTTGTTTCATATAAAACTTGAGTGTTTACTCACCTTGCTATGTCCTTCAATCCTGGATTGTAAGCTCTTAGTTGATCATCCGAGAGGGTAGCCTGGTTCTCCGGGAGAACAATCTATCTTTATAAAGTTTCAGATTACCCTTGCTTGGTTAGTGTTGTGTCTAGAGGTCAAAAAACCTCAACCTAGTCCTTGTGAAATTGATCACAACATACTTGGAGACCACACGACCAATTGACTCCTCGTGTTACCATCCAAGAACCCCCAGATCGATCGAATTGTGACTTAGCGTGTAATTGGATTGCAATCCGCATATCCGTGCCCATTCCTTGTTTCAATTACTTGTTTGTTTACACCACCACCATCAAAAGCATATCAGAAACACCTCCACCAAAGCTCACTATCCGTAACCAACCACAAACACACGTAAGTACAAACAACCATCCCAACATCCCACCGAATCCTCTTCTCAGACCCTCCCTGCCTCAGGTTGTTTCCGCAACCGTAGCACCACCAAACTACCGAACCTCGATAACTACCCTGACCCTCAACCTATCCGTAACCACCACACAAATAGCCTTGATGCGATTCCAACCACATTTACCCAAAATATCCACCTTACACCATATTGCCCGTCCTTGCCGATTAATCGAAAACCCTATTTTCCTCATCCACTTTCGGGTCAACCCGAATCTCACCAACACCCGAAACACTTACCAACTCAAAGCCCTCCGTAATTAAATCAGATTGGTATCAGAGCCAAGTGTTCCCGATCCACGCAATAACGCTATGGCTAACATGAATGAGGAACTTAGGAGGGCTATGTCTGACATGATTTACGAGCACATGCAACTTCTAAGGAGAGAATTTCAAGAGCATGCCGTGATTCATAATGTAGAATCCGGAGAAGAAGTGGCCCAAAATAATCCTAGGCATGCCAATGATGACGTACTAGAGGAACCAAGACAGGAAGGGGAATATGATATATCCTTGCGGCTTGATCTCCCTACGTTCGATGGTAATTTAGGTCCGGAAGAATTTCCCGAATGGCTAAGAGCCATTGAGATATTGTTCGAGTTTAGGCAGTATAATGACCGGAAGTGCTTCAAATTTGCCATATTGAAGTTAAAGTCTTTTGCTTCTATATGGTATGAAAATTTAAGAGCAAGCCGAATTTGGCACGGCAAAACAAAAATCGACTCTTGGGCAAAGCATAAGAAACACTTGAGAAGAAAGTTCTTGCCGCAAGAGTACGAACAAGTCGCTACCTTAAACTCACCAAGCTTCGACAATGTGTCCCTAAGATCGAAGAATATGTTCGGGAGTTTGAAAAGGTCACGATGTTGTGTGACTTGGATGAGAAGAAGACACAGCGGGTTGCACGATTCATAATTGGGTTGAGTCGATAATACAAGAGAATGTCGAGGTGTCCACCTACCATGCCCTTGAATATGTGTACCATTTGGCAATAAAGTTTGAGCAACAACAAAATAGGGGTGCCTCTTACCCCTATGCTAAACCCGTGAGTACCAAAGGATAGCCCAACCTTTTATACAATCAAGATGAGACGTGTATTGAGTTTGGAATGCCATAGGAGACAATACTTGATTGTCTCAAGGAGTTGTATTTTATTCGTCCTTAAGTGTTGTTCTTGTCCGAGACCTTGCTTTTAATTTCTATCTTTAAATTCTGAGTTTAAGTGTTAGTTACATAGGCAAATTAAAGCAATGTAAGAACCGGTAGAAACATAATCGGACACATTCAATGTGGAAGAGTATCAAACCGAAAGGAGCCACAACACAAGATGACATGGCCAAGCATGTACACGACAACAAGGGAATGAATACACCATCTTGAAAATGTGATCTTCAAGGTTAATGAACTGTGTGTGGATTTCATCAAGGGGAGAGCATCAATACACGGGTTAGGGAAGCCGAGGGGTGGGAGAATTGTCCTTCTCAAATCGGCCAAGGAGCATGTATCTCAACACACTCGAAGGAACTCATTCAAGTGTCAATTAAGACATGCATGGAAGCTATAAAAGAGGTTCTAGAAGCACATTGGATTTGGGCATGAAGCCCCTCGGCCGAACTCCCTTTCCCTCCCCTGTTCCCACCTTAGTCAAGTGGCTTGAGTTTGTAATTACCTTCTAGAATGGTCCTTTCTCTGGACTTTTAGGCCATTGTAAATATTAAGAGTTGTTTAATTTAAATCTTGAGTGTTTAGTCACCTTGCAAAGTCTTTCAATCCAGGATTGTAAGCTCTTAGTTGATCCTCCGGGAGGGTAGCCTGGTTCTCCGGGAGAACAACCTATCTTTATAAGGTTTTCAGATCACCCTTGCTTGGTTAGTGTTGTTCATAGAGGTCATCAAACCTCAACCTAGTTCTTGTGAAATAGATCACAATATACTTGTAGACCACACGACCAATTGACTCCTCGTGTAACCATCCAAGAACTCCCATATCGATCGAATTGTGACTTGGTGTGTAATCGGATTGCAATCCGCATATCCGTGCCCATTCCTTGTTTCAATTACACCACCACCCTACAAAGCATCTCAGAAACACCTCCACCAAAGCTCACTATCCGTAACCAACCACAAACACCCGCAGGTACAAACAACCATCCCAACGTCCCACCGAATCCTCTTCTCAGACCCTCCGTGACTCAGGTTGTTTTCATAACGTTAGCACCACCAAACTATCGAACCCTGATAACTACCCTGACCCTCAACCTATCCGTAACCACCACACAAAGGTCCTTGACGCGATTCCAACCATATTTACCCAAAACATCCACCTTACATCATATTGTTCGGCCTTGCCGATTAATCGAAAACCCCATTTTCCTCGTCCACTTTCAGGTCAACCCGAATCTCACCAACACCCGAAACACTTACCAACTCAAAGCTCTCCGTAATTAAATCAATTTGGTATCAGAGCCAAGCGTTCTCGTTCCACGCAATAACGCTATGGCTAACATGAATGAGGAACTTAGGAGGTCCATGTCCGACATGATTTACGAGCACTTGCAACTTCTAAGGAGAGAATTGCAAGAGCATGCCGTGATTCATAATGTAGAATCCGGAGAAGAAGTGGCCCAAAATAATCCTACGCATGCCAACGATGACGTACTAGAGGAACCAAGACACGAAAGGGAACACGATCCAGCCTTGCGGCTTGATCTCCATACGTTCGATGGTAATTTAGATCCGGAAGAATTTCTCGAATGGCTAAGAGCCATTGAGATATTTTTCGTGTTTAAGCAGTATGATGACCGGAAGTGCTTCAAAGTGGCCATATTGAAGTTAAAGTCTTTTGCTTCTATATGGTACGAAAATTTAAGAGCAAGCCGAAGTTGGCACGGCAAAACAAAAATTGACCTTTGGGCAAAGCATAAGAAACACTAGAGAAGAAAGTTCTTGCCGCGAGAGTACGAACAAGTCGCTACCTTAAACTCAACAACTTCGGCAATGTGTCCTTAAGGTCGAATAATATATTCGGGAGTTTGAAAAGATGACGATGTTGTGTGACTTGGATTAGAAGAAGACACAGCGGGTTGCACGATTCATAGGTGGATTGAGTCGATAATACAAGAGAAGGTCAAGGTGTCCACCTACCATACCCTTGAATATGTGTGCCATTTGGCACTAAAGTTTGAGCAACAACAAAAGAGGGGTGCCACTTAACCCTATGCTAAACCCGTGAGTACCAAAGGATTGCCCAACCTTTTATACAATCAAGAGACGGTAAGGGAAAGGAAAAGAAGGTAGAACCGGCCAAGGAAGTATGAGGAGGCGTATAAAAGATGTTTTAAGTGTCAAGGCCTTAGACATTTTGCAAGAGAATGCCCGAATTTGAGGGCCATGACCCTTGAAGAGTACCAAGAGTGCGGTAGTTCCTTCATCGAGGAAGAACCCGAAGTGGGAGAAAGTCAATGGGAAAACCAAACACTTGCGGAAGAAGGAGTAAGTCTTGTTCTCCAACATGTGTTAAGCATGCAACCGGGAGAACTTGAAGAGTCGCAATGAGAGATGATCTTCTACACATGGTGCAATGTGAAAGACCGAGTGTGTAGTGTGATAATTGATGAAGGAAGTTGCGTGAATATGGCTTCTCTGGAAATGGTAGGCATGTTACAATTGCCAACCCGTGCACATCCCAAGCCCTACCGTCTTCGTTGGGTAAACAAATCAAATGGGTTAGAAGTAGACAACTATGTCCTTGTTAACTTCCGAATTAGGGGATATGAGGATGAGTTGTGGTGCGACATCCTACCAATGGATGTGTGCCATATCTTATTGGGAAGGCCATGGCAGTATCACCACAAGCCGATCCATGATGGGGAAGATAATACATATGCCTGCTGCAATGATGGAAATGATTTCCGACTGAGACCCTTACCACCTTGTAAGGTAAGGGAAATGAAGTTTCAACGGGCTCAGAGACGTCAAACCAAATCTGCGAGTCTCACGATTGTGGAACAACAAAAAGAGGAAGAAAGATCAAAGAAGGGGAGCCCATCAGAAGTATTGATATGTGAAGAAAAAGAAAGTCATGTGGAGAACATAAAGGAGAGTGTAGGGGCCATACAATGTTGGACCCTCATTACCAATTTGTTACACGGTCACATAAATATGGAAGAGGATTCAAAGATTGCTGAATTTTCACTTCCAAATGTTTAAACACTAGGAACAAATCCAACAAAAGATGTTTCTCGTACCCATGAGATGACTTATGATGATCTAAGGAGGACTCCCGAGTTGGTTGCCCAAGAAAACCTTATTTCCTACATGGTGCCAGTCGTGATGATGTTTGAAAAGAATGGGACTTGGTATATGCTCATTTATGAATTATCTTTGAGGGACGACTCAAACCTATTCGAAGGGGAAATAAAGCAAATGATGGTCGTCAAGGACCTACGATGTAGGAATGTATGGCTTGTAGAGTCACTCGGGATATGTGGTGAACTAAACTATCTAGTGAGTCTCATACAAGGAGTTTGCTTGCCCCGAGTACCCCAATCATTACCCGAAAACCTTGGTGTTAATCCTTTCGAGGTCGGTAAAGATTAGTAAAATATTACAAGTGTCAATGAGGGTATTTCTCTTTATTCCCCTATTATACGAGTTGGTGGTTCCGTTGACACTCACACCCCGATCATGGAGGAGCCAATTGAAATTGTACGTGAAGATGGTTATGGGCTAGACCAAGAACCGCATACCAAGCCATTGACGTGAAGTTGAGGAATGAACATCACCAACCATGGGCATATGATTCATTGATCCGATGGTAAACATATTTGGAGAATGGTCCTTTCAAATGGTTGGCCGAATTTCAAAAAGGTTTGTGCAAGAAACCGAGTCCAGATGAAAGCATCGATATAAAGTGGTTTGATAGTTAGGAGTCTTCACATTTGATCCCCGCGAATTTGGGGAAAAATTCTTCCGAAGAAAGGAAGATTGATGTAAATCAAACCCCATGTTGGATTCCTCAATTCTATATAAGAAGTAAAGTTCCAAGAACGCCAATGGATAGCCATGAAAACCCGGCCAAAAGCTTGGAAATTTATGGAGTTTGGAATGGCATAGGAGACAATACTTGATTGTTTCAAGGAGTTGTATTTTATTTGGCCTTAAGTGTTGTTCTTGGCCGAGACCTTGCTTTTAATTGTTGTCTTAAAATTCTTAGTTTAAGTGTTAGTTACATCGGCATATTAAAGCAATGTAAGAACCCGTAGCTACATAATCGGACACATTCAATGCTGAAGAGCACCAAACCGAAAGGAGCCGCAACACAAGATGACATGGCCAAGCTTGTACACGGGAACAAGGGAATGAATACACCATCTAGAAAATGTGATCTTTAAGGTTAATGAACCGTGTGTGGATTTCATCAAGGGGAGAGCATCAAAACTCGGGTTAGGGAAGCCGAGGGGTTAGGCAAATTGTCATTCTCAAATCGGCCAAGGAGCATGTATCTCAACACACTCGAAGGAACTCATTCAAGTGTCAATTAAGACATGCATGGAAGCTATAAAAGTGGTTCTAGAAGCACATTGGATTTGGGCATGAAGTCCCTCGGCCGAACTCCCTTTCCCACCCCGTTCCACCTTAGTCAAGTGGCTTGAGTTTATACTTACCTTCTAGAATTGTCCTTTCTCTACTATAAAAAGGACCCTAAGGCCATTGTAAATATTAAGAGCTGTTGCATATAAAACTTGAGTGTTTACTCACCTTGCTAAGTCTTTCAATCCAGGATTGTAAGCTCTTAGTTGATCCTCCGGGAGGGTAGCCTGGTTCTCCGGGAGAACACCCTATCTTTATAAGGTTTCAGATTATCCTTCCTTGGTTAGTGTTGTTCATAGAGGTCAGCAAACCTCAACCTAGTTCTTGTGAAATTGATCACAACATACTTGGAGACCACACGACCAATTGACTCCTCGTGTTACCATCCAAGAACTCCCATATCGATCGAATTGTGACTTGGTGTGTAATCGGATTGCAATCCGCATATCCGTGCCATTCCTTGTTTCAATTACACCACCACCCTCCAACGCATCTCAGAAACACCTTCACCAAAGCTCACTATCCGTAACCAACCACAAACACCGCAAGTACAAACAACCATCCCAACGTCCCACCAAATCCTCTTCTCAGACCCTCCCCGCCTCAGGTTATTTCCGCAACCTTAGCACCACCAAACTTCCGAACCCCGATAACTACCCTGACCCTCAACCTATCCGTAACCACCACACAATGAGCCTTGACGCGATTTCAACCATATTTACCCGAAACATTCACCTTACATCATACTGTCCGGCCTTGCCGGTTAATTGAAAACCCTATTTTCCTTATCCACTTTCGGGTCAACCCGAATCTCACCAACACCCAAAACACTTACCAACTCAAAGCCCTCCGTAATTAAATCAGATTGGTATCAGAGCCAAGCATTCCCATTCCACGCAATAATGCTTTGGCTAACATGAATGAGGAACTTAGGAGGGCCATGTCCGACATGATTTACGAGCACATGCAACTTCTAAGGAGAGAATTTCAAGAGCATGCCCTGATTAATAATGTAGAATCCGTAGAAGAAGTGGCTCAAAATAATCCTAGGCATGCCAACGATGACGTACGAGAGGAACCAAGACACGAAGGGGAACACGATCTAGCCTTGTGGCTTGAACTCCCTACGTTCGATGGTAATTTATATCCGGAAGAATTTCTCGAATGGCTAAGAGCCATTGACATATTGTTCGTGTTTAAGCAGTATGATGACCGGAAGTGCTTCAAAGTTGCCATATTGATGTTAAAGTCTTTTGCTTCTATATGGTTTGAAAATTTAAGAGCAAGCCGAAGTAGGCACGGCAAAACAAAAATCGACTATCGGGCAAAGCATAAGAAACACTTGAGAAGAAAGTTCTTGCCGCAAGAGTACGAGCAAGTCTCTACCTTAAACTCACCAACTTCGGCAATGTGTCCTTAAGGTCGAAGAATATGTTCGGAAGTTTGAAAAGGTCATGATGTTTTGTGACTTGGATGAGAAGCAGACACAGCGGGTTGAACTATTCATAAGTGGATTGAGTCGATAATACAAGAGAAGGTGGAGGTGTCCACCTACCATACCGTTGAATATGTGTAGTGTGATAATTGATGAAGGAAGTTGCATGAATATGGCTTCTTTGGAAATGGTAGGCAAGTTACAATTGCCAACCCGTGCACATCCCAAGCCCAACCGTCTTCGTTGGGTAAACAAAGCAAACGGGTTAGAAGTAGACAACCATATCATTGTTAACCTCCGAATTAGGGGATATGAGGATGAGTTGTGGTGTGACATCCTACCCATGGATGTGTGCCATATCATATTGGGGAGGCCATGGCAGTATGACCGTAAGCCGATCCACGATGGGGAAGATAATACATATTCCTGCTGCAAAGATGTAAAGGATTTTCGGATGAGACCCTTACCACCTAGTAAGGTAAGGGAAATGAAGATTTAACGGGCTCAGAGATGTCAAACCAATTCCGAGAATCTCACGATTGTGGAACAACAAAAAGAGGAAGAAAGATCAAAGAAGGGGATCCCGTAAGAGGTATTGATATGTGAAGAAAAAGAAAGTCTTATGGAGAACATGAATGAGAGTGTAGGGGCCATACAAGGTTGGACCCTCTTTACCAATATGTTACACGGTCAAATAAATATGGAAGAGGATCCAAAGATTGCTGAATTTTTACTTCCAAATGTTTCACCACTCAGAACAAAGCCAACAAAGGATGTTTCTCGTACACTTGAGATAACATATGATGATCCAATTGTCTTTGAGGGACGACTCACACCTATTCGAAGGGGAAATAAAGAAAATGATGGTCATAAAGGACCTACAAAGTAGGAATGTATGTCTTGTAGAGTCACTCGGGATGTGTGGTGAACTAAACTATCTAGTGAGTCTCATACAAGGAAGATGCTTGGCCCGGGAACACCAATCATTACCCGAGAACCTTGGTGTTAAGCCTTTCTAGGTTGGTAAAGATTGGTACAAAATTATAAGTGTCAATGAGGGTATTTCTCTTTATTTCCCTATCATCCGAGATCGTGGTTCCGTTGACACTCATACACCGATCATGGAGGAGCCAATTGAAATTGTTCGTGAAGATGGTTACGGGCTAGACCAAGAACCGCATACCATAGAAGCCTTTGACGTGAAGTTGAGGAATGAACATCACCAACCATGGGAATATGATTCATTGATCCGATGGGAAACATATTTGAAGAATGGTCCCTTCAAATGGTTGACCGAATTTCAAAAAGGATTGTGCAGGAAACCGAGTCCAGATAAAAGCATCGATATAAAATGGTTTGATAGTTAGGAGTCTTCACATTTGATCCCCGCGAATTTGGGGACAAATTCTTCCGAAGAAGGGAGATTGATGTAAATCAAACCCCATGTTGGATTCCTCAATTCAATATAAGAAGTAAAGTTCAAAGAATTCCAATGGTTAGCCATGAACCCGGCCAAAAGCTTGGAAATTGATGGAGTTTGGAATGGCATAGGAGACAATACTTGATTGTCTCAAAGAGTTGTATTTTATTTGGCCTTAAGTGTTGTTCTTGGCCGAGACCTAGCTTTAAATTGTTGTGTCTAATTTCTTTGTTTAAGTGTTAGTTACACAGGAATATTAAAGCAATGTAAGAACCCGTAGCTACATAATCGAACATATTCAATGCGGAAGAGTACCAACCCGAAAGGAGCCGCAACACAAGATGACATGGCCAAGCATGTACACGGCTACAAGGGAATGAATACACCATCTAGAAAATGTTATCTTCAAGGTTAATGAACCGTGTATGGATTTCATCAAGGGGAGAGCATCAATACGCGGGTTAGGGAGGCCGAGGGGTTGGGCGAATTGTCCTTCTCAAATCGGCCAAGGAGCATGTATCTCAACACACTCGAAGGAACTCATTCAAGTGTCAATTAAGACATGCATGGAATCTATAAAAGAGGTTCTAGAAGCACATTGGATTTGGGCATGAAGCCCCTCGGACGAACTCCCATTCCCTCCCCCGTTCCCACCTTAGTCAAGTGGCTTGAGTTTGTAAGTTAACTTCTAGAATGGTCATTTCTCTACTATACAAAGGACCCTTAGGCCATTGTAAATATTAAGAGTTGTCTCATATAAAACTTGAGTGTTTACTCACCTTGCTAAGTCATTCAATCCAGGATTGTAAGCTCTTAGTTGATCCTCCGGGAGGGTAGCCTGGTTCTCCGGGAGAACAACCTATCTTTATAAGGTTTCAGATCACCCTTGCTTGATTAGTGTTATGCCTAAAGGTCAGCAAACCTCAACCTAGTTCTTGTTAAATTGATAAAAACATACTTGGAGACCACATGACCAATTGACTCCTCGTGTTACCATCCAAGAACCCACATATCGATCGAATTGTGACTTAGTGTGTAATCAGATTGCAATCCGTATATCCGTGCCCATTCCTTGTTTCAATTACACCACCACCCTACAAAGCATCTCAGAAACACCTCCACCAAAGATCACTATTCATAACCAACCACAAACACCCGCAAGTACAAACAACCATCCCAACGTCCCACCGAATCCTCTTCTCAGACCCTCCCTGCCTCAGGTTGTTTCGCAAACTTAGCACCACCAAACTACTGAACTCCGATAACTACCCTGACCCTCAACCTATCCGTAACCACCACACAAAGAGCCTTGACGCGATTCCAACCATATTTACCCAAAACATCCACCTTACATCATATTGTCCGGCCTTGCCGATTAATCGAAAACCCCATTTTCCTCTTCAACTTTCAGGTCAACCCGAATCTCACCGACACCCGAAACACTTACCAACTCAAAGCCCTTCGTAATCAAATCAGATTGGTATCATAGCCAAGCGTTCCCGTTCCACGCAATAACGCTATGGCAAACATGAATGAGGAACTTAGGAGGGCCATGTCCGACATGATTTACGAGCACTTGCAACTTCTAAGGAGAGAATTTCAAGAGCATGCCGTGATTCATAAAGTAGAATCTGGAGAAGAAGTGACACAAAATAATCCTAGGCATGCCAACGATGACGTACTAGAGGAACCAAGACACGAAGGGGAGCACGATCCAGCCTTGTGGCTTGATCTCCCTACATTCGATGGTAATTTTGATCCGGAAGAATTTCTCGAATGGCTAAGATCCATTGAGATATTTTTTGTGTTTAAGTTGTATGATGACCGGAAGTGCTTCAAAGTTGCCATATTGAAGTTAAAGTCTTTTGCTTTATATGGGACAAATATTTAAGAGCAAGCCGAAGTAGGCACGGCAAAACAAAAATCGACTTTTGGGCAAAGCATAAGAAACACTTGAGAAGAAAGTTCTTGACGCGAGAGTACGAACAAGTCGCTACCTTAAACTCACCAACTTCGGCAATGTGTCCTTAAGGTCGAAGAATATATTCGGGAGTTTGAAAAGGTCACGATGTTGTGTGACTTGGATTAGAAGAAGACACAGAGGGTTGCACGATTCATAAGTGGATTGAGTCGATAATACAAGAGAAGGTCGAGGTGTCCACCTACCATACCCTTGAATATGTGTGCCATTTGGCACTAAAGTTTGAGCAACAACAAAAGAGGGGTGCCACTTAACCCTATGCTAAACCCGTGAGTACCAAAGGATAGCCCAAACTTTTATACAATCAAGATGAGATGGGTAAGGGCAAGGAAAAGAAGGTAGAACCGGCCAAGGAAGTTTGAGGAGGCGTATAAAAGATATTTTAAGTATCAAAGCCTCGGACATTTTGCAAGAGAATGCCCGATTACGAGGGCCATGACCCTTGAAGAGTACCAAGAGTGCGGTAGTGCCTTCATCGAGGAAGAACCCGAAGTGGAAGAAAGTCAAAGGGAAAACCAAACCCTTGCGGAAGAAGGAGTAAGTCTTGTTCTCCAACATGTGTTAAGCATGCAACCGGGAGAACTTGAAGAGTCGCAATGAGAGAAATCTTCTACACATGGTGCAATGTGAAGGACCGAGTGTGTAGTGTGATAATTGATGAAGGAAGTTGCGTGAATATGGCTTCTCTGGAAATGGTAGGCAGGTTATAATTGCCAACCGGTGCACAACCCAAGCCCTACCATCTTCGTTGGTTAAACAAAGCAAACGGGTTAGAAGTACACAACCATGTCCTTGTTAACCTCCGAATTGGGGGATATGAGGACGAGTTGTGGTACGACATCCTACCCATGGATGTGTGCCATATCTTATTGGGGAGGTTATGGCCATATCTAGTGAGTCTCATACAAGGAGTTTTCTTGGCCCGGGAACACCAATCATTACCCGAAAACCTTGGTGTTAAGCCTTTCGAGGTCTGTAAAGATTGGTATAAGATTATAAGTGTCAATGAGGGTATTTCTCTTTATTCCCCGATCATCTGAGGTCGTGGTTCCATTGACACTCACACCCCGATCATGGAGGAGCCAATTGAAATTGTACGTGAAGATGGTTACGTGCTAGACCAAGAACCGCATACCATAGAAGCCTTTGACGTGAAGTTGAGGAATGAACATCACCAACCATGGGCATATGATTCATTGATCCGATGGGAAACATATTTGAAGAATGGTCCCTTCAAATGGTTGGCCGAATTTCAAAAAGGTTTGTGCAAGAAACCGAGTTCAGATGAAAGAATCGATATAAAGTGGTTTGATTGTTAGGAGTCTTCACATTTGATCCCCACGAATTTGGGGACAAATTCTTCCGAAGATAGGGAGATTGATGTAAATCAAACTCCATGCTGGATTCCTCAATTCAATATGAGAAGTAAAGTTCCATGGATGCCAATGGTTAGCCTTGAACACCCGGCCAAAAGCTTGGAAATATATGGAGTTTGGAATGGCATAGGAGACAATACTTGATTGTCTCAAGGAGATCTATTTTATTCGGCCTTAAGTGTTGTTCTTGGCCGAGACCTTGCTTTTAAATATTTTCTTTAAATTCTAAGTTTAAGTGTTAGTTACATAGGCAAATTAAAGAAATGTAAGAACCCGTAGCTACATATTCGGACACATTAAATGCGGAAGAGTACCAAACCGAAAGGAGACGCAACACAAGATGACATGGCCAAGCATGTACACGGCAACAAGGGAATGAATACACCATCTACAAAATGTGATCTTCAAGGTTAATGAACCGTGTGTGGATTTCATCAAGGGGAGAGCATCAACACGCGGGTTAGGGAAGCCGAGGGTTGGGCGAATTGTCCTTCTCAAATCGGCCAAGGAGCATATATCTCAACACACTCGAATGAACTCATTAAGTGTCAATTAAGATATGCATGGAAGCTATAAAAGAGGTTCTAGAAGCAAATTGGATTTGGGCATGAAGCCCCTCGGCCGAACTCCCTTTCGCTCCCCCGTTCCCACCTTAGTCAAGTGGCTTGAGTTTGTACTTACCTTCTAGAATGGTCCTTTCTCTACTATACAAAGGACCCTTAGGCCATTGTAAATATTAAGAGTTGTTTCATATAAAACATGAGTGTTTACTCACCTCGCTAAGTCTTTCAATCCAAGATTGTAAGCTCTTAGTTGATCCTCCGGGAGGGTAGTCTGGTTCTCCGGGTGAACAACCTATCTTTATAAGATTTCAGATCACCCTTGCTTGGTTAGTGTTGTTCCTAGAGGTCAGCAAACCTCTACCTAGTTCTTGTGAAATTGATCACAACATACTTGGAGACCACACGACCAATTGACTCCTCGTGTTACCATCCAAGAACACCCATATTGATCGAATTATGACTTGGTGTGTAATCGGATTACAATCCGCATATCCGTGCCCATTCCTTGTTTCATTTACACCACCACCCTCCAAAGCATCTCTGAAACACCTCCACCAAAGCTCACTATCCGTAACCAACCACAAACACCCGCACGTACAAACAACCATCCCAACGTCCCACCGAATCCTCTTCTGAGACTCTCCGTGCCTCAGGTTTTTTTCGCAACCTTAGAACCACCAAACTATCGAACCTCGATAACTACCCTGACTCTCAACCTATCCGTAACCACCACACAAAGAGACTTGACACGATTCCAACCATTTTCCTCATCCACTTTCGGGTCAACTCGAATCTCACCAACACCTGAAACACTTACAAACTTAAATCCCTCCGTAATTAAATCAGATTGGTATAAGAGCCAAGCATTTCCGTTCCACGCAATAACGCTATGGCTAACATAAATGAGGAACTTAGGAGGGCCATGCCCGACATGATTTATGAGCACATGCAACTTCTAAGGAGGGAATTTCAAGAGCATGCCGTGATTCATTATGTAGAATCCGGAGAAGAAGTGGCCCAAAATAATCCTAGGCATGCCAACGATGACGTACTAGAGGAACCAAGACACTAAGGGGAACATGATCCAGCCTTGCGTCTTGATCTCCCTTCGTTTGATGGTAATTTAGATCCGGAAGAATTTCTCGAATGGCTAAGAGCCATTGAGAGATTGTTCGAGTTTAAGCAGCATGATGACCGGAAGTGCTTCAAAGTTGCCATATTGAAGTTAAAGTCTTTTTCTTCTATATGGTACGAAAATTTAAGAGCAAGCCGAAGTAGGCACGACAAAACAAAAATCGACTCTTGGGCAAAGCATAAGAAACACTTGAGAAGAAAGTTCTTACCGCGAGAGTACGAACAAGTCGCTACCTTAAACTCACCAAGCTTCCCCAATGTGTCCTTAAGGTCGAAGAATATGTTCGGGAGTTTTAAAAGGTCACGATGTTGTGTGACTTGTATGAGAAGAAGACACAGCGGGTTGCACGATTCATAAGTGGAATGAGTCGATAATACAAGAGAAGGTTGAGGTGTCCACCTACCATACCCTTGAATATGTGTGTCATTTGGCTCTAAAGTTTGAGCAACAACAAAAGAGGGGTGCCTCTTAACCCTATGCTAAACCCGTGAGTACCAAAGGATAGCCCAACCTTTTTTACAATCAAGATGAGATGGGTAAGGTCAAGGAAAAGAAGGTAGAACCGTCTAAGGAAGTTTGAGGAGGCGTATAAAATATGTTTTAAATGTCAAGGCCCCGGACATTTTGCAAGAGAATGCCCGAATTCGAAGGCCATGACCCTTGAAGAGTACCAAGAGTGCGGTAGTGCCTTCATCGAGGAAGAAGCCAAAGTGGAAGAAAGTCAATGGGAAAACCAAACCCTTGCGGAAGAAGGAGTAAGTCTTGTTCTCCAACATGTGTTAAGCATGCAACCGGGAGAACTTGAAGAGTCGCAACGAGAGAAAATCTTCCACACATGGTGCAAGGTAAAGGACCGAGTGTGTAGTATGATAATTGATGAAGGAAGTTGCGTGAATATGTCTTCTCTGGAAATGGTAGGCAAGTTACAATTACCAACCCATGCACATACCAAGCCCTATCGTCTTCGTTGGGTAAACAAAGCAAACGGGTTAGAAGTAGACA
Source organism: Anisodus tanguticus (assembly GCA_034509755.1). Lineage (NCBI taxonomy): Eukaryota > Viridiplantae > Streptophyta > Magnoliopsida > Solanales > Solanaceae > Anisodus > Anisodus tanguticus. The sequence continues at coordinate 26,081,625 of CM067542.1, forward strand.
ATCATGTCCTTGTTAACTTTCGAATTGGGGGATATGAGGACTAGTTGTGGTGCGACATCCTACCCATGGATGTGTGCCATATCTTATTGGGGAGGCCATGGCAGTATGACCGCAAGCCGATCCACGATGGGGAAGATAATACATATGCCTGCTGCAAGGATGGAAAGATTTTCTGGCTGAGACCCTTACCACCTAGTAAGGTAAGGGAAATAAAGATTCAACGGGCTCAGAGACGTCAAACCAATTCCAAGAATCTCATGATTGTGTAACAACAAAAAGAGGAAGAAAGATCAAAGAACGGGCGCCCGTCAGAAGTATTGATATGTGAAGAAAAAGAAAGTCTTGTGGAGAACATGAAGGAGAGTGTACGGGCCTTACAAGGTTGGACCCTCTTTATCAATTTGTTACACAGTCAAATAAATATGGAAGAGGATCCAAAAATTGCTGAATTTTCACTTCCAAATGTTTCACCACTCGGAACAAAGCCAACAAAGGATGTTTCTCATACCCTTGAGATGACTTATGATGATCCAAGGAGGACTCCCGAGTTGGTTGCCCAAGAAAACCTTATTTCATACCTGGTGCCGGTCGTGATGATGTTTGAAAGGAATGAACTTGGTATATGCTCATTCACGAATTGTCTTTGAGGGACGACTCACACCTATTCGAAGGGGAAATGATGGTCGTCAAGGTCCTACGAAGTAGGAATGTATGGCTTGTAGAGGCACTCGGGATGTGTGGTGAACTAAACAATCTAGTGAGTCTCATACAAGGAGTTTTCTTGGCCCGGGAACATCAATCATTACCGGAGAACCTTGGTGTTAAGCCTTCCGAGGTCGGTAAAGATTGGTACAAGATTACAAGTGTCAATGAGGATATTTCTCTTTATTCCACTATCATCCGAAGTCGGGTTTCGTTGACACTCACCCCGATCATGGAGGAGCCAATTGAAATTGAATGTGAATATGGTTACGGGCTAGACCAAGAACCGCATACCATAGAAGCCTTTGACGTGAAGTTGAGGAATGAACATCACCAACCAAGGGCATATGATTCATTGATCCGATGGGAAATATATTTGAAGAATGGTCCCTTCAAATGGTTGGCCGAATTTCAAAAAGGTTGTGCAAGAAACCTAGTCCAGCTGAAAGCATCGATATGAAGTGGTTTGATAGTTAGGAGTATTCATATTTGATCCCCGCGAAGTAAAGTTCCAAGAATGCCAATGGTTAGCCATGAACACCTGGCCAAAATCTTGGAAATGTGTGGAGTTTGGAATGGCATCGGAGACAATACTTGATTGTCTCAAGGAGTTGTCTTTTATTCGGCCTTAAGTGTTGTTCTTGGTCGAGACCTTGCTTTTAATTGTTGTCTTTAAATTCTTAGTTTAAGTGTTAGTTACATAGGCATATAAAAGCAATTTAAGAACCCGTAGCTACATAATCGGACATATTCAATGCGGAAGAGTACCAAACCGAAAGAAGCCGCAACACAAGATGATATGGCCAAGCATGTACACGGCCACAAGGGAATGAATACACCCTTTAGAAAATGTGATCTTCAAGGTTAATGAAACGTGTGTGGATTTCATCAACGGGAGAGCATCAATACGCGGGTTAGGGAAGCCGAGGGTTTGGGCGAATTATCCTTCTCAAATTGGCCAAGGAGCATGTATCTTAACACACTCGAATGAACTCATTCAAATGTCAATTAAGACATGCATAGAAGCTATAAAAGAGGTTCTAGAAACACATTGGATTTGGGTATGAAGCCACTCGGCCGAACTCCCTTTCCCTCCCCAGTTCCCACCTTAGTAAAGTGGCTTGAGTTTGTACTTACTTTCTAGAATGGTCCTTTCTCTACTATACAAAGGACCCTTAGGCCATTGTAAATATTAAGAGTTGTTTCATATAAAACTTGAGTGTTTACTCACCTGGCTAAGTCTTTCAATCCAGGATTGTAAGATCTTAGTTGATCCTCCGGGAGGGTAGCCTGGTTCTCCGGGAGAACAACCTATCTTTATAAGGTTTCAGATCACCCTTGCTTGGTTAGTATTGTGCCTAGAGATCAACAAACCTCAACCTAGTCCTTGTGAAATTGATCACAACATAGTTGGAGACCACACGACCAATTGACTCCTCGTGTTACCATCCAAGAACCCCCATATCGATCGAATTGTGACTTGGTGTGTAATCGGATTGCAATCCGCATATCCGTGCCCATTCCTTGTTTCAATTGCACCACCACCCTCCAAAGCATCTCAGAAACACCTCCACCAAAGCTCACTATCCGTAACCAACCACAAACACCCGCAAGTACAAACAACCATCCCAACGTCCCACCGAATCCTCTTCTCAGACCCTCTCTGCCTCAGGTTGTTTCCGCAACCTTAGAACCACTAAACTACCGAACCCCGATAACTACCCTGCTCCTCAACCTATCCGTAACCACCAAACAAAGAGCCTTGACGCGATTCCAACCACATTTACCCTAAACATCCACCTTACACCATATTGTCTGGCCTTGCCGATTAATCAAAAACCCTAATTTCCTCATCCACTTTCGGGTGAACCCGAATCTCACCAACACCCGAAACACTTACCAACTCAAAGCCCTCCGTAATTAAATCAGATTGGTATCAGAGCCAAGCGTTCCCGTTCCACGCAATAATGTTATGGCTAACATGAATGAGGAACTTAGAAGGGTCATGCCCGACATGATTTACGAGTATATGCAACTTCTAAGGAGTGAATCTCAAGAGCATGCAGTGATTTATAATGTAGAATCCGGAGAAGAAGTGGCCCAAAATAATCCTAGGCATGCCAACGATGACGTACTAGAAGAACCAAGATACGAAGGGGAACATGATCCAGCCTTGCGGTTTGATCTCCCTACGTTCGATGGTAATTTAGATCCGGAAGAATTTCTCAAATGGCTAAGAGCCATTGAGATATTGTCCGATTTTAAGCAGCATGATGACCGGAAGTGCTTCATAGTTTCCATATTGAAGTTAAAGTCTTTTGCTTCTATATGGTACGAAAATTTAAGAGCAAGCCGAAGTAGGCACAACAAAACAAAAATCGACTCTTGGGCAAAGCATAAGAAACACTTGAGAAGAAAGTTCTTCTCGCGAGAGTACTAATAAGTCGCTACCTTAAGCTCACCATGCTTCGGAAATGTGTCCTTAAGGTCGAAGAATATGTTCGGGACTTTGAAAAGGTCACGATGTTGTGTGACTTGGATGAGAAGAAGACACAGCGGATTGCATGATTCATAAGTGGATTGAGTCGATAATACAAGAGAAGGTCGAGGTGTCCACCTACCATACCTTTGAATATGTGTGCCATTTGGCACTAAAGTTTGAGCAACAACAAAAGAGGGGTGCCTCTTAACTCTATGCAAAACCGGTGAGTACTAAAGGATACCCCAACCTTTTATACAATCAAGATGAGACGGGTAAGGGAAAGGAAAAGAAGGTAGAACCGGCCAAGGAAGTTTGAGGAGGCGTATAAAAGATGTTTTAAGTGTCAAGGCCTCGGACATTTTCAAGAGAATGCCCGAATTCGAGGGCCATGACCCTTGAAGAGTACCAAGAGTGCGGTAGTTCCTTCATCGAGGAAGAACCCGAAGTGGAAGAAAGTCAATAGGAAAACCAGACACTTGCAGAAGAAGGAGTAAGTCTTGTTCTCCAACTTGTGTTAAGCATGCAACCGGGAGAACTTGAAGAGTCGCAACGAGAGAAAATCTTCCACACATGGTGCAAGGTGAAGGACCGAGTGTGTAGTATGATAATTGATGAAGGAAGTTGCGTGAATATGTCTTCTCTGGAAATGGTAGGCAAGTTACAATTTCCAAGCCGTGCACATCCCAAGCCCTACCGTCTTCATTGGGTAAACAAAGCAAATGGGTTAGAAGTAGACAACCATGTCCTTGTTAACCTCCGAATAGGGGGATATGAGGACGAGTTATGGTGCGACATCGTACCCATGGATATGTGCCATATCTTATTGGGTAGGCCATAGTAGTATGACCGCAAGCCGATCCACGATGGGGAAGATAATACCTATGCCTGCTGCAAGGATGGAAAGGATTTTCGGCTGAGACCCTTACTACCTAGTAAGGTAAGGGAACTGAATATTCAACGGGCTCAGAGACGTCAAACCAATTCCGAGAATCTCACGATTATGGAGAGGAAGAAAGATCAAAGAAGGAGAGCCCGTCAGAAGTATTGATATGTGAAGAAAAAGAAAGTCTTGTGGAGAACATGAAGGAGAGTGTAAGCTCCATACAAGGTTGGACCCTCTTTACCAATCTGTTACACGGTCAAATAAATATGGAAGAGGATCCAAAGATTGTTGAATTTTTACTTCCAAATATTTCACCACTCGGAACAAAGCCAACAAAGGATGTTTCTCGTACCCTTGAGATGACTTATGATGATCCAAGGAGCACTCCAGAGTTGGTGGCCCAAGAAAACCTTGTTTCATACATGGTGCCGGTCGTGATGATGTTTGAAAGGAATGGGACTTGGTATATGCTCCTTCACGAATTGTCTTTGAGGGACGACTCACACCTATTCGAAGGGGAAATAAAGCAAATGATGGTCGTCAAGGACCTATGAAGTGGGAATGTATGGCTTGTAGAGTCACTCGGGATATGCGGTGAATTAAACTATCTAGTGAGTCTCATACAAAGAGTTTTCTTGGCTCGGGAACACCAATCATTACCCGAGAACCTTGGTGTTAAGCCTTTCGAGGTCGGTAAATAGTGGTACAAGATTACAAGTGTCAATGAGGGTACTTCTCTTTATTCCCCTATCATCCGAGGTCGTGGTTCCGTTGACACTCATACCCCAATCATGGAGGAGCCAATTGAAATTGAACGTGAATATGGTTACGGGCTAAACCAAGAACCGCATACCATAGAAGCCTTTGACGTGAAGTTGAGGAATGAACATCACCAACCATGGGCATATGATTCATTGATCCGATGGGAAATATATTTGAATAATGGTCCCTTCAAATGGTTGGCCGAATTTGAAAAAGGTTTGTGCAAGAAACCGAGTCCAGATGAAAGCATCGATATAAAGTGGTTTGATAGTTAGGAGTCTTCACATTTGATCCCCGCGAATTTGGGGACAAATTCTTCCGAAGAAAGGGAGATTGATGTAAATCAAACTCCATGTTGGATTCCTCAATTCAATATAGGAAGTAAAGTTCCAAGAATGCCAATGGTTAGCCATGAACACCCGGCCAAAAGCTTGGAAATGTATGGAGTTTGGAATGGCATAGGAGACAATACTTGTTTGTCTCAAGGAGTTGTATTTTATTCGCCCTTAAGTGTTGTTCTTGGCCAATACCTTGCTTTTAATTGTTGTCTTTAAATTCTTAGTTTAAGTGTTAGTTACATAGGCATATTAAAGTAATGTAATAACCCGTAGCTATATAATCAGACACATTCAATGTGGAAGAGTACCAAACCGAAAGGAGCCGCAACACAAGATGACATGGCCAAGCATGTACACAGCAACAAGGGAATGAATAAACCATCTAGAAAATGTGATCTTCAAGGTTCATGAACCGTGTTAGATTTCATCAATGGGCGAGCATCAATACGCGGGTTAGGGAAGCCGAGGGGTTGGGCGAATTATCCTTCTCAAATTGGCCAAGGAGCATGTATCTTAACACACTCGAATGAACTCATTCAAATGTCAATTAAGACATGCATAGAAGCTATAAAAGAGGTTCTAGAAACACATTGGATTTGGGTATGAAGCCACTCGGCCGAACTCCCTTTCCCTCCCCAGTTCCCACCTTAGTAAAGTGGCTTGAGTTTGTACTTACTTTCTAGAATGGTCCTTTCTCTACTATACAAAGGACCCTTAGGCCATTGTAAATATTAAGAGTTGTTTCATATAAAACTTGAGTGTTTACTCACCTTGCTAAGTCTTTCAATCCAGGATTGTAAGATCTTAGTTGATCCTCCGGGAGGGTAGCACGGTTCTCCGGGAGAACAACCTATCTTTATAAGGTTTCAGATCACCCTTGCTTGGTTAGTGTTGTGCCTAGAGATCAACAAACCTCAACCTAGTCCTTGTGAAATTGATCACAACATAGTTGGAGACCACACGACCAATTGACTCCTCGTGTTACCATCCAAGAACCCCCATATCGATCTAATTATGACTTGGTGTGTAATGGGATTGCAATCCACATATCCGTGCCCATTCCTTGTTTTAATTACACCACCACCCTCCAAAGCATCTCAGAAACACCTCCACCAAATCTCACTTTCATTAACCAACCACAAACACCTGCAAGTACAAACAACCATCCCAACGTCCCACCGAATCCTCTTCTCAGACCCTCCCGCCTCAGGTTGTTTCGCAACCTTAGAACCACTAAACTACCGAACCTCGATAACTACCCTGCTCCTCAACCTATCCTTAACCACCACACAAAGAGCCTTGACGCGATTCCAACCACATTTACCCTAAACATCCACCTTACACCATATTCTCTGGCCTTGCCGATTAATCAAAAACCCTAATTTCCTCGTCCACTTTCGGGTGAACCCGAATCTCTCCAACACCCGAAACACTTACCAACTCAAAGCCCTCCGTAATTAAATCAGATTGGTATCAGAGCCAAGCGTTCCCGTTCCACGCAATAATGTTATGGCTAACATGAATGGGGAACTTAGGAGGGCCATGTCCGACAAGATATACGATCACATGCAACTTCTAAGGAGAGAATTTCAAGAGCATGCCGTAATTCATAATGTAGAATTCGGAGAATAAGTGGCCCAAAATAATCCTAGGGATGCCAACGATGACGTACTAGAGGAACCAAGACACGAAGTGGAACACGATCCAACCTTGTGGCTTGATCTCCATACGTTCGATGGTAATTTAGATCGGAAGAATTTATTGAATGGAAAAAATCCATTGAGATATTGTTCGAGTTTAAGCAGCATGATGACCGGAAGTGCTTCAAAGTTGCCATATTGAAGTTAAAGTCTGTTGCTTCTATATGGTATGAAAATTTAAGAGCAAGCCAAAGTAGGCACGGCAAAGCATAAAAAACACTTGAGAAGAAAGTTCTTGCCACGAGAGTACGAACAAGTCGCTACCTTAAAGTCACCAAGCTTCGGCAATGTGTCCTTAAGGTCGAAGAATATGTTCGGGAGTTTAAAAAGGTAACGATGTTGTGTGACTTGGATGAGAAGAAGACAAAGCGGGTTGCACGATTCATAAGTGGATTGAGTTGATAATACAAGAGAAGGTCGAGGTGTCCACCTACCATACCCTTGAATATGTGTGCCATTTAGCACTGAAGTTTGAGCAACAACAAAAGAGGGGTGCCTCTTAACCCTATGCTAAACCCGTGAGTACCAAAGGATATCCCAACCTTTTATACATTCAAGATGAGACGGGTAAGGACAATGAAAAGAAGGTAGAACCGGCCAAGTAATTTTGAGGAGGCTAATAAAAGATGTTTTAAGTGTCAAGCCCTCGGATATTTTGCAAGAGAATGCCCGAATTCGAGGGCCATGACCCTTGAAGATTACCAAGAGTGCGGTAGTGCCTTCATCTAGGAAGAACCCGAAGTGGAAGAAAGTCAATGGGAAAACCAGACCCTTGCGGAAGAAGGAATAAGTCTTGTTCTCCAACATGTGTTAAGCTTGCAACGGGAGAACTTGAAGAGTCGCAACGAGAGAAAATCTCCTACACATAGTGCAAGGTGAAGGACCGAGTGTGTAGTGTGATAATTGATGAAGGAAGTTCCGTGATTATCGTTTCTCTCGAAATGGTAGGTAAGTTACAATTGCCAACCCGTGCACATCCTAAGCCCTACGATCTTCGTTGGGTAAACAAAGCAAACGGGTTAGAAGTAGACAACCATTCCTTAATAACCTCCGAATTGGGGGATATGAGGATGAGTTATGGTGCGACATCCAACCTATGAATGTGTGCCATATCTTATTGGGGTGGCCATGGTAGTATGACCGCAAGCCTATCCAGAGACGTCAAACCAATTCCGAGAATCTCACGATTGTGGAACAACAAAAAAGGAAGAAAGATCGAAGAAGGGGAGCCCGTCAGAAGTATTGATATGTGAAGAAAAAAAAAGTCTTGTGGAAAACATGAAGGAGAGTGTAGGGGCCATACAAGGTTGGACCCTCTTTACCAATCTGTTACATGGTCAAATAAATATGTAAGAGGATCTAAAGATTGCTGAATTTTCACTTACAAATGTTTCAGCACTCGGAACAAATCCAACAAAAGATGTTTCTCGTACCCTTGAGTGATTTATGATGATCCAAGGAGGACTCCCGAGTTGGTTGCCCAGGAAAACCTTGTTTCATACATGGTGCAGGTCGTGATAATGTTTGAAAGGAATGGGACTTGGTATATGCTCCTTCACGAATTGTCTTTGAGGGACGACTCACACCAATTCGAAGGCTAAATAAAACAAATGATGGTCGTCAAGGACCTATGAAGTGGGAATGTATGGCTTGTAGAGTCACTCGGGATATGCGGTGAACTAAACTATCTAGTGAGTCTCATACAAAGTGTTTTCTTGGCTCGGAAACACCAATCATTACCCGAGAACCTTGGTGTTAAGCCTTTCGAGGTCGGTAAAGATTGGTACAAGATTACAAGTGTCAATGAGGGTATTTCTCTTTATTCCCCTATCATCCGAGGTCGTGGTTCCGTTGACAATTACACCCCGCATGGAGGAGCCAATTGAAATTGTACGTGAAGATGGTTACGGGCTAGACCAAGAACCGCATACCTTAGAAGCCTTTGACGTGAAGTTGAGGAATGAACATCACCAACCATGGGCATATGATTCATTGATCCGATGGGAAACATATTTGAAGAATGGTCCCTTCAAATGGTTGGCCGAATTTCAAAAAGGTTTGAGCAAGAAACCGAGTCCAGATGAAAGCATCGATATAAAATGCTTTGATATTTAGCAGTCTTCACATTTGATCCCCGCGAATTTGGGGACAAATTCTTCCGAAGAAAGTGAGACTGATGTAAATCAAACCCCATGCTGGATTCCTCAATTCAATATAAGAAGTAAAGTTCCAAGAATGCCAATGGTTAGCCATGAACATCCGGCCAAAATCTTTGAAATATATGGAGTTTGGAATGGCATAGGAGACAATACTTGATTGTCTCAAGGAGTTGTATTTTATTCGGCCTTAAGTGTTGTTCTTGGCCGAGACCTTGCTTTTAATTTTTGTCTTTAAATTCTTAGTTTAAGTGTTAGTTACATAGGCATATTAAAGCAATGTAAGAACCCGTAGCTACATAATTGGACACATTCAATGCGGAAGAGTACCAAATCGAAAGGAGCCGCAACACAAGATGACATGGCCAAGCATGTACACGGCAACAAGGGAATGAATACACCATCTATAAAATGTGATCTTCAAGGTTAGTGAACCATGTGTGGATTTCATCAAGGGGAGAGCATCAATACGCGGGTTAGGGAAGCCGAGGGGTGCGGCGAATTGTCCTTCTCAAATCGGCCAAGGAGCATCTATCTCAACACACTCGAAGGAACTCATTCAAGTGTCAATTAAGACATGCATGTAAGCTATAAAAGAGGTTCTAGAAGCACATTGGATTTGGGCATGAAGCTCCTCGGCCGAACTCCCTTTCCCTCCCCCGTTTCCACCTTTGTCAAGTGGCTTGAGTTTGTACTTACCTTCTTGAATGGTCCTTTCTCTACTATACAAAGGACCCTTAGGCCATTGTAAATATTATGAGTTGTTTCATATAAAACTTGAGTGTTTACTCAACTTGCTAAGGCTTTCAATCCAGGATTGTAAATTCTTAGTTGATCCTCCGGGAGGGTAGCCTGGTTCTCCGGGAGAACAACCTATCTTTATAAGGTTTCACATCACTCTTGCTTGGTTAGTGTTGTGCCTAGAGGTCAGCAAACCTCAACCTAGTCCTTGTGAAATTGATCAGAACATACTTGGTGACCACACGACCAATTGACTCCTCGTGTTACCATCCAAGAACCCCCATATCGATTGAATTGTTACTTGGTGTGTAATGGGATTGCAATCCGCATATCCGTGCCCATTCCTTGTTTCAATTACATGTTTGTTCTCATCACCACCCTCCAAAGCATCTCAGAAACACCTCCACCAAAGCTCACTATCTATAACCAACCACAAACACCCGCAAATACAAAGAACCTTCCCAACGTCCCACCAAATCCTCTTCTAAGACCCTCTCTGCCTCAGGTTGTTTACTCAACCTTAGCACCACCAAAATACTAAACCCCTATAAATACCCTGACCCTCAACCTATCTGTAACCACCACACAAAGAGCCTTGACGCGATTCCAACTACATTTACCCGAAACACCAACCTTACACCATACTGTCCGACCTTGCCGATTAATCGAAAATCCCATTTTCCTCATCCACTTTCGGGTCAACCCGAATCTCACCAGCACCCGAAACACTTACCAACTCAAATCCCTCCTTAATTAAATCAGATTGGTATCAGAGCCAAGCGTTCCCGTTCCACGCAATAACGCTATGGCTAACATGAATGAAGAACTTAGGAGGGCCATGTCCGACATCATTTATGAGCACATGCAACTTCTACGGAGAGAATTTCAAGAGCATGCCGTGATTCATAATGTAGAATCTGGAGAAGAAGTGGCCCAAAATAATCCTATGGATGCCAACGATGACGTACTAGAGGAACCAAGACACGAAGGGGAATACAATCCAGCCTTGAAGAGTACCAAGAGTGCGGTAGTGCCTTCATCGAGGAAGAACCCGAAGTGGAAGAAAGTCAATGGGAAAACCAGACACATGCGGAAGAAGGAGTAAGTCTTGTTCTCCAACTTGTGTTAAGCATGCAACCGGGAGAACTTGAAGAGTCGCAACGAGAGAAAATCTTCTACACATGGAGAAAGGTGTAGGATCGAGTGTGTAGTGTGATAATTGATGAAGGAAGTTGCGTGAATATGGCTTATCTAGAAATGGTAGGCAAGTTACAATTGCCAACCCGTGCACATCCTAAGCCCTACCCTCTTCATTATGTAAACCAAGAACAACGGGTTAGAAGTAGACAACCATATCCTTGTTAACCTCCGAATTGGGGGATATGAGGACGAGTTGTGGTGCGACATCCTACCCATGGATGTGTGACATATCTTATTTGGGAGGCCATGGCAGTATGACCGCAAGCCGATCCACGATGGGGAAGATAATACATATGCCTGTTGTAAGGATGGAAATAATTTCTGGCTGAGACCCTTACCACCTAGTAAGGTAAGGGAAAAGAAGATTCAACGGGCTCAGCGATGTCAAACCAATTCCGAGAATCTCACGATTGTGGAACAACAAAAAGAGGAAGAAAGATCAAAGAAGGGGAGCCCGTCAAAAGTATTGATATGTGAAGAAAAAGAAAGTCTTGTGGAGAAAATGAAGGAGAGTGTTGGGCCATACAAGGTTGGACCCTCTTTACCAATCTATTACACGGTCAAATAATAATGGAAGAGGATCCAAAGATTGGTGAATTTTCACTTCCAAATGTTTCACCACTCGAACAAAGCCAACAAAGGATGTTTCTCATACTTTTGAGATGACTTATGATGATCCAAGGAGGACTCCCGAGTTGGTTGCCAAATAAACCTTGTTTCATACATAGTGCCGGTCGTGATGATGTTTGAAAAGAATGGGACTTGGTATATGCTCCTTCACAAATTATCTTTGAGGGACGACTCACACCTATTCGAAGGGGAAATAAAGCAAATGATGGTCATCAAGGACCTACGAAGTAGGAATGTATGGTCGTCAAGGACCAACGAAAGGGAAATAACGCTATGGCTAACATGAATTAGGAGGGCCATGTTTGACATGATTTACGAGCACATGCAACTTCTGAGGATAGAATTTCAAGAGCATGCCGTGATTCATAATGTAGAATGCGGAGCAGAAGTGGCCCAAAATAATCCTAGGCATGCCAACGATGATGTACTAGAGGAACCAAGACACGAAGGGGAACACGATCCAGCCTTGCGGCTTGATCTCCCTACGTTCGATGGTAATTTAGATTCGGAAGAATTTCTCGAATTTCTAAGAGCCATTGAGATATTGTTCGAGTTTAAGCAAGTATGATGACCGGAAGTGCTTCAAAGTTGCCATATTGAAGTTAAAGTCTTTTGCATCTATATGGTATGCAAATTTAAGAGCAAGCCGAAGTAGGCACGGCAAAATAAAAATCGACTCTTGGGCAAAGCATAAGAAACACATGAGAAGAAAGTTCTTGCCGCGAGAGTACGAACAAGTCGCTACCTTAAACTCACCAAGCTTCGATAATGTGTCCTTAAGGTTGAAGAATATGTTCGGGAGTTTGAAAAGGTCACGATGTTGTGTGACTTGGATGAGAAGAAGACACAACGGGTTGCATGATTCATAAGTGGATTGAGTCGATAATATAAGAGAAGGTCGAGGTGTCCACCTACCATACCCTTGAATATGCGTGCCATTTGGCACTAAAGTTTGAGCAACAACAAAAGAGGGGTGCCTCTTAACCCTATGCTAAACCCGTGAGTACCAAATGATAGCCCAACCTTTTATACAATCAAGATAAGATGGGTAAGGGCATGGAAAAGAAGGTAGAACCGGCCAAGGAAGTTTGAGGAGGCGTATAAAAGATGTTTTAAGTGTCAAGGCCTCGGACATTTGGCAAGAGAATGCCCAAATTTGAGGGCCATGACCCATGAAGAGTACCAAGAGTGCGGTAGTGCCTTCATCGAGGAAGAACCCGAAGTCGAAGAAAGTCAATGGGAAAACCAGACCCTTGCAGAAGAAGGAGTAAGTCTTGTTCTCCAACATATGTTAAGCATGCAACCCGGAGAACATGAAGAGTGGCAACGAGAGAAAACCTTCAACACATGGTGCAAGGTGAATGACCGAGTGTGTAGTGTGATAATTGATGAAGGAAGTTGTGTGAATATGGCTTCTCTGGAAATGGTAGGCAAGTTAAAATTTCCAACCCGTGCACATTCCAAGCCCTACCATTTTCGTGGGGTAAACAAAGAAAATGGGTTAGAAGTAGACAACTATGTCCTTGTTAGTATGACAGCAAGCCGATCCACGATGGGGAAGATAAAGGATTTTCGAGTGAGACCCTTACCACCTAATAAGGTAAGGAAAATGAAGATTCAACAGGCTCAGAGACGTCAAACCAATTCCGAGAATCTCACGATTGTGGAGAAGAACAAAGATCAAAGAAGGGGAGCCCGTCAGAAGTATTGATATGTGAAGAAAAAGAAAGTCTTGTGGAGAACATGAAGGAGAGTGTAGGGGCTATACAAGGTTGGACCCTCTTTACCAATATGTTACACAGTCAAACAAATATGGAAGAGGATCCAAAGATTGCTGAATTTTCACTTCCAAATGTTTCACCACTCAGAACAAAGATAACAAAGGATGTTTCTCGTACCCTTGAGATGATTTATGATGATCCAAGGAGGACTCCGGAGTTGGTTGCCCAAGAAAACCTTGTTTCATACATGGTGCCGGTCGTGATGATGTTTGAAAGGAATGGGATTTGGTATATGCTCCTTCACGAATTATCTTTGAGGAACGACTCACACCTATTCGAAGGGGAAATAAAGCAAATGATGGTCGTCAAGGACCTACGAAGTAGGAATGTATGGCTTGTAGAGTCACTCGGGATGTGTGGTGAACTAAACAATCTTGTGAGTCTCATACAAGTAGTTTGCTTGTCCCGGGAACACCAATCATTAACCGAGAACCTTGGTGTTAAGCCTTCCAAGGTCGGTAAAGATTGGTATAAGATTACAAGTGTCAATGAGGGTATTTTTCTTTATTGCCCTATCATCCGAGGTCGTGGTTCCGTTGACACTCACACCCCGATCATGGAGGAGCCAATTGAAATTGTACGTGAAGATGGTTAAGGGCTAGACCAAGAACCGCATACCATAGAAGCCTTTGACGTGAAGTTGAGGAATGAACATCACCAACCACGGGCATATGATTCATTGATCCGATGGGAAACATATTTGAAGAATGATCCCTTCAAATGGTTGGCCGAATTACAAAAAGGTTTGTGCAAGAAACCGAGTCCAGATGAAAGGATCGATATAAAGTGGTTTGATAGTCAGGAGTCTTCACATTTGATCCACGCGAATTTGGGGACAAATTCTTATGAAGAAAGGTAGATTGATGTAAATCAAACCTCATGCTGGATTCCTCAATTCAATATAAGAAGTAAAGTTCCCAGAATGACAATGGTTAGCCATGAACACCCGGCCAAAAGCATGGAAATGTATGGAGTTTGGAATGGCATAGGAGACAATACTTGATTGTCTCAAGGAGTTGTATTTTATTCGGCCTTAAGTGTAGTTCTTGGCCGAGACCTTGCTTTTAATTGTTGTCTTTAAATTCTTAGTTTAAGTGTTAGTTACATAGGCATATTAAAGCAATGTAAGAACCCATAGCTATATAATCGGACACATTCAATGCGGAATAGTACCAAATCGAAAGGAGCCGCAACACAAGATGACATGGCCAAGCATGTACACGGCAACAAGGGAATGAATACACCATTTAGAAAATGTGATCTTCAAGGTTAATGAACCGTGCGTAGATTTATCAATGGGAGAGAATCAATACGCGAGTTAGGGAAGCCGAGGGGTTGGGCGAATTGTCCTTCTCAAATCGGCCAAGGAGCATGTATCTCAACACACTCGAAGGAACTCATTCAAATGTCAATTAAGACATGCATGGAAGCTATAAAAGAGGTTCAAGAAGCACATTGGATTTGGGAATGAAGCCCCTCGGCCGAACTCCCTTTCCCTCCCCCGTTCCCACCTTAGTCAAGTGGCTTGAGTTTGTACTTAACTTCTAGAATGGTCCTTTCTCTACTATACAAAGGACTCTTAGGCCATTGTAAATATTAAGAGTTGTTTCATATAAATCTTGAGTGTTTACTCACCTTGCTAAGTCTTTCAATCCAGGATTGTAAGCTCTTAGTTGATCCTCCGGGAGAACAACCTATCTTTATAAGGTTTCAGATCACCCTTGCTTGGTTAGTGTTGTTCCTAGAGGTCAGCAAACCTCAACCAAGTCCTTGTGAAATTGATCATAACATACTTGGGGACCACACGACCAATTGACTCCTCGAGTTACCATCCAAGAACCCCCATATCGATCGAATTGTGACTTAGTGTGTCATCGAATTGCAATACGCATATCCGTGCCCATTCATTGTTTCAATTACTTGTTTGTTCACACCACCACCCTCCAAAGCATCTCAGAAACACCTCCACCAAAGCTCACTATCCGTAACCAACCACAAACACCCGCAAGTACAAACAACCATCCCAACATCCCACCGAATCATCTTCTCAGACCCTCCCTCGCTCAGGTTGTTTCGGCAACCTTAGCACCACCAAACTGCCAAACCACGATAACAACCCTTACCCTCAACCTATCCGTAACCACCTCACAAAGAACCATGACGCGATTCCAACCACATTTACCCTAAACACCCACCTTACACTATAATGTCCGGCCTTGCCGATTAATCGAAAACCCCATTTTCGTCGTCCACTTTTTGGTCAACCCAAATCTCACCAACACCCGAAACACTTACCAACTCAAAGCCCTCCGTAATTAAATCAGATTGGTATCAGAGCCAAGCATTCCCGTTCCACGCAATAACGCTATGTCTAACATGAATGAAGAACTTAGGAGGTCCATGTCCGACATGATTTACGAGCACATGCAACTTCTAAGGAGAGAATTTCAAGAGCATGCCGTGATTCATAATGTAAAATCCGGAGAAGAAGTGGACCAAAATAATCCTAGGCATGCCAACGATGACGTGCTAGAGGAACCAAGACACGAAGGGGAACACGATCCAGCCTTGCGTCTTGATCTCCCTACATTCGATGGTAATTTAGATCCGGAAGAATTTCTCGAATGGCTAAGAGCCATTGAGATATTGCTCGAGTTTAAGCAGTATGATGCCGGAAGTGCTTGCCATATTGAAGTTAAAGTCTATTGCTTCTATATGGTACAAAAATTTAAGAGCAAACCGAAGTAGGCATGGCAAAACAAAAATAGACTCTAGGGCAAAGCATAAGAAACACTTGAGAAGAAAGTTCTTGCCGCGAGAGTACGAACAAGTCGCTACCTTAAACTCACTAAGCTTCGGGAATGTGTCCTTAAGGTCGAATAATATGTTCGGGAGTTTGAAAAGGTCACGATGTTGTGTGACTTGGATGAGAAGAAGACACAGCGGGTTGCACGATTCTTAAGTCGATTGAGTCGATAATACAAGAGAAGGTCGAGGTGTCCACCTACCATACCCTTGAATATGTGTGCCATTTGGCAATAAAGTTTGAGCAACAACAAAAGAGGGGTGCCTCTTAACGCTATGCTAAACCCGCGAGTAGCAAAGGATAGACCAACCTTTTATACAATCAAGATGAGATGGGTAAGAGCAAGGAAAAGAAGGTAGAACCGGCCAAGGAAGTTTGAGGAGGCGTATAAAAGATGTTTTAAGTGTCAAGGCCTCGGACATTTTGCAAGAGAATGCTCGAATTCGAGGGCCATGACCCTTGAAGAGTACCAAGAGTGCGGTAGTGCCTTCATCGAGGAAGAACCCGAAGTGGAAGAAAGTCAATGGGAAAACCAGACCCTTGCGGAAGAAGTAGTAAGTCTTGTTCTCCAATATATGTTAAGCAAGGAACCGGGAGAACTTGAATAGTCGCAACGAGAGAAAATCTTCTACACATGGTCCAAGGTGAAGGACCGGGTGTGTAGTGTGATAATTGATGAAGGAAGTTGCATGAATATGGCTTCTCTGGAAATGGTAGGCAAGTTACAATTGCCAACCCGTGCGCATCCCGATCCCTATCGTCTTCGTTGGGTAAACAAAGCAAATGGGTTAGAAGTAGCCAACCATGTCCTTGTTAACCTCCGAATTGGAGGATATGAGGACGAGTTGTGGTGTGACTTCCTACCCATGGATGTGTGCCATATCTTATTGGGGAGGCTATGGCAGTATGACCGCAAGCCGATCCACGATGGGGAAGATAATACATATGCCTGCTGCATGGATGGAAATGGTTTACAACAGCGACCTTTACCACCTAGTAAGGTAAGGGAAATGAAGATTCAACGGGTTCAGAGACGTCAAACCAATTCCAAGAATCTCACGATTGTGGAACATCAAAAATAGGAAAAAAGATCAAAGATGGGGAGCCCGTCAGAAATATTGATATGTGAAGAAAAAAAAAGTCTTATGGAGAACATGAAGGAGAGTGTAGGGGCCATACAAGGGTGGACCCTCTTTACCAATCATCTGTTACACGGTCAAATAAATATGGAAGAGGATCCAAATATTGCTAAATTTTCACTTCCAAATGTTTCACTACTCAGAACAAAGCCAACAAAGGATGTTTCTCGTACCCTTGAGATGAATTATGATGATCCAAGGAGGACTCCCAAGTTGGTTTCCCAAGAAAACCTTATTTCATACATGGAGCAGGTCGTGATGATGTTTGAAAGGAATGAGACTTGGTATATGCTCATTCACGAATTGTCTTTGAGGGACGACTCACACCTATTCGAAGGGGAAATAATGGTCGTCAAGGTCCTACGAAGTAGGAATGTATGGCTTGTAGAGGCACTCGGGAACACCAATCATTAACCGAGAACCTTGGTGTTAAGCCTTCCGAGGTCGGTAAAGATTGGTACAAGATTACAAGTGTCAATGAGGGTATTTCTCTTTATTCCCCTATCATCTGAGTTCGTGGTTCCGTTGACACTCACACCCCGATCATGGGGGAGCCAATTGAAATTGTACGTGAATATGGTTACGGGATAGACCAAGAATTGCATACCATAGAACCCTTTAACGTGAAGTTGAGGAATGAACATCACCAACCATGGGCATATGATTCATTGAACCGATGGGAAACATATTTGAAGAATGGTCCCTTCAAATGGTTGGTCGAATTTCAAAACGGTTTGTGCAAGAAACCGAGTCCAGATGAAAGCATCGATATAAAGTGGTTTGATAGTTAGGAGTCTTCATATTTGATCCCCGCAAATTTGGGGACAAATTCTTCCAAAGAAAGGGAGATTGATGTAAATCAAACCTCATGCTGGATTCCTCAATTCAATATAAGAAGTAAAGTTCCAAGAATGCCAATGGTTAGCCATGAACACACGGCCAAAAGCATGGAAATGTATGGAGTTTGGAATGGCATAGGAGACACTACTTGATTATCTCAAGGATATGTATTTTATTCGGCCTTAAGTGTTGTTCTTGGCCGAGACCTTGCTTTTAATTATTGTATTTAAATTCTTAGTTTAAGTGTTAGTTACATAGTCATATTAAAGCAATGTAAGAACCCATAGCTATATAATCGGACACATTCAATGCGGAAGAGTACCAAACCGAAAGGAGCCGCAACACAAGATGACATGGACAAGCATGTACACGGCAACAAGGGAATGAATACACCATCTAGAAAATGTGATCTTCAAGGTTAATGAACCGTGTGTGGATTTTATCAAGGGGAGAGCATCAATACGTGAGTTAGGGAAGCCGAGGGGTTGGGCGAATTGTCCTTCTCAAATCGGCCAAGGAGCATGTATCTCAACACACTCGAAGGAACTCATTCAAGTGTCAATTAAGACATGCATGGAAGCTATAAAAGAGGTTTTAGAAGCACAATGGATTTGGGAATAAAGCCCCTCGGCCGAACTCCCTTTCCCTCCCCCGTTCCCACCTTAGTCAAGTGGCTTAAGTTTGTACTTACCTTCTAGAATGGTCCTTTATCTACTATACAAAGTACTCTTAGGCCATTGTAAATATTAAAAGTTGTTTCATATAAATCTTGAGTGTTTACTCACTTTGCTAAGTCTTTCAATACAGGATTGTAAGCTCTTAGTTGATCCTCCGGAATGGTAGCCTGGTTCTCCGAGAGAACAACCTATCTTTATAAGGTTTCAAATCACTCTTGCTTGGTTAGTGTTGTGCCTAGAGGTCAGCAAACCTCAACCTAGTCCTTGTGAAATTGATCACAACATACTTGGAGACCACACGACCAATTGACTTCTCGTGGTACCATCCAAGAACCACCATATCGATCAAATTGTGACTTAGTGTGTAATCAGAATGCAATCCGCATATCCGTGCCCATTGCTTGTTTCAATTACTTATTTGTTGACACTACCACCCTCCAAAGAATCTCATAAACACCTCCACCAAAGCTCACTATCCGTAACCAACCACAAATATCTGCAAGTACAAACAACCATCCCAACGTCCCACCGAATCCTCTTCTCAGACCCTCCCTGCCTCAGGTTGTTTCCGTAACCTTAGCACCACCAAACTACCGAACGCCGATAACCACCCTTCCCATCAACCTATCCGTAACCACCACAGAAAGAGCCTTGATGCGATTCCAACCACATTTACCCGAAACATCCACCTTACACCATTCCATCCGGCCTTATCGGTTAACAGAAAACCCCATTTTCCTCATCCACTTTCGGGTCAACCGGAATGTCACAAACACCCGAAATACTTACCAACTCAAAGCCCTCCGTAATTAAATTAGATTGGTATCAGAGCCAAGCGTTCCCATTCCACGCAATAACGCTACGACTAACATGAATGAGGAACTTAGGAGGGCCATGTCCGACATCATTTATGAGCACATGCCACTTCTAAAGAGAGAATTTCAACAGAATGCCATGATTTACAATGTAGAATCCGGAGAAGAAGTGGCCTAAAATAATCCTAGGCATGCCAACCATGATGTAGTAGAGGAACCAAGACACGAAGGGGAACACGATCGAACCTTGGGGCTTGATCTCCCTACGTTCGATGGTAATTTAGATCCGGAAGAATTTCTCGAATGGCTAAGAGCCATTGAGATATTGCTCGAGTTTAAGTAGTTTGATGCCGGAAGTGCTCGCCATATTGAAGTTAAAGTCTTTTCCTTCTATATGGTATGAAAATTTTAGAGCAAGCCGAAGTAGGCACGGTAAAACAAAAATAGACTCATGGGCAAAGCATAAGTAACACTTGAGAAGAAAGTTCTTGCCGCGATAGTACGAACAAGTCTCTACCTTAAACTCACCAAGCTTCGGGAATGTGTCCTTAAGGTCGAATAATATGTTCGGGAGTTTGAAAAGGTCACGATGTTGAGTGACTTGGATGAGAAGAAGACACAACGGGTTGCACGATTCAAAAGTGGATAGAGTCGATAATACAAGAGAAGGTCGAGGTGTCCACCTACCATACCCTTGAATATGTGTGCCATTTGGCACTAAAGTTTGAGCAACAAAAAAAGAGGGGTGCCTCTTAACCCTATGCTAAACCCGTGAGTACCAAAAGGATAGCCCAACCTTTTATACAATCAAGATGAGATGGGTAAGGGCAAGGAAAAGAAGGTAGAACCGCCAAGGAAGTTTGAGGATGCGTATAAAAGATGTTTTAAGTGTCAAGGCCTCGGACATTTTGCAAGAGAATGCCCAAATTCGAGGGCTATGACCCTTGAAAAGTACCAAGAGTGCGGTAGTGCCTTCATCGAGGAAGAACCCGAAGTGGAAGAAAGTCAATGGGAAAACCAGACCCTTGCGGAAGAAGTAGTAAGTCTTGTTCTCCAACATATGTTAAGAAAGCAACCGAGAGAACTTGAAGAGACGCAACGAGAGAAAATCTTCTACACATAGTCCAAGGTGAAGGACCGAGTGTGTAGTGTGATAATTGATGAAGGAAGTTGCATGAATATGGCTTCTCTGGAAATGGTAGGCAAGTTACAATTGCCAACCCGTGCACATCCCGAGCCCTATCATCTTCGTTGGGTAAACAAAGCAAATGGGTTAGAAGTAGACAACCATATCCTTGTTAACCTCCGAATTGGGGGATATGAGGACGAGTTGTGGTTCGACATCCTACCCATGGATGTGTGCCATATCTTATTGGGGAGGCTATGGCAGTATGACCGTAAGCCGATCCACGACGGGGAAGATAATACATATGCCTGCTGCATGGATGGAAAGGGTTTCCGGCAGAGACCTTTATAACCTAGTAAGGTAAGGGAAATGAAGATTAAATGGGTTCAGAGATGTCAAACCAATTCCAAGAATCTCACAATTGTGGAACATCAAAAATAGGATGAAAGATCAAAGATGGGGAGCCCGACCGAAATATTGATATGTGAAGAAACAGAAAGTCTTGTGGAGAACATGAAGGAGAGTGTAGGGGCCATACAAGGGTGGACCCTCTTTACCAATCTGTTACACGGTAAAATAAATATGGAAGAGGATCCAATTATTGCTGAATTTTCACTTCCAAATGTTTCACCACTCGGAACAAAGCCAACATAGGATGTTTCTCGTACCCTTGAGATGAATTATGATGATCCAAGGAGGACTCCCGAGTTGGTTGACTAAGAAAACCTTGTTTCATACATGGAGCCGATCGTGATGATGTTTGAAAGGAATGAGACTTGGTATATGC
Organism: Anisodus tanguticus; assembly: GCA_034509755.1. Lineage (NCBI taxonomy): Eukaryota > Viridiplantae > Streptophyta > Magnoliopsida > Solanales > Solanaceae > Anisodus > Anisodus tanguticus. Next base: position 26,103,190 of record CM067542.1, read on the forward strand.
TCTTTCACAAATTGTCTTTGAGGGACGACTCATACCTATTCGAAGGGGAAATAAAGCAAATGATGGTCGTCAAGGACCTACGAAGGAGGAATGTATGGCTTGTAGAGTCACTCGGGATGTGTGGTGAACTAAACTATCTTGTGAGTCTCATACAAGTAGTTGCTTGGCCCGGGAACACCAATCATTAACCGAGAACCTTGGTGTTAAGCCTTCCGAGGTCGGTAAAGATTGGTATAAGATTACAAGTGTCAATGAGGGTATTTCTCTTTATTGCCCTATCATCCGAGGTCGTGGTTCTGTTGACACTCGCACCCCGATCATGGAGGAGCCAATTGAAATTGTATGTGAAGATGGTTAAGGGCTTGGCCAAGAACGCATACCATAGAAGCCTTTGACGTGAAGTTGAGGAATGAACATCACCAACCATGGGCATATGATTCATTGATCCGATGGGAAACATATTTGAAGAATGATCCCTTCAAATGGTAGGCCGAATTTCAAAAAGGTTTGTGCAAGAAACCGAGTCCAGATAAAAGCATCCATATAAAGTGGTTTGATAGTTAGGAGTCTTCACATCTGATCCCCGCGAATTTGGGGACAAATGCTTCTGAAGAAAGGGAGATTGATGTAAATCAAAGCTCATGTTGGATTCCTTAATTCAATATAAGAAGTAAAGTTCCAAGAATGCCAATGGTTAGCCATGAACACCCGGCCAAAAACATGGAAATGTATGGAGTTTGGAATGGCATAGGAGACAATACTTGATTGTCTCAAGGAGTTGTCTTTTATTCGCCCTTAAGTGTTGTTCTTGGCCGAGACCTTGCTTTTAATTGTTGTCTTTAAATTCTTAGTTTAAGTGTTAGTTACATAGGCATATTAAAGCAATGTAAGAACCCATAGCTACATAATCGGACATATTCAATGCGGAAGAGTACCAAATCGAAAGGAGCTGCAACACAAGATGACATGGCCAAGCATGTACACGGAAACAAGGGAATGAATACACCATCTAGAAAATGTGATCTTCAAGGTTAATGAATCGTGTATGGATTTCATCAAGGGGAGAGAATCAATAAGCGAGTTGGGAAATCCGAGGGGTTGGGCGAATTGTCCTTCTCAAATCGGCCAAGGAGCATGTATCTCAACACACTCGAAGGAACTCATTCAAATGTCAATTAAGACATGCATGAAAGCTATAAAAGAGGTTCAAGAAGCACATTGGATTTGGGAATGAAGCCCCTCGGCCGAACTCCCTTTCCCTCCCCCGTTCCCACCTTTGTCAAGTGGCTTGAGTTTGTACTTAACTTCTAGAATGGTCCTTTCACTACTATACAAAGGACCCTTAGGCCATTGTAAATATTAAGTGTTGTTTCATATAAAACTTGAGTGTTTACTCACCTTGCTAAGTCTTTCAATCCAGGAATGTGAGCTCTTAGTTGATCCTCCGGGAGGGTAGCCTGGTTCTCCGGGAGAACAACCTATCTTTATAAGGTTTCAGATCACCCTTGCTTGGTTAGTGTTGTGCCTAGAGGTCAGCAAACCTCAACCAAGTCCTTTTGAAATTGATCACAACATACTTGGAGACCACACGACCAATTGACTCCTCGTGTTACCATCCAAGAACCCCCATATCGATCGAATTGTGACTTAGTGTGTCATCGGATTGCAATCCGCATATCCGTGCCCATTCCTTGTTTCAATTAATTGTTTGTTCACACCACCACCCTCCAAAGTATCTCAGAAACACCTCCACCAAAGCACACTATCCGTAACCAACCACAAACTCCCGCAAGTACAAACAACTATCCCAACGTCCCACCGAATCCTCTTCTCAGACCCTCTCTACCTCAGGTTGTTTCGGCAACCTTAGCACCACCAAACTACAGAACCCCGATAACTACCCTTACCATCTACCTATCCATAACCACCTCACAAAGATCCATGACGCGATTCCAACCACATTTACCCGAAACACCCACCTTACACCATAATGTACGGCCTTGCCGATTCATCGAAAACGCCATTTTCGTGGTCCAATTTTTGGTCAACCCGAATCTCACCAACACCCGAAACACTTACCAACTCAAAGCCCTCCGTAATTAAATCAGATTGGTATCAGAGCCAAGCATTCCCGTTCCACGCAATAACGCTATGGCTAACATGACTGAGGAACTTAGGAGGGCCATGTCCGACATGATTTACGAGCATGCGCAACTTCTAAGGAGAGAATTTCAAGAGCATGCCGTGATTCATAATGTAGAATCCGGAGAAGAAGTGGCCCAAAATAATCCTAGGCATGCCAACGATGACGTGCTAGAGGAACCAAGACACGAAGGGGAACACGATCCAGCCTTGCGGCCTGATCTCCCTACATTCGATGGTAATTTAGATCCGGAAGAATTTCTCGAATGGCTAAGAGCCATTGAGATATTGCTCGAGTTTAAGCAGTATGATGCCGGAAGTGCTTTCCATATTGAAGTTAAAGTCTTTTGCTTCTATATGGTACGAAAATTTAAGAGCAAGCCGAAGTAGGCACGGAAAAACAAAAATAGACTCTTGGGCAAAGTATAAGAAACACTTGAGAAGAAAGTTCTTGCCACGAGAGTACGAACAAGTCGCTACCTTAAACTCACCAAGCTTCGGGAATGTGTCCTTTAGGTCGAATAATATGTTCGGGAGTTTGAAAAGGTCACGATATTGTGTGACTTGGATGAGAAGAAGACACAGCGGGTTACATGATTCATAAGTGGATTGAGTCAAAAATACAAGAGAAGGTCGAGGTGTCAACCTACCATACCCTTGAATATGTGTGCCATTTGGCACTAAAGTTTGAGAAATAACAAAAGAGGGGTGCCTCTTAACCCTATGCTAAACCCGTGAGTACCAAAGGATAGCCTAACCTTTTATACAATCAAGATGAGATGGGTAAGGGCAAGGAAAAGAAGGTAGAACCGGCCAAGGAAGTTTGAGGATGCGTATAAAAGATGTTTTAAGTGTAAAGGCCTCGGACATTTTGCAAGAGAATGCCCGAATTTAAGGGCCATGACCCATGAAGAGTACCAAGAGTTCGGTAGTGCCTTCATCGAGGAAGAACCCGAAGTGGAAGAAAGTCAATGGGAAAACCAGACCCTTGCGGAAGAAGGAGTAAGTCTTGTTCTCCAACATATGTTAAGCAAGCAACCGGGAGAACTTGAAGAGTCGCAATGAGAGAAAATCTTCTACACATGGTCCAAAGTGAAGGACCGAGTGTGTAGTGTGATAACTGATGAAGGAAGTTGCATGAATATGGCTTCTCTGGAAATGGTAGGCAAGTTACAATTGCCAACCCGTGCACATCCCGAGTCCTATCGTCTTCGTTGGGTAAACAAAACAAACGGGTTAGAAGTAGACAACCATGTCCTTGATAACCTCCGAATTGGGGGATATGAGGATGAGTTGTGGTGCGACATCCTACCCATGGATGTGTGCCATATCTTATTGGGGATGCTATGGCAATATGACCGCAGGCCGATCTACGATGGGGAAGATAATACATATGCCTGCTGCATGGATGGAAAGGGTTTTCGGCAGAGACCTTTACCACCTAGTAAGGTAAGGGAAATGAAGATTCAATGGGCTCAGAGACGTCAAACCAATTCCAAGAATCTCACGATTGTGGAACATCAAAAATAGGAAAAAAGATCAAAGATGGGGAGCCCGTCAGAAATATTGATATGTGATGAAAAAGAAAGTATTGTGGAAAACATGAAGGAGAGTGTAGGGGCCATACAAGAGTGGACCCTCTTTACCAATCTGTTACACGGTCAAATAAATATGGAAGAGGATCCAAATATTGCTGAATTTTCACTTCCAAATGTTTCACCACTCGGAACAAAGCCAACAAAAGATGTTTCTCGTACCCTTGAGATGAATTATGATGATCCAAGGAGGACTCCCGAGTTGGTTGCCCAAGAAAACCTTATTTCATACATGGAGCCGGTCGTGATGATGTTTGAAAGGAATGAGACTTGGTATATGCTCCTTCACGAATTGTCTTTGAGGGACGACTCACACCTATTCGAAAGGGAAATAAAGCAAATGATGGTCATCAAGGACCTACGAAAGAGGAATGTATGGCTTGTAGAGTCACTCGGGATGTGTGGTGAACTAAACTATCTTGTGAGTCTCATACAAGTAGTTTGCTTGGCCCGGGAACACCAATCATTAACCGAGAACCTTGGTGTTAAGCCTTCCGAGGTCGGTAAAGATTGGTACAAGATTGCAAGTGTCAATGAGGGTATTTCTCTTTATTCCCCTATCATTTGAGTTCGTGGTTCCGTTGACACTCATACCATAGAAGCCTTTGACGTGAAGTTGAGGAATGACCATCACCAACCATGGGCATATGATTCATTGAACCGATGGGAAACATATTTGAAGAATGGTCCCTTCAAATGGTTGGCCGAATTTCAAAAAGGTTTGTGCAAGAAACCGAGTCCAGATGAAAGCATCGATATAAAGTGGTTTGATAGTTAGGAGTCTTCACATTTGATCCCCGCAAATTTGGGGACAAATTCTTCCAAAGAAAGAGAGATTGATGTAAATCAAACCTCATGCTGGATTCCTCAATTCAATATAAGAAGTAAAGTTCCAAGAATGCCAATGGTTAGCCATGAACACCCGGCCAAAAGCATGGAAATGTATGGAGTTTTGAATGGCATAGGAGACAATACTTGATTGTCTCAAGGAGTTGTATTTTATTCGGCCTTAAGTGTTGTTCTTGGCCGAGACCTTGCTTTTAATTGTTGTCTTTAAATTCTTTGTTTATGTGTTAGTTACATAGGCATATTAAAGAAATGTAAGAACCCGTAGCTACATAATCGGACACATTGAATGCGGAAGAGTACCAAACCGAAAGGAGACGCAACACAAGATAACATGGCCAAGCATATACACGGCAACAAGGGAATGAATACACCATCTAGAAAATGTGATCTTCAAGGTTAATAAACCGTGTGTGGATTTCATCAAGGGGAGAGCATCAATACGTGAGTTAGGGAAGCCGAGGGGTTGGGCGAATTGTCTTTCTCAAATCGGCCAAGGAGCATGTATCTCAACACACTCGAAGGAACTCATTCAAGTGTCAATTAAGACATGCATGAAAGCTATAAAAGAGGTTCTAGAAGCACGTTGGATTTGAGAATGAAGACCCTCGGCCGAACTCCCTTTCCCTCCCCCGTTCCCACCTTAGTCAAGTGGCTTGAGTTTGTACTTACCTTCTAGAATGGTCCTTTCTCTACTATACAAAGTACTCTTAGGCCATTGTAAATATTAAGAGTTGTTTCATATAATTCTTGAGTGTTTACTCACTTTGCTAAGTCTTTCAATCCAGGATTGTAAGCTCTTAGTTGATCCTCCGGAAGGGTAGCCTGGTTCTCCCAGAGAACAACCTATCTTTATAAGGTTTCAGATCACCCTTGCTTGGTTAGTGTTGTGCCTAGAGGTCAGCAAACGTCAACCTAGTCCTTTTGAAATTGATCCCAACCACACGACCAATTGACTCCTCGTGTTACCATCCAAGAACCACCATATCGATCGAATTGTGACTTAGTGTGTAATCAAAATGCAATCCGCATATCCATGCCCATTTCTTGTTTCAATTACTTGTTTGTTCACACCACAACCCTCCAAAGCATCTCAGAAACACCTCCACCAAAGCTCACTATCCGTAACCAACCACAAATATCCATAAGTACATACAACCATCCCAACGTCCCACCGAATCCTGTTCTCAGACCCTCCCTGCCTCAGGTTGTTTCCGCAACCTTAGCACCACCAAACTACTGAATGCTGATAACCACCCTTTCCATCAACCTATCCGTAACCACCACAGAAAGAGCCTTGATGCGATTCCAACCACATTTACCCGAAACATCCACCTTACACCATTCTGTCCGGCCTTACCGGTTAACTGAAAACCCCATTTTCCTCATCCACTTACGGGTCAACCCGAATCTCAGCAACACCCGAAACACTTACCAACTTAAAGCCCTCCGTAATTAAATTAGATTGGTATCAGAGCCAAGCATTCCCGTTCCACGCAATAACGCTACGACTAACATGAATGAGGAACTTAGGAGGGCCATGTCCGACATCATTTACGAGCACATGCAACTTCTAAAGAGAGAATTTCAAGAGCATGCCATGATTCATAATGTAGAATCCGGAGAAGAAGTGGCTCAAAATAATCCTAGGCATGCCAACGATGACGTACTAGAGGAACCAAGACACGAAGGGGAACACGATCGAACCTTGCGGCTTGATCTCCCTACGTTCGATGGTAATTTGGATCCGGAAGAATTTCTCGAATGGCTAAAAGCCATTGAGATATTGTTCGAGTTTAAGTTGTATGATGACCGGAAGTGCTTCAAAGTTGCCATATTGAAGTTAAAGTCTTTTGCTTCTATATGGTACGAAAATTTAAGAGCAAGCCGAAGTAGGCACGGAAAAACAAAAATCGACTCTTGGGCAAAGCATAAGAAACACTTGAGAAGAAAGTTCTTGCCGCGAGAGTACGAACAAGTCGCTACCTTAAACATAGCAAGCTTCGGCAATGTGTCCTTAAGGTCAAAGAATATGTTCGGGAGTTTGAAAAGGTCACGATATTGTATGACTTGGATGAGATGAAGACACAGTGGGTTGCATGATTCATAAGTGGATTGAGTCGATAATATAAGAGAAGGTCGAGGTGTGCACCTACCATACCCTTGAATATGTGTGCCATTTGGCACTAAAGTTTGAGCAACAACAAAAGAGGGGTGCCTCTTAACCCTATGCTAAACCCGTGAGTACCAAATGATAGCCCAACCTTTTATACAATCAAGATGAGGCGGGTAAGGGAAAGGAAAAGAAGGTAGAACCGGCCAAGAAAGTTTGAGGAGGCGTATAAAAGATGTTTTAAGTGTCAAGGCCTCGGACATTTTGCAAGAGAATGCCCGAATTCGAGGTCCATGACCCTTGAAGAGTACCAAGAGTGCGGTAGTGCCTTCATTGAGGAAGAACCCGAAGTGGAAGAAAGTCAATGGGAAAACCAGACCCTTGCGGAAAAAGCAGTAAGTCTTGTTCTCTAACATGTGTTAAGCATGCAACCGGGAGAACTTGAAGAGTCGTAACGAGAGAAAATCTTCTACACATGGTGCAAGGTGAATGACCGAGTATGTAGTGTGATAATTGATGAAGGAAGTTGCATGAATATGGCTTCTTTGGAAATGGTAGGCAAGTTACAATTGCCAACCCGTACACATCCCAAGCCCTACCGTCTTCGTTGGGTAAACAAAGAAAACGGGTTAGAAGTAGACAACCATGTCCTTGTTAACCTTCGAATTGGGGGATATAAGGACGAGTTGTGGTGTGACATCCTACCCATGGATGTGTGCCATATATTATTGGGGAGGCCATGACAGTATGACCGCAAGCCGATCCACGATGGGAAAGATAATACAAATGCCTGCTGCAAGGATGTAAAGGATTTCCATCTGAGACCCTTACCACCTAGTAAGGTAAGGGAAATGAAGATTTAACAGGCTCACAGACGTCAAACTAATTTTGAGAATCTCACGATTGTGGAGAGGAAGAAATATCAAAGAAGGGGATCCCTTCAGAAGTATTGATATGTGAATAAAAAGAAAGTCTTGTGGAGAACATGAAGGAGAGTGTATGGGCCATACAAGGTTGGACCCTCTTTACCAATCTATTACACGGTCAAATAAATATGGAAGAGGATCCAAAGATTGCTGAATTTTCACTTCCAAATGTTTCACCACTCGGAACAAAGCCAACAAAGGATGTTTCTCATACCCTTGAGATAACTTATGATGATCCAAGGAGGACTCCCGAGTTGGTTGCCCAAGAAACCCTTGGTTCATACATGGTGCCTGTCGTGATGATGTTTGAAAGGAATGGGACTTGGTATATGCTCCTTCACGAATTGTCTTTGAGGGATGACTCACACATATTCGAAGGGGAAATAAAGCAAATGATGGTCGTCAAGGACCTACGAAGTAGGAATGTATGGCTTGTAGAGTCACTCGGGATGTGCGTTGAACTAAACTATCTAGTGAGTCTCATACAAGGAGTTTGCTTAGCCCGGGAACACCAAACATTAACCGAGAACCTTGGTGTTAAGCCTTTCGAGGTCGGTAAAGATTGGGATAAGATTAAAAGTGTCAATGAGGGTATTTCTCTTTATTCCCTTATCATCCGAGGTCATTGTTCCGTTGACACTCACACCCCGATCATGGAGGAGCCAATTGAAATTGTACGTGAAGATGGTTACGAGCTAGACCAAGAACCGCATACCATAGAAGCCTTTGACGTGAAGTTGAGGAATGTACATCACCAACCATGGGCATATGATTCATTGATCCAATGGGAAACATATTTGAAGAATGGTCCCTTCAAATGGTTGGCCGAATTTCAAAAAGGTTTGTGCAAGAAACAGAGTCCAGATGAAAGCATCGATATAAAGTGGTTTGATAGTTAGGAGTCTTCACATTTGATCCCCGCAAATTTGGGGACAAATTCTTCCGAAGAAAGGGAGATTGATGTAAATCAAACCCCATGCTGGATTCCTCAATTCAATATAAGAAGTAAAGTTCCAAGAATGCCAATGGTTAGCCATGAACACCCGGCCAAAAGCTTGGAAATGTATGGAGTTTGGAATGGCATAGGAGACAATACTTGATTGTCTCAAGTAGTTGTATTTTATTCGGCCTTAAGTGTTATTCTTGGCCGAGACCTTTCTTTTAATTGTTGTCATTAAATTCTTAGTTTAAGTGTTAGTTACATAGGCATATTACAGCAATGTAAGAACCCGTAGCTACATAATCGGACACATTGAATGCGGAAGAGTACCAAACCGAAAGGAGCCGCAACACAAGATGACATGGCCAAGCATGTAAATGGCAACAAGGGAATGAATACACCATCTAGAAAATGTGATCTTCAAGGTTAATGAACCGTGTATGCATTTAATCAAGGGGAGAGCATCAATACGCGGGTTAGGGAAGCCGAGGGGTTGGGCGAATTGTCCTTCTCAAATCGGACAAGGAGCATGTATCTCAACACACTCGAAGGAACACATTCAAGTGTCAATTAAGACATGATTGAAAGCTCTAAAAGTGGTTCTAGAAGCACATTGGATTTAGGCATGAAGCCCCTCGGCCGAACTCCCTTTCCCTCCCCCGTTCCCACCTTCCTCAGGTTTTTTCCAAAACCTTAGCACAACTAAAATACCGAACCCCGATAACTACCCTGACCCTCAACCTATCTGTAACCACCACACAAAGACCCTTGACGCGATTCCAACCACATTTACCCGAAACACCCACCTTACACCATACTGTCCGGCCTTGCCGATTAATCGAAAACCCCATTTTCCATGTCCACTTTCGGGTCAACCCGAATCTCACAAAGACCCGAAACACTTTACCAACTAATATCCCTTCGTAATTAAATTAGATTGGTATCAGAGCCAAGCGTTCCCATTCCACGCAATAACGCTATGGCTAACATGAATGAGGAACTTAGGAGGGCCATGTCCGACATTTTTTACGAGCACATGCAACTTCTAAGGAGAGAATTTCAAGAGGATGCCGTGATTCATAATGTAAAATCCAGAGAAGAAGTGGCCCAAAATAATCCTAGGCATGGCAACGATGACGTACTAGAGGAACCAAGACACGAAGGGGAACACGATCCAGCCTTGCTGCTTGATCTCCCTACGTTCGATGGTAATTTGATCCGGAAGAATTTCTCGAATGGCTAAGAGCCATTGAGATATTGTTCGAGTTTAAGCAGTATGATGAGCGGAAGTGCTTCAAAGTTGCCATATTAAAGTTAAAGTCTTTTGCTTCTATATGGTACGAAAATTTAAGAGCAAGCCGAAGTAGGAACGGCAAAACAAAAATCGACTCTTGGGCAAAGCATAAGAAACACTTGAGAAGAAAGTTCTTGCCGCGAGAGTACGAACAAGTCGCTACCCTAAACTCACCAAGCTTCGGCAATGTGTCCTTAAGGTCGAAGAATATGTTCGGGAGTTTGAAAAGGTCACGATGTTGTGTGACTTGGATGAGAAGAAAACACAGCGGGTTGCACGATTCATAAGTGGATTGAGTCGATAATACAAGAAAAGGTCTAGGTGTCCACCTACCATATCCTTGAATATGTGTGCCATTTGGCACTAAAGTTTGAGCAACAACAAAAGAGGGGTGCCTCTTAACCCTATGCTAAACCCGTAAGTACTAAATGATAGCCCAACCTTTTTACAATCAAGATAAGGCGGGTAAGGGAAAGGAAAAGAAGGTAGAACAGGCCAAGAAAGTTTGAGAAGGCGTATAAAAGATGTTTTAAGTGTCAAGGCCTCGAACATTTTGCAATAGAATGCCCGAATTCGAGGGCCATGACCCTTGAAGAGTACCAAGAGTGCGGTAGTGCCTTCATCGAGGAAGAACCCGAAGTGGAAGAAAGTCAATGGGAAAACCAGACCCTTGCGGAAGAAGGAGTAATTCTTGTTCTACAACATGTGTTAACCATGCAACCGGGAGAACTTGAAGAGTCGCAACGAGAGAAAATATTGAACACATGGTGCAAGGTGAAGGACCGAGTGTGTAGTGTGATAATTAACGAAGGAAGTTGCGTGAATATGGCTTCTATAGAAATGGTAGGCAAGTTACAATTGCCAATCGGTGCACATCCCAAGCCCTACCGTCTTCGTTGGGTAAACAAAGCAAACGGGTTAGAAGTAGACAACCATGTCCTTGTTAACCTCCAGATTGGGGGATATGAGGACGAGCTGTGGTGCGACATCCTACCCATGGATGTGTGCCATATCTTATTGGGGGGCCATTGCAGTATGACCGCAAGCTGATCCACGATGGGGAAGATAATACATATGTCTGCTGCAAGGATGGAAAGGATTTCTGGCTGAGACCCTTACCACCTAGTAAGGTAAGGGAAATGAAGATTCAACGGGCTCAGAGACGTCAAACCAATTCTGAGAATCTCACGATTGTGGAACAACAAAAAGTGGTAGAAATATCAAAGAAGGGGAGCCCGTCAGAAGTATTGATATGTGAAGAAAAAGAAAGTCTTGTGGAGAACGTGAAGGAGAGTGTAGGGGCCATACAAGGTTGGACCCTCTTGACCAATCTGTTACATGGTCAAATATATATGGAAGAGGATCTAAAAATTGCGGAATTTTCACTTCCAAATGTTTCACCACTCGGAACAAAGCCAACAAAATATGTTTCTCGTACCCTTGAGAAGATTTATGATGATACAAGGAGAACTTCCTAGTTGGTTGCCCAAGAAAACCTTGTTTCATACATGGTGCCGGTCGTGATAATGTTTGAAAGGAATGGGACTTGGTATATGCTCCTTCGCGAATTGTCTTTGAGGGACGACTCACACCTATTCGAAGGGGAAATAAAGCAAATGATGGTCGTCAAGGACCTACGAAGTAGGAATGTATGGCTTGTAGAGTCACTTGGGATGTGCGGTGAACTAAACTATCTAGTGAGTCTCATACAATGAGTTTGCTTGGCCCGGGAACACCAATCATTACCCGAAAACCTTAGTGTTAAGCCTTTCGAGGTCGGTAAAGATTGGTACATGATTACAAGTGTCAATGAGGGTATTTCTCTTTATTCCCTTATCATCTGAGGTCGTGGTTCCGTTGACACTCACACCCCGATCATAGAGGAGCCAATTGAAATTGTACGTGAAGATGGTTACGGGCTAGACCAAGAACTGCATACCATAAAAGCCTTTGACGTGAATTTGAGGAATGAAAATCACCAACCATGGGCATATGATTTATTGATCCGATGGGAAACATATTTGAAGAATGGTCCCTTCAAATGGTTGGCCAAATTTCACAAAGGTTTGTGCAAGAAACCGAGTCCAGATGAAAGCATCGATATAAAGTGGTTTGATAGTTAGGAGTCTTCACATTTGATCCCCGCGATTTTGGGGACAAATTCTTCCGAAGAAAGGGAGATTGATGTAAATCAAACCCCATGCTGGATTCCTCAATTCAATATAAGAAGTAAAATTCCAAGAATGCCAATGGTTAGCCATGAACACCCGGCCAAAATATTGGAAATGTATGGAGTGTGGAATGGCATAGGAGACAATACTTGATTGTCTCAAGGAGTTAAATTTTATTCGGCCTTAAGTGTTGTTCTTGGTCGAGACCTTGCTTTTAATTGTTGTCTTTAAATTCTTAGTTTAAGTGTTAGTTACATAGGCATATTAAAGCAATGTAAGAACCCGTAGCTACATAACTGGACACATTCAATGCGGAAGAGTACAAACCGAAAGGAGCCGCAACACAAGATAACATGGCCAAGTATGTAAATGGCAACAAGGGAATGAATACACCATCTAGAAAATGTGATCTTCAAGGTTAATGAACCGTGTGTCGATTTCATCAAGGGGAGAGCATCAATACGCGGGTTAGGGAAGCCGAGGGGTTGGGCGAATTGTCCTTCTCAAATCGGCCAAGGCGCATGTATCTCAACACACTCGAAGGAACTCATTCAAGTGTCAATTAAGACATGCATGGAAGCTATAAAAGAGGTTCTAGAAGCACATTGGATTTAGGCATGAAGCCCCTCAGCCGAACTCCCTTTCCCTCCCCCGTTCCCACCTTAGTCAAGTGGCTTAAGTTTGTACTTACCTTCTAGAATGGTCATTTCTCTACTATACGAAGGACCCTTAGGCCACTGTAAATATTATGATTTGTTTCATATAAAACACGAGTTTTTACTCACCTTGCTTAGTCGTTCAATCCAGGATCGTAAGCTCTTAGTTGATCCTCCGGGAGGGTAGCCTGGTTCTCCGGGAGAAGAACCTATCTTTATAAGGTTTCAGATCACCCTTGCTTAGTTAGTGTGGTGCCTAGAGGTCAGAAAACCTCAACCTTGTCCTTGTGAAATTAATCATAACATACTTGGAGACCACAAGACCAATTGACTCCTCGTGTTAGCATCCAAGAACCCCCATATCGATCGAATGATGACTTGGTGTGTAATCGGATTGCAATCCGCATATCCGTGGCCATTCCTTGTTTCAATTACTTGTTTGTTCACACCACCACCCTCCAAAGCATCTCAGAAACACCTCCACCAAATCTCACTATCCGTAACTAACCACAAACACCCGCAAGTTCAAACAACCATCCCAACGTCCCACCAAATCCTCTTCTCAGACCTTCCCTGCCTCAGGTTGTTTCCGCAACCTTAGCACCACCAAACTACCGAATCTTGATAACTACCCTGACCCTCAACCTATCCGTAACCAGAACACAAAGACCCTTGACGCGATTCCAGCCATATTTACCCGAAACACTCACCTTACACCATATTGTCCGGCCTTGCCGATTAATCAAAAACCCCATTTTCCTAATCCACTTTCAGGTAAACCCGAAAATCACCAACACCCGAAACACTTACCAACTCAAAGCCCTCCGTAATTAAATCAGATTGGTATCAGAGCCAAGCGTTCCCGTTCCACGCAATAATGTTATGGCTAACATAAATGAGGAACTTAGGAGGCCCATGTCCGACATCATTTACGAGCACATGCAACTTCTAAGGAGAGAATTCAAGAGCATGCCGTGATTCATAATGTAGAATCCGGAGAAGAAGTGGCCCAAAATAATCCTAGGCATGCCAACGATGGCGTACTAGAGGAACCAAGACACGAAGGGGAACACGATCCAGCCTTGCGGCTTGATCTCCTTACGTTCGATAGTAAATTAGATCCGGAAGAATTTCTCGAATGGCTAAGAGCCATTGAGAGATTGTTCGAGTTTAAGCAGTATGATGAGTGGAAGTGCTTCAAAGTTGCAATATTGAAGTTAAAGTCTTTTGCTTCTATATGGTACGAAAATTTAAGAGCAAGCCGATGTAGGCACGGAAAACAAAAATTGAATCTTGGGCAAAGCATAAGAAACACTTGAGAAGAAGGAGTAAGTCTTGTTCTCCAACATATGTTAAGCATGCAACCCGGAGAACTTGAAGAGTCGCAACGAGAGAAAATCTTCAACACATGGGGTAAGGTGAAGGACCGAGTGTGTAGTGTGATAATTGATGAAGGAAGTTTTGTGAATATGGCTTCTCTGGAAATGGTAGGCAAGTTACAATTGCCAACCCGTGCACATCCCGAGCCCTACCGTCTTCGTTGGGTAAACAAAGCAAATGGGTTAGAAGTAGACAACCATGTCCTTCTTAACCTCCGAATTGGGGGATATGAGGACAAGTTGTGGTGTGACATCCTACCCATGGATGTGTGCCATATTTTATTGGGGAGGCTATGGCAGTATGACCGCAAGCCGATCCACGATGGGAAAGATAATACATATGCCTGCTGCAAGAATGGAAAGGGTTTCCGGCAGAGACCCTTACCACCTAGTAAGGTAAGGGAAATAATGATTCAACGGGCTCAGAGACGTCAAACCAATTCCGTGAATCTCACGATTGTGGAACAACAAAAAGAGGAAGAAAGATCAAAGAAGGGGAGCCCGTCAGATGTATTGATACGTGAAGAAAAAGAAAGTCTTGTGGAGAACATGAAGGAGAGTGTAGGGGCCATACAAGGATGGACCCACTTTTCCAATATGTTACACGGTCAAATAAATATGGTAGAGGATCCAAAGATTGCTAAATTTTCACTTCCAAATGTTTCACCACTCGGAACAAAGCCAACAAAATATGTTTCTCGTACCCTTGAGAAGATTTATGATGATACAAGGAGGACTCCCTAGTTGGTTGCCCAAGAAAACCTTGTTTCATACATGGTGCCGGTCGTGATGATGTTTGAAAGGAATGGGACTTGGTATATGCTCCTTCGCGAATTGTCTTTGAGGGACGACTCACACCTATTCGAATGGGAAATAAAGCAAATGATAGTCGTCAAGGACCTACGAAGTAGGAATGTATGGCTTGTAGAGCCACTCGGGATGTGCGGTGAACTAAACTATCTAGTGAGTCCCATACAAGGAGTTTGCTTGGCCCGGGAACACCAATAATTACCCGAGAACCTTGGTGTTAAGCCGCAACACCAATCAATGAGTGTATTTCTCTTTATTCCCCTATCATCCGAGGTCGTGGTTCCGTTGAAACTCACACCCCGGTCATGGAGGAGCCAATTGAAATTGTACGTGAAGATGGTTACGGGCTAGACCAAGAACCGCATACCATAGAAGCCTTTGATGTGAAGTTGAGGAATGAACATCACCAACCATGGGCCTATAATTCATTGATCCGATGGGAAACATATTTGTAGAATGGTCCCTTCAAATGGTTGGCCGAATTTCAAAAAGGTTTGTGCAAAAAACCGAGTCCAGATGAAAGCATCGATATAAAGTGGTTTGATAGTTAGGAGTCTTCACATTTGATCCCCGTGAATTTGGGGACAAATTCTTCTTCCAAAGAAAGGGAGATTGATGTAAATCAAACCCCATGCTGGATTCCTCAATTCAATATTAGAAGTAAAGTTCCAAGAATGCCAATGGTTAGCCATGAACACCCGGCCAAAAGCTTGGAAATGTATGGAGTTTGGAATGGCATAGGAGACAATACTTGATTATCTCAAGGATTTGTATTTTATTCGGCTTTACGTGTTGTTCTTGGCCGATCCCTTACTTTTAATTGTTGTCTTTAAATTCTTAGTTTAAGTGTTAGTTATATAGGCATATTAAAGCAATATAAAAACCCGTAGCTACATAATCGGACACATTCAATGCGGAAGAGTACAAAACCGAAAGGAGCCGCAACACAAGATGACATGGCCAAGCATGTACACGGCAACAAGGGAATGAATACCCCATCTAGAAAATGTGATCTTCAAGGTTAATGAACCGTGTGTGGATTTCATCAAGGGGATCGCATCAATACGCGGGTTAGGGAAGCCGAGGGGTTGGGCGAATTGTCCTTCTCAAATCGACCAAGGAGAATGTATCTCAATACACTCGAAGGAACTCATTCAAGTGTCAATTAAGACATGAATGAAAGCTATAAAAGAGGTTCTAGAAGGACATTGGATTTGGGCATGAAGCCCCTCGGCCGAACTCCCTTTCCCTCCCCCGTTCCCACCTTAGTCAAGTGGCTTGAGTTTGTACTTACCTTCTAGAATGGTCCTTTCTCTACTATACAAAGGACCCTTAGTCCATTGTAAATATTAAGAGTTGTTTCATATAAAACTTGAGTGTTTACTCACCTTGCTAAGTCTTTCAATCCAAGATTGTAAGCTCTTAGTTGATCCTCCGGGAGGGTAGCCTGGTTTTCTGGGAGAACAACCTATCTTTATAAGGTTTCAGATCACCCTTGCTTGGTTAGTGTTGTGCCTAGAGGTCAGCAAACCTCAACCTAGTCCTTGTGAAATTGATCACAACATACTTGGTGACCACACGACCAATTGACTCCTCGTGTTACCATCCAAGAACCCCCATATCCATCGAATTGTGACTTGGTGTGTTATCGGGATGCAATCCGCATATCCGTGCCCATTCCTTCTTTCAATTACATTTTTGTTCACACCACCACCCTCCAAAGCATCTCAAAAAAACCTCCACCAAAGCTCACTATCCGTAACCAACCACAAACACCCGCAAGTATAAACAACCTTCCTAATATCCCACCGAATCCTCTTCTCAGACCCTCCCTACCTCAGGTTATATCTGCAACCTTAGCACCACCAAATTACTGAACCCCAATAACCACCCTTTCCATCAACCTATCCATAACCACAACACAAAGTGTCTTGACGCGATTCCAACCACATTTACCCGAAACACCCACCTTACACCATACTGTCCGGCCTTGCCGATTAACCGAAAACCCTATTCTCCTCACCCACTTTCGGGTCAACCCGAATCTCACCAACACCCATAACACTTACCAACTCAAATGTAGAATCCGGAGAAGAAGTGGCCCAAAATAATCCTAGGCATTCCAACGATGACGTACTAGAGGAACCAAGACACGAAAGGGAACCCGATCCAGCCTTGCGGCTAGATCTCCTTACGTTCGATGGTAATTTAAATACGGAAGAATTTCTCGAATGGCTAAGAGCCATTGAGATATTGTTCGTGTTTAAGCTGTATGATGATCGGAAGTGCTTCAAAGTAGCCATATTGAAGTTAAAGGCTTTTGCTTCTATATGGTACGATAATTTAAGAGCAAGCCGAAATAGGCACGACAAAATAAAAATAAACTCTAGGGCAAAGCATAAGAAATACTTGAGAAGAAAGTTCTTGCCGCGAGAGTACGAACAAGTCGCTACCTTTATGGTACGAAAATTTAAGAGCAAGTCGAAGTAGACACGGCAAACCAAAAATCGACTCTTGGGCAAAGCATAAGAAACACTTGAGAAGAAAGTTCTTGCCGCAAAAGTACGAACAAGTCGCTACCTTAAACTCACCAAGCTTCGTCAATGTGTCCTTAAGGTCGAAGAATATGTTCGGGAGTTTGAAAAGGTCACGATATTGTGTGACTTGGATGAGAAGAAGACACAGCGGGTTGCACGATTGATAAGTGGATTGAGTCGATAATACAAGAGAAGGTCGAGGTGTCCACCTACCATACCCTTGAATATGTGTGCCATTTGGCAATAAAGTTTGAGAAACAACAGAAGAGGGGTGCCTCTTAACCCTCTGCTAAACCCGTGAGTACCAAAGAATAGCCCAACCTTTTATACAATCAAGATGAGACGGGTAAGGGCAAGGAAAATAAGGTAGAACCGGCCAAGGAAGTTTGAGGAGGCGTATAAAAGATGTTTTAAGTGTCAAGGCCTCGGACATTTTGCAAGAGAATGCCCGAATTCGAGGGCCATGACCCTTGAAGAGTACCAAGAGTGCGGTAGTGCCTTCATTGAGGAAGAACCCGAAGTGGAAGAAAGTCAATGGGAAAACCAGACCCTTGCGGACGAAGGAGTAAGTCTTGTTCTCCAACATGTGTTAAGCATGCAACCCGGAGAACTTGAAGAGTCGCAACGAGAGAAAATCTTCTACATATGGTGCAAGGTGAAGGACCGAGTGTGTAGTGTGATAATTGATGAAGGAAGTTTCGTGAATATGGCTTCTCTGGAAATGGTAGGCAAATTATAATTGCCAACCCGTGCACATCCCGAGCCCTACCATCTTCGTTGGGTAAGCAAAGTAAATGGGTTAGAAGTAGACAACCATGTCATTGTTAACCTCCGAATTAGGGGATATGAGGACGATTTGTGGTGCGACATCCTACCTATGGATGTGTGCCATATCTTATTGGGGAGGCCATGGCAGTATGATCGCATGCCGATCCACGATGGGAAAGATAATACATATGCCTGTTGGAAGGATGGAAATGGTTTTCGGCAGAGACCCTTACCACCTAGTAAGGTAAGGGAAATGAAGATTCAACGGGCTCAGAGACGTCAAACCAATTCCGAGAATCTCACGATTGTGGAACAACAAAACGAGGAAGAAAGATCAAAGAAGGGGAGCCCGTCAGAAGTATTGATACGTGAAGAAAAAGAAAGTCTTGTGGAGAACATGAAGGAGAGTGTAGGAGCCATACAAGGTTGGACCCTTTTTACCTATCTGTTACACGGTTAAATAAATATGGAAAAGGATCCAAAGATTGCTGAATTTTCACTTCCAAATGTTTCACCACTCTGAACAAAGACAACAAATGACGCTTCTCGTACCCTTGAGATGACTTATGATGATCTAAGGAGGACTCCCGAGTTGGTTTCCGAAGAAAACTTGTTCCATACATGGTGCCGGTCGTCAAGGGGAAATAAAGCAAATGATAGTCGTCAAGGACCTACGAAGTAGGAATGTATGGCTTCTAGAGTCACTCGGGATGTGTGGTGAACTAAACTATCTAGTGAGTTTCATACAAGGAGTTTGCTTGGCCCGGGAACACCAATCATTACCCGAGAACCTTGGTGTTAAGCCTTCCGAGGTCGGCAAAGAGTGGTACAAGATTACAAGTGTCAATGAGGGTATTTCTCTTTATTCCCCTATCATCTGAGGTCGTGGTTCCATTGACACTCACACCCCAATCATGGAGGAGCTAATTGAAGTTGTACGTGAATATGGTTACGGCCTAGACCAAGAACCGCATACCATAGAGGTCATTGACGTGAAGTTGATGAATGACCATCACCAACCATGGGCATATGATTCATTGATCCAATGGGAAACATATTTGAAGAATGGTCACTTCAAATGGTTGGCCGAATTTCAAAAAGGTTTGTGCAAGAAAGCAAGTACTGATGAAAGCATCGATATTAAGTGGTTTGATAGTTAGGAGTCTTCACATTTGATCCCCTCGAATTTGGGGATAAATTCTTCCGAAGAAAGGGAGATTGATGTAAATCAAACCCCATGCTGGATTCCTCAATTCAATATAAGAAGTAAAGTTCCACGAATGCCAATGGTTAGCCATGAACACCCGGCCAAAAGCTTGGAAATGTATGGAGTTTGGAATGGCATAGGAGACAATACTTGATTGTCTCAAGTAGTTGTATTTTATTCGGCCTTAAGTGTTATTCTTGGCCGAGACCTTTCTTTTAATTGTTGTCATTAAATTCTTAGTTTAAGTGTTAGTTACATAGGCATATTACAGCAATGTAAGAACCCGTAGCTACATAATCGGACACATTGAATGCGGAAGAGTACCAAACCGAAAGGAGCCGCAACACAAGATGACATGGCCAAGCATGTACATGGCAACAAAGGAATGAATACACCATCTTGAAAATGTGATCTTCAAGGTTAAAGAACCGTGTGTGGATTTCATTAAGGGGAGAGCATCAATACGCGGGTTAGGGAAGCCAAGGGGTGGGCGAATTGTCCTTCTCAAATCGGCCAAGGAGCATGTATCGCAACACACTCGAAGCAACTCATTCAAGTGTCAATTAAGACATGCATGGAAGCTATAAAAGAGGTTCTAGAAGCACATTGGATTTGGGCATGAAGCCCCTTGACCGAACTCCCTTTCCCTCCCCGTTCCCACATTAGTCAAGTGGCTTGAGTTTGTACTTACTTTCTAGAATGAGCCTTTCTCTACTATACAAAGGACCCTTAGGCCATTGTAAATATTAAGAGTTGTTTCATATAAAACTTGAGTGTTTACTCACCTTGCTAAGTCTTTCAATCCAAGATTGTAAGCTCTTAGTTGATCCTCCGGGAGGGTAGCCTGGTTCTCCGGGAGAAAAACCTATCTTTATAAGGTTTCAGATCACCCTTACTTGGTTAGTGTTATGCCTAGAGGTTAGCAAACCTCAACCTAGTCCTTTTGAAATTGATCACAACATACTTGGAGACCACACGACCAATTGACTCCTCTTGTTACCATCCAAAAACCCCCATATCGATCTAATTGTGACTTGGTGTGTAATCGGATTGCAATCCGCATATCCTATCCCATTCCTTATTTCAATTACTTGTTTGTTTACACCACCACCCTCCAAAGCATCTCAGAAACACCTCCACCAAAGCTCACTATCCGTAACCAACAACAAACACCCGCAAGTAAAAACAACCATCCCAACGTCCCACCGAATCCTCTTCTCAGACCCTCCGTGCCTCAGGTTGTTTCCGCAACCTTAGCACCACCAAACTACCGAACCCCAATAAGCACCCTTTCCATCAACCTATCCGTAACCACCACACAAAGAGCCTTGATGCGATTCTAACGACATTTACCCGAAACACCCACCTTACACCATACTGTCCGGCCTTGCCGGTTAACCGAAAACCCCATTTTGCTTATCCACTTTCTGGTCAACCCGAATCTCACCAACACCCGAAATACTTACCAACTCAAAGCCCTCCGTAATTAAATCAGTTTGGTATCAGAGCCAAGCATTCCCGTTCCACGCAATAACGCTACGGCTAACATTAATGAGAACTTAGGAGGGCCATGTTCGATATCATTTACGAGCACATGCAACTTGTAAAGAGAGAATTTCAAGAGCATGCCGTGATTCATAATGTAGAATCCGGAGAAGAAGTGGTCCAATATAATCCTAGGCATGCCAACGATGACGTACTAGAGGAACCAAGACACGAAGGGAACACGATCCAGCCTTGCGGCTTGATCTCTCTACGTTCGATGGTAATTTAGATCCGGAAGAATTTCTCGAATGGCTAAGAGCCATTGAGATATTGTTCGAGTTTAAGTTGTATGATGACCGGAAGTGCTTCAAATTGCCATATTGAAGTTAAAGTCTTTTGCTTCTATATGGTACGAAAATTTAAGAGCAAGCCGAAGTAGGCACGATTAAACAAAAATCGACTCTTGGGCAAAGCATAAGAAACACTTGAGAAGAAAGTTCTTGCCGCGAGAGTACGAAAAAGTCGCTACCTTAAACTCACCAAGCTTCGGCAATGTGTCCTTAAGGTCGAAGAATATGTTCGGGAGTTTGAAAAGGTCACGATGTTGTTTGACTTGGATGAGAAGAAGACACAGTGGGTTGCATGATTCATATGTGGATTGAGTCGATAATACAAGAGAAGGTCCAGGTGTCCACCTACCATACCCTTGAATATGTGTGCCATTTGGCAATAAAGTTTGAGCAACCACAAAAGAGGGGTGCCTCTTAACCCTATGATAAAACCCGTGAGTACCAAAGGATAGCCCAACCTTTATAAAATAAAGATGAGATAGGTAAGGGTAAGGAAAAGAAGGTAGAACCGGCCAAGGAAGTTTGAGGAGGCGTATAAAAGATGTTTTAAGTGTCAAGGCCTCAGACATTTTGCAAGAGAATGCCTGCATTCGAGGGCCATGACCCTTGAAGAGTACCAAGAGTACGGTAGTGCCTTCATCGAGGAAGAACCTGAAGTGGAAGAAAGTCAATGGGAAAACCAGACCCTTGCGGAAGAAGGAGTAAGTCTTGTTCTCCAACATATGTTAAGCATGCAACCCGGAGAACTTGAAGAGTCGCAACGAGAGAAAATCTTCAACACATGGGGTAAGGTGAAGGACCGAGTGTGTAGTGTGATAATTGATGAATGAAGTTTCGTGAATATGGATTCTCTGGAAATGGTAGGCAAGTTACAATTGCCAACCCGTGCACATCCCGAGCCCTACCGTCTTCGTTGGGTAAACAAAGCAAATGGGTTAGAAGTAGACAACCATGTCCCTCTTAACCTCCGAATTGGGGGATATGAGGACAAGTTGTGGTGCGACATCCTACCCATGGATGTGTGCCATATTTTATTGGGGAGGCTATGGCAGTATGACCGCAAGCCGATCCACGATGGGAAAGATAATACATATGCCTGCTGCAAGGATGGAAAGGGTTTTCGGCAGAGACCCTTACCACCTAGTAAGGTAAGGGAAATAAAGATTCAACGGGCTCAGAGACGTCAAACCAATTCCGTGAATCTCACGATTGTGGAACAACAAAAAGAGGAAGAAAGATCAAAGAAGGGGAGCCCGTCAGATGTATTGATACGTGAAGAAAAAGAAAGTCTTGTGGAGAACATGAAGGAGAGTGTAGGGGCCATACAAGGTTGGACCCACTTTTCCAATATGTTACACGGTCAAATAAATATGGAAGAGGATCCAAAGATTGCTGAATTTTCACTTCCAAATGTTTCACCACTCGGAACAAAGCCAACAAAGGATGTTTCTCGTACCCTTGAGATCACTTATGATGATCCAAGGAGGACTCTTGAGTTAGTTTCCCAAGAAAACCTTGTTTCATACATGGTGCCGGTCGTCAAGGGGAAATAAAGCAAATGATGGTCGTCAAGGACGTACGAAGTAGGAATGTATGGCTTCGAGAGTCACTCGGGATGTGTGGTGAACTAAACTATCTAGTGAGTCTCATACAAGGAGTTTGCTTGGCCCGGGAACACCAATCATTACCCGAGAACCTTGGTGTTAAGCCTTCCGAGGTCGGTAAAGATTGGTACAAGATTACAAGTGTCAATGAGGGTATTTCTCTTTATTCCCCTATCATCTGAGGTCGTGGTTCCGTTGACACTCACACCCCGATCATGGAGGAGCCAATTGAAGTTGTACATGAATATGGTTACGGCCTAGACCAAGAACCGCATACCATAGAAGTCATTGACGTGAAGTTGATGAATGAACATCACTAACCATGGGCATATGATTCATTGATCCAATGGGAAACATATTTGAAGAATGGTCCCTTCAAATGGTTGGCCGAATTTCAAAAAGGTTTGTGCAAGAAACCAAGTACAGATGAAAGCATCGATATTAAGTGGTTTGATAGTTAGGAGTCTTCACATTTGATCCCCTCGAATTTGGGGACAAATTCTTCCGAAGAAAGGGAGATTGATGTAAATCAAACCCCATGCTGGATTCCTCAATTCAATATAAGAAGTAAAGTTCCAAGAATGCCAATGGTTAGCCATGAACACCCGGCCAAAAGCTTGGAAATGTATGGAGTTTGGAATGGCATAGGAGACAATATTGTCTCAAGGAATTGTATTTTATTCGTCCTTAAGTGGTGTTCTTGGCCTAGACCGTTGCTTTTAATTGTTGTCTTTAAATTCTTAGTTTAACTGTTAGTTACATAGGCATATTAAAGCA